>CAMUPN010000015.1:0-147141 GCA_947093115.1 Brenthis daphne | reverse complement strand
ATCGCTCATTATCTTGAGTCATCTGACCATAACACTTTATTGAAAAATACAGGATCATCTAGCTTCTTTTGTAACATGGTTTGGAAAAAATCAATGCTCAATTGGTGGTCTGTCCGCTGTAAAGCTTGGCCTCGTCTCGAAAGTGGAACGCGTGGTATCCTGTCATCGTGAAGTATGGCTTGGATAGAATTCCTTGGTATGTCTAAAGCACGAGCCTAAAGCTCTCGTACTTTGTAGACGGATTTCGCTGAACTGCTTCCAGCACCACTTCTGTGCGATCCGGGCCTGCTCTAAGTATATAGCTTCAGCGATTGCCCGCCGTTTGACTAGGAATTCGGCCTGCCCATTAAAGCATTGTGTGTGTTAATAAAAACACGGTGGTCGGGATATCGCGGAGGTTGCGGTTCCACCACGGCGTTGAAGTTGTTTCGCGATACAGACGCGCTGCTTTAACGTCCGTCTCCTTGTGCAACTCCATAAAAATAATGCATTTCTGCATATTCACTTAACGTGTAACTCATCTCTTACACTATCTACCAAGTAAACAAAATCCAAATTAAAATGCAAAACGGTCCAGTAACCGAGCTAAGTAGTGAACCAAGTAAAGCGGAGACGGAGTCCACGTGAGCAATAACAAAATGGCGCAACACGAGTAGCAGTTAAACACTGTGTGAGCCACAACTGGAGATCGGTTAACTAACAGAACTAGTTTTGCGTTATCTTTGATCGGGTTGCTGCTCGTGACCCTCCCTCCACCCGGACAGAGAGAGATAGCAATACAGTTTTTTATTCTTTCAGCCCATTGTTATTGCAGGTAAATGCTTGTCGTTTTATTACGGACGGCCACGTTGAACAACTTATTATAACATTTTGAAAAAATGATGTCAAATTAATCTTAACATTATGATCTCGTTCTTTGACTTAAAAAATCATTTTCTTATCCAACCAGCACGATTCGGTTTTACCAGCAGTTTGTCTACTAATTAATTAGTCTTAGTATGATAGAATTTTTTTTTAATCAATTGGCTAATTTTAAAAAATTCGCGCACCTTGCTGTCTTGAAGAACGATTTTAGCCAAATTTCCCCCTATTAAGTACAGCTTTTCTTTTATTATATGAAAGGCTGGATAGTCTGTGTCCGCATTTTTTACGAATAACCTAAGTAAATCATAAGATGGAGGTCACTCTGTTTAGATTTTTTAATTTTATGTAGTTTGAAAATTTAAGTCCTAATTCAACGGAACGTAAAAATTTGAACTTTAGACCAACCATTTTCATAGACTTTCCTCAAAGCTAACGAAGCTAATTTTTTTATCATGCATACAAGTACAACTCATGCGAATTCAGTTGCAAAAAAATAACAACTCTTAAAGTCTTTTTCTTTTTTTTTTTAGAATTTTTTTAATAGATAGTCAAGTCGATAATTTCTCAAAAAATCTAAAGAAATTCATAACTCCTAAACTATAAAAAAAACGCGTTAACGTACATGGGGGGTGATTCGTAATACCCCACACATACGAGACCTAAATTTTTTTTATGTCTGTCAATTGACTCGCCACCCCTGTATTATAATATTTATGTAGAAGGTATCCATCCCTCATGTTGGAAAATTCGTTCTATTTAGAAAATGTTATCTTTAACATAATAATTATTATGTAAGTATATTGTTAACTTACTGTGTAGTGTGAGTGTATTTGTATATTTTAGCATGGCGGCAGTCCGAGCACTTTGGATTGTTAGTACTTGAGCAGCTACACTGACTTTTCATTTTTCTTCATTTTTTTTTGGGTCAACATGATGTGCCCGTTAATTTAGGTAATGCCCTGGTTGTTGTCCTAATTTGCTATCCAAATCATAAAGACATTGGATAATCTTTCCATGTTGCTGTTTTTGCCGTTCCAGATTATATTTTTTATTCAAAAAATTATTTTCTCAATACCTTTTAAAAGTACATGATGTGGGTCAAAAGAAACACGTCAAACTGTATCCAGCAATGATTAATTGTGCCATCTGAAAAAGGAAAACATAATGGTTTTAAAAAATGGAAGTATGCAGAAAAAATGGCAAAACAATAAACCTTTATATAATAGAAAAAAGTCACATCATTATGACGTTTCATTACACTCCGCGACGACAATCCGCGAAAAAAGTATAACCCACCCCCTAATTTTTGTAATTAATCCAATATAAAATTATAGTTATATTAATAGATTACTACTACACAAAATATGGAGGTATTGGTAAGTTAGTAATTGTTTACAACCAATGTATTACTTTGTTAAATGCAAAATTAACCAAATACATGATAATAAATACATTTTCAGGTGCGAACAAAGAGTATATACCCAGGTAAATTAAATATAAAATAAAACTCAAGAGAAATGGCCAACAAAGAGTCGATTGATTTATTTAATTTAATATTTAGTACTTTCGATCAAACATTTAGTAGATCCACCACTTTATACTTATTATTCTTCAATCATTCGATCTGGTAAACTGTCATATAACTTTTTAAAATTGTTTTGGATTCATGTTTTGCCATTCATCAATTATTACCGTTTTTAACCCCTTTCAACAGTGGTAAATTGTTTTGATCACCTCAATAGACTAGCTCGTGATAAGTTTTCCCCAATAATTTTCAATTATATTTAAGCCAGGAGAATAAGCTGGCCTCTTCAAGAACTTGATTATTTGTTTCAGTAAAATAGTTTTTAACTATTTGTGCACGGTGAATACTGACATTATCGTGCTGAAATATAAAATTAGGACCAGCAATTCGCATTACATGAGAAGTAACCTCTTCATTAATTATGTTTATGAACCGTTACTATTCAATTTTCCAGTAAAGGACTTTATACTCATTTTTCCTAAGTAACCATTTCCACACCAGATCATTGCACTACCACCCCCGGCTTGTCGTCAAATCAATACACATTTTTCTTTTCTTAAATCGTGAAAATAGTAATTAAAACCATCAGGCTCATCTAAATTAAACTTCTTTTCATCAGTAAGATACATTTTTCCAATTCTTCTTCCATTGAACATGGTTTTTTGCAAATTTAGATCTATCTAATTTATGTTTATCAGATACCAGTCGTTTTCTTTGTAATTTCTTACATTTTAAGTATCGACACCCATGTATAATACTTTGACATTTCCTTAAATTAATGCTAACAGCAGCCTCCACTGCGACTTGTCTTGGTGTAAGAGCAAAATTAGGAGCGACTCTCAGAATTGACCTCTTTCAGGTGGTGTTGTTGCCCTTGGTCGACCAGTCCTCTTTCTTTTGCCATAATTTTCAGGATCTTTTAGAAAATTACCTACAACACGATGACTTCTATTGATAAATTTTGCAATTTCTAACTTTTCGACCAATTTTTAGAATACAATTTCCTAACTAAATTAATTCCACTTTCGTTGAAACGTTTCCCACGTGGCCTTTTATTTTAGAAATAAATAAATATCAATCGAAATAATTTTCTAGTACTTTAGTAATTTACGAGGAACGCAGAACAAGTATAAAAAGGAACTGACACGTCGAAAACATGAAGCTGTTCAAGCCAAAGTAAGTTATGGGTTATACTTTTGTCGCACTATCAAACTAACAATCACGCTGTAATATAAGAAAACAACTTAGAATGTAATTTGAACACATATTATAATACTACATACAAATAAAAAATATTAATGCAATAGTAATATATCAAGATAAATTAGTCTTACATTGGATATTACAAAATTAGGGGGGTGGGTTATACTTTTGTCGCGGAGTGTATATACCTTTTCTTTAATTTCACCATGTAGGAAGGTCTCCTACGACATCCATCTGGAATACAGGTAACCTCTTTTTGTACTGCTACTGCCATCATAGTTCTGAAAGTTGTTAAAGTTGCTACGGGTGTATATGTATTGTTGTCGCAGTTCTTCTGTTCAAAACCTCTTGCCACTAGCCTGGCCTTGTATTATTTGTTGCCATCTATTTCTTTTATTTTAAAAACCCATTTGCTACTAATTACATCTTCCTCTTTAGTATATTTTTCACCACTTCCCAGGTTTCATTTTCTTCCAGTTGTAGCATTTCCTGTTCTATGGCCTCAGCCCACTTTGTTTTTTCAGGACTAGCCATTGCGTCTTCATAAGATATTGGCTGTTCGCCTAGACACAAAAAATTTGTGTCATAATCTTTCATCCAATTCGGTTGTTGTCTTTTCCTTTTTTGTGTTTGATCCTTAGTGTTATCTTCTCCTCAGGTAAGATATTATTTCCTGTTTCAGGTGAATTTATTTCATCTGCTTCTGGTATTTATCATATAGTTCACACTCTGTATTTTCTTCTCCTGTTTCAGATTGGATTGAACCTTCTTCATAGAATGAGTTGATATTCCTTCCTCCTGTTCGTCTTCTTCGGGGTTATATATTGGTAAGTCTTATTTTTCGACATAATTTCTTTATTTTTATTATTATGTGTCTGATACTTCCTTTTAATTACTACAATTTCTCTTTTTAATTCTACATCATTTTTCCTTGGTAAGTATACTCTATATCCTTTGCTTGTTTCTCCATAACCAACAAATTTACCAAACTCTGATTTGTAATCCCATTTTAATCTCTTTTGATCAGGTATATGAACTGCCACGTCTACTCCAAAACTGTACAGGTTTATTTATATTATATTTTGATGTTTTATACCATAATTCATAAGGAGTTTTGTCTTTTATTCTACTTTTTCCTGTTCGATTCAATACGTTTTTGCAGTATTTACTGCTTCTGCCCGAAGTTCTTTTCCAAGATGACTTTCTGCTAACATAGACCTAGCAGATTCCACAATTGTGCGTATCTCACGTTCTGCACAACCATTTTGTTCTTGGAGATATGGAATACTTTTCTCATGTCTTATACCTTTAGAATTTAAGGCACTTTAACACACCAAAGCCGCTGACCCGGCGGCACAGCCCGGCGGTTTAGTGCCGGCGGGTTAACCCGGCGGCTTCAGAACGTCCAAGCCGAGCGATTTTGTGCCGGCGGCAATGCCGGCGACACGACAGCCACGGCATGTAGTGTTCAATTGCCAAATACTCTTCTACCAGATTGGACGTGTGTGTTTCGAATAATTCAAAAGTAGTATTTTCAGTACCTATTTGACATGGAGGAGGACGATAACAGTGATTTAATAATAGCAGTTTGTGGAGTTATTATCGGTGGATCCCTCAACACACGAAAGTGTTGGGTTAGGCCAAGTTTAATGAGTCGCAATAAATACAGTACTTGTCAAAGATTAAGTGATTTAAAGGAAGACGACTTGGTTCTATACAAACCCATCTCTTTTAAGACTTTCCTGACATTGACCAGTACCGACTTTGAATATTTACTGAATATTGTTGGACAAAAAATAGCTAAACACGACACAAATTACAGAAAAGCAGTTTCACCAGTGGAAAGATTGTCAATAACGTTAAAATACCTAAGCTCAGGAAATTCGTTTAGTAGCCTGTCCGACGTCTTTAAAGTATCTCCTCAACAAATTTCAAGCATTATTCCTGAAGTATGTGATGCTTTAGTTGATGGTCTTTCAGATTATGTGAAATTCCAAGGAGTCAGGAAGGAGGGAGAGAAATTGCAGATAAATATTTAAAAAAATGGCAGGTACCCAATTGTCTTGGGTCAATGGATGGGAAACACATAAAACTTCAATGTCCCCCAAAAAGTGGAAGTGATTATATCAACTACAAAAAATATTTCAGTATTGTGCTCTTTGCTTTAGTAGATGCTGATTACAACTTTTTGTACGCTAATGTGAGATGTCAGGGTCGGATTTCAGATGGTGGTGTTTTTAATAATTCAGCATTATGTCGATTGTTGAATGATAATGAATTGAATATACCACATAAAACCCCTTTAACCCGGAAGGCATCTACAAGTACCGTATTTTTTTTTGGGTGATGACGCCTTTTCTCTGCAAACCTCATATTATAAAGGCTTATGATGGTAATCACACAAAGGGATCATCTAAGAGGGTTTTTAACTATCGCGTATGTCGAGGGCGAAGAGTAGTTGAAAACGTGTTTTGGGCAGTTAACACACAAATTTAAGATTTTTCATAGACCTATTCAGCTAAACCCAGGAAAAGCTACTTCTGTAACTTTGGCGTGCATATATTTATTTAATTATATCAAACGAACCGCTGCAATACAGCAAAAATGAATACGATACTGAAAATATTCAAGGAGAAGTCTTTCCCGGTAAATGGCATATTCAAGCTAGGAATTCTTGATCAAATGTTTCTAGTGACGAAGGTTGAATGGTTTGTGGATCTGGGTTTGTTTAGGCACAGTAATTCAGAAGAAGTTGAGTTATTTGTAGAAGGGCTTACAACCGTCTGTGGAAGTGAAGATGCTGTATAGTATCCTGGATGACTGTGTGAACTAGAAACACTACTTGGTCTTGCAAAATCCGTAAATGTATCGGATCTATATCCAGTTTTCGCTTCAAATATTATATTGTTGATCCGATGTTTCACAATAGCTTTCATTTGTCGATCCATTTGTCTTAACTGACCCGCAATATTATCTCTAAATAAACCATCCTCATCTTTTTGTCACATTTGGTCGTTGGGGGACATTCCTCATTCTCTTCAATGCTTCGGATACCAACTCTTTATTTGGGTTGATTTTAGGACGTTTATTTCGTTGCCAAGTTGTATTTTCTGGCGACATCTGTGGTAAATCATTTTGATTTAATTGTGAATCTCGTTGTGAATCGTGGCTCGTCGACGGTGTGTTCTACCCGCACCAGACTTATTTGAATTATCTTCTTTTTTTTTTCTCTCGGTAATAATGACTAGTTAAATTTTTTATCTTTCTCTCGATTTCCGGAACATCAGTAGCAAATTCACTGGCAATTTCATTAAATGCGTCGTAACGCTTTGGCCGGCTTTTGTAGTCACTATTTTTTGGGTTCCATAATATTTCTTTTAAATGATAGAGGTCTATTAGTTTTACCAACTTTTTCATCGTTCATATTGGTTAGTTGATAAAAAATAAAAATTCACACTTCAC
Source organism: Brenthis daphne (assembly GCA_947093115.1). Lineage (NCBI taxonomy): Eukaryota > Metazoa > Arthropoda > Insecta > Lepidoptera > Nymphalidae > Brenthis > Brenthis daphne. Next base: position 140,087 of record CAMUPN010000015.1, on the reverse strand, counting down.
AACAACAGAGAATAAACAGTTGATACGTCACTGCTCTATGAAAGCCGGCGGGCAACTGAGTGAGAGAGGGATGCCGTCGGCATCGGCATGCTGCCCCGCCGGCTTGCCCGCGTCGGCGCAAGCCGGCGCACAGTGGGACAGCACCGTGCGTACCGGTCTCAAAAATCTGTAACTTTTTTGTTGATTGATGTTAATCGCTGAAATTTGGTATGTAGTGTCTCCAGAGTATATACAATCCAATAATGAATGTATCATTGTCAAATGTTTAATAAATAATATAATATAAAATAAAACAAAATAAAAATGTATTATTTTAATATTAAACCATGGTTTGGTTAACTTATTGAATTATAATTTTACAGTTTTATGATATTAATAAACCTATTTTATGTTATTTTATATTACATATGAATCTTACATTTAAATAATGACAATATATAATAACCCACTCCAAAAATATGTTTTACAAATAATGTACGAAATTATTTCGATTTAAATAGCTAAGAGGTTCTTAGCTTCCTCTAACAATTTCTTGGATATAGTGACTGATGGTTTTCTGATACTTGATATATAAGGATCTGACGTAAATAGAAGACCATGAAATACATCTTCGTTTGTTGCGGACGCTAGAGCATTTTCTAGCATGATGCAATCTCAATTTTTTATAATCTTTATTACGCGATTCTTGGGCATCCTCAGATAAATGACCAAAGGGCAGAACTGCAAAATGTCTTATTATACTTTCCCCATGTATAAAGATTTTATGTACTGAAGAAGGCATATTATCCCACATATTTTGTTACGTACAGTTGTGCCGTTGCACGAGTAGATTCACCAAATTTTTTGGATTTACAGCAATACCGGATGCCATGGTTTGCAGAATAACATAGAGACCTTTTAATAAGTTCCTCGTCAACACCTGTAATTTCTGAAGCGCAGTAGTAGTTTTCAAAAAAAACGCCGAGCTGTATTGCCGTCATTACTGTTTCCACTTCCTTGTCGGGGCTTATCAACGTGCAATCCCATCCGGCTTCGAAACAAACTTTGTACAAGCTTTTTCTTGTCTTCTTTACTTTTTTTATCTTCCGAAGTTCTCGTAGCCCATTTTTGAAATGAAAGGTTATATGAAATATGTAAAATTAGCTCCATGCACCTGATCCACGCGTGTAACGTAGACAAACCGTATTCGTAAGCATTTATATTATCTGGCTTTGATGCAATCTTCTACAAATTATTCATTTCACTTGGCTTAGCCCCACACACTGTACATACAGCTCCAGAACTTGTGTCAGTAAGAACTTGTGTAACTTTTCCATCCACCATAGTTAGAAATAGATCGTGACTTATTTCAATTACCTGCGTCTCCTGTGTATCTTTGATGTTTGCAAATTATTAATTTGACCCCGAATATCACCAACCACTGATCGGGTTTTCTCGGGCGTTTCTTTTGCAAGTTCCATCAGGATTGATCGGCAATAACGAATAGAAGAACAAGCCGGATTTTGCCAAATTATCTCATGTGTTTCTGTGTCAGTCAGCTTTATTGGTACCAAAGACGCTATAAATAAGTTTGTATCTGAGAGTAAGTCACTCTCATCTGTTAAAACTTGTTTATATTCGCTTTGCCCCGATGAACCATCACATCCCCACTTGGTAAACAATTTAAGAGATTTTCTTCTTGGGTTGTAAACATTTTCAATCTTTAAGATGCGAGCACAAGTGTGATCCAGCAAATCTTGTAGATTTACTTTAGCACTTATATCGGTTATTTGAATGCTGGATAGTGGAGGATAACACAGTTTTTTGGCGTTCGTCAGTATATTATATGATGGCAATATGTCGAAGTTTTTGTTAATCAAACTTGCTCGAAGAAATCCGTATTGTGATTTCGAAAGATCTAAATCTGCAAACATACTTAAAGCTTCATCCACCGTAAAATCTGTTCCATTGCGACTTTCATGCAATAATTTTTCCTTCATGATCCTTTTTTCATTTCTTTCACAATTGCGCATCATTGAAACAACAGTAGCTTCTTCGATTTCTCCTTCAACCCGCAATCCTTGAACGTATGCATTATGTATATACTCGAGTCCATATTCTTGTACCAATTCCATATTCTTTCTTTTTTTCGATTTCTCTGATAGATCTTCATAAGACTTTGGTGGAAGTCCACGTTCTTCAGATGTTGTAGGTGTAATATCCATCGGTGCTTCTTCAAATTGTACCTTAAATTCACCGTCTACCCACGATATATTATTACTTAAGAAACGTTCTTTAGTTCGGTTACATTTGGTCCACCGATCGTTAAACGCTGTTATAAGCGTTTTTTGAATACGTTTCACAATTAATTCACTTTTTTCAGATGATAAATGGTGGTGTTTGTTCTAAGTATTTTTGAATATCTTCTGATTTTGTTCCATGGCCAATAAAAAATTCGCATAATACTCGTCGAGGCACAACAAATTCACTCATTTTGTTTTTATTTTTAACTACTTTGTTTTACCGAGGTTGGTGAAGACTATATTATGTTAAAGCACACTAAAGTACTGGTAAACGACAACGTAAATCAATAACTTTTATACTGAAATTTCGTGCGAAAAAATATTACTGTCTAGTGTCATTATCAAGTTCCTAACCACTATCTATGAAGGTGGTTAGTAGTAGGTAGGTACTGATAATGTACACTAACAACTATAACTAGATACCACTTGCTCCCTTTTCCTTCACCGCGATAGAGAAATACATAAACTATATGAGAAACATGTAATTCACACAGTGATAACAAAACATTAACCACATCTGACCGCACCATAAAAAAAATATACTACATACTAATACATTACCCAAAACTCAATTTTATATACTCATTACATAAAATAGATAATATTGTTTAAGAAAAAAAGGTCAAAAGTGATCTAAATATCCAAAAATCTCATTAATCAGAACTAAAATAATTTTTGGAATATTTTGTATTTTCTCCCCATTAGCCATTTTTTGTTTTATTTCAAGGGGGGCAGATTCGGGCACTCAATTTTTTTTGCCCTGACTTTTACATCAGCTGCTCTATACGATGCTATCAAAATTACGACATGGGCAGACACCGCTAACTGTCAAAAGTCTATGCAAAGTTTCTAATAAGGATAGAATATTAGGTCCTGAAATAAAAATTCTTTACCTCCCCAGGTTTCACATAATGGTTCACTTAAATTATTTTTAAATAGAGTACTTCATCACCATTCTAACCATATATGACCATGTAAACTGGTGGAATTGTGTTCTACATAATTGACATAATTTTGAGCGTCAACTTGCAAGCCTTATTCTAATACAAAAAATAAGAAATAGTATATTTCAACTGCTATATAATATGCATTGAACATTCAGTTAGACATATGCATTAACAAAATATTCAATATAGAACATTACGAAAAGCTATTTTTGAGACTGTTCTGTCCTACTGTGCGGCGGCATGATTGTACAAAATGAGGCCGGCGGGTTGAGACCAAACGCCAAAGCCGCTGACCCGGCGGCACAGGCCGCCGGGTCAGCGGCTTTCGGCGGTCTTCAAGGGATTCCCTTCCTTTTTTAAACAAATTGTGCCACTTGTACACCATGGTTTTTCCTGGACAAGAGTCACCGTAAACCGATGACATCTCATCCATTATGGTCGCAACTGATTTTCCTTGCTTGGTAAGGAACTTTATAACGGCACGATATTCGATTTTTCCATATTTCACTTTTCACTTCTGATTATGTTGCTTGGTTGGCAATAGCTCAGAGACTAATAGTCTAATAACAATGAAATCTCGTATTTATACTAATTATGAGTCACTAAACACGTTACGACCCTAATGAGCCTAATCACCCCCCTCCAACCCTCTCATTCCGCGAACTTAAAAACGCCCCCTCGTATGTTCTGCTGTGTCATTTTTATTTCGTAGAAAATATATTTTTCTATATTTTGAGTAGTCATCAATTAGAAAAAGGAAATATTTTGCACCTCCCAGTGACTCACACTCCATTGGTCCACATATGTCCATGTGTATTAAATTTCCTGGTTTTTCACCTCTTGTGTTACTTTTATTAAATGGTAGCTTATGTTGTTTGCGTTGTAAACATGATGTGCATATCTCTGAATCACCTTCTTTATACTCAATATTGTTTTGTTTCAGAATGGTCTTCACATGCTCAATATTCTGGTGACCTAACTTTGAACGCCACTCAGCGAGTCCACTATTTGATTGACCAACCATAGCAATATCTGATTCATATTTAAAATTCATTAAAAACATTTTGCCTTTTCTGTATGCAACTGCTTTAATTAAATTATCTTTTACAAAAGTGCATGTCTTTTGATCACACCTCATTTTATAACCTTTATCCATTGCTGCCGTAGATGAAAACAGATTTACTTTTATTTCTGGTACAAATAAAACATTGTATAAGGTTGTAGGTATCCATTGTTTTCCGTCGTAAGCGCTTAAGTGTATTTCACCTTGACCAAGAGCTTTTATGATTGAACCATCACCAATCATGATATCTTTTGGCGCTGATAAAGTTTTAAAGTTTACCAACATATTTTTATTCTTGCACATATGTTCTGAGGCACCACTGTCTAACACCCAAAATGTTTTTTGAAAATTGTTTACACAGGAAAAAATTATTGCTGATGTAATGAATGCATTTGTATTAATTACCTTTTACGTTGTCACCTTTTTGGTAAGAATTCTTTTTATTTCTAAACCAACAGTCTTTTTCTTTATGATTGAACTTTTTACATATTTTACATTGGTTTAAATAAAGTCATCAATTAAGAACGATTTTCTTGCACACCATCATTTAAATCTAAAGGAATATCCCCGTTGTATAAAATATTTAAAGTCAAAGTCAAGTCTATGATAAGAATTATTTTATTTTTTTATTTAGTATGCATTTTTATAACTTTATTAACTGTAATATAACTCAGCAACTACAGGTTAGAATTCAATGAGGTTCAACTCGCAGAGATAAACGTACGTGATGTGCCAAACGGCGGTAGTGTCAACCCTGGGGGCAGTAAAAAAATTTTGGACCAAGCTCCATACATTTTTGCCCACCCTCCTTTATTTTTATAGATTTTTGTTATTATTTCCATCACTATTATTATTAGGTAAGTTCAGTATAACCATGGACCACCCATAGTGCAGCAGATAAGACTGAGGGATATACCCAATTAGGTATACCCGCCGCAATCTTACGAATTCCAGTCCATAGTCCACGTTTGCTTTGGATCCACTTAGGCAACGATCCGTTCCTCGGCGGCACGGTGTATTGTGGATGGCAACAAGTTCTGAATGTTTGAGCTGCGGTGGCCGAAACGTTGAGTAAGGCCGTAGACTGTATTGTGTCCTCGACCAATGGCCTTCCCAATGGGATCTTCTTCCTCTGAGACTGAAGGCTGTGGTGTTGTTGGATGGTACCTTCCGCCTCACACGGATTGCCCTAAATAGTTTGGTTAACCCACTCCATACTCACGTTGTTTTTGCAGCTCTAGAAACCACCCTTACCCCTGAAGCCACACCAGCCGCTTCCATCCTCACCGATGCTAGCCCCCCCGCGGAAATTAGTTCGTTAGCTGCGGGTAATAAGTTTGGAGTTGAACGCCACATACGGGATGTTGCCAGTAACCCTTCTGCCGTGGAGGTTCCACGTTGTGCTGATTGCACCACTATACCAGTTGCAGCCCCAGCAGGAGCGGCAGCCAGAGGGGCCAGTTCGTACACGCCAGTTAAAGCTAAAGATGTTGATGAACCCAGAAGATCGACGGCCACATTGGGTAGTTCTCGCGCGGCGTTTGTTGCCACGCCCCCGTAGGCCCCCATTGCAGCAGGTGTTCCGCGAATGGCCCTCCACAAACTTTGTGCACCTCTCCACACGATCGGTGACCCATAATGCAGACCGTATGTTATTATTGTGTCCCGGATTTCAAGCCCGAGAAAATCGTTCCAGTTCGGGGATGTGCGACACCCATCAGCCTCCAGACACACGTCCTTCACTTGTATTGGCTCCGTACTGTTAACCAGCACCGTTGGAAATGATTGAGCTATGTAAGACATGTCTAGGTTATTCGCTATTACCAGAGCATAAAAGGACGCGTCGTCATCCAAGCGCAACGAGGACAAGCCGAATATCTTGGTTATCATGACAGGATTGTAGTTATTGTCGACCTGGCCACGCACCATCAAACCGGGGTTGGAGCATTGCAATGGGACCACAAAGTAAGAGGCCAAATCACATAACCGTAACGTTGTCGGTACGTCAGCTATTAGGAATCTGTGAGTGGCATTTCTCACAATTCGGACCTCCATGTGTAACATAGGCAGATTGAGATGCTCTCTGCGGATACTGTTTACATTTTCAATGAGAGTATATTTTGAGACGATCCCATCAATAACTACCTCGGTGGTGTAGTGGCTAGCATGTACGGCTACACACCCGGAGGTCCTGGGTTCGAGTCCCGGGTCGGGCCAAGTTTAGTTATTGAGTCTTCCTGTATAGTAAGTCTCTGTAACAGCCCGGAGTTGGGAAGTTGGCGGGGTTTCACCCCCGTGCCTCGGAGAGCACGTAAAGCCGTCGGTCCTGCGCCTTAACTCTCACCGGTCGTGTCGAGTGGTCGTCCCACCGGAGTATGAGAGTGATAGGAATAGAGAGTGCGCGTACACTTTTGCACTATAATATCTCCTGCGCAGTTGGCTAATCTCGTTGAGATTGGCCGCCGTGGCCGGAATCGGCTAGGAGAACATCATTATTAGGTACAAATAACAGAACCACATAAATTTTCAAGAACTCTTTAATTACAAAGACACTTATAATAATTAAAACTAATTCTAATTTTAATAAATCCTATTATAAACATAAAATATTCACATAAAAATAATACTACACACTACACTACATAATATTCAATGCTTATTACTAAAATATTTGTCTAAAACATTCAGTGCTCCTTTCATAATCTCTAGCCATTGAGCTTGCAACTGTAGCTCAGTATCTCGTTGACGAAGCTCAATGTCTCTCTGTCGAATCCTCTCTCTTTCTAATTCTAAGGGCATCCTTTCTCTCTCCTTATTATACAGGGTGGACCAAAAGTCTGTTTATATTCGAAATGATGTTAGAAAACAAACGAATTACAGTACATTAAAATTGTTTATTGTTTTTGACAGTAAACAAAAGGGGAATTTATTTTTTAAAAATCACATCATCCATATGCAATCCTTCATTATTTTCGCATTGTTGTAATCTAGAGCGGAAATTTTCGATAACAGCTTTACATGTGTTTGTTGAGATGTTTTGGATTTCTGTGCGAATACGATCCTTTAATTCGTCAAGAGTTACTGGGTTGGTGTCGTAAACTTTAGCCTTAAGATATCCCCAAAGAAAAAAATCCATTGGGGATAGATCTGGACTACGAGGTGGCCAGTTAATGTCCCCTCTTTTCGATATCACTTTTGGGCCAAAAATGTCTCGAGCTGCCCTTAACGAGTCATTACATGTATGACAAGTGGCTCCATCTTGCTGAAACCACGAGCGTTGATTAAAACCAACAAAATCCTGCAGCGCTGGAGCGAAAAAGTTTTGTAACATGGTGATATAGCGCTCGGAATTCACCGTAACCGCACGTCCTCATGAGTCTTCAAAAAAGTAAGGACCAATAATGCCTCTTGCTGATAAAGCAGCCCATACTGTGACTTTGGGTGAATGCAGGGGTTTGTGATGCTTTAATTTCGGATTAGTATCACTCCAATAACGACAATTTTGTCTATTAACATGCCCATTTAGGTGGAAGTGTGCCTCGTCTGAGAAAAAAAATGTTTGTAAAGCTGGTGAACCGCTCTAAACATTTCGTTTGCAAACTGCAGCCTAGTGGCATGGTCCTCAGGCCTTAATTCCTGCACCATTTGAATTTTATAGGGATGCAGCCGTAAATCTCCCTTAAGAATGCGGTTTAATGATGTTCTTGGCACGTTAAGGACAGCAGACCGCTTACGAGTTGAAAGTTCAGGTTGGTCACGAACAGACGATTTTACTCGCTCCATGTTTTCGGGGTCCCTCGACGTTTTAGGTCGGCCAGAGCGAGGTAAATCCATTGTTGAACCCGTGTTCTCAAACTTGAGCACCCATTTTTTAATTAACACACCTGATGGAGCTTGATTTTTGTGTCGTATCTTATATTGATAGCAAAACTTTCGTTGAGCTAAGGTCGCAGAATCGTTATTTCGATAATACTCTCGTACACAAAACGCACGGTGACTACCGCTGAACGACGCCATGGTACTGAATTCCCATTGGCCGCTCTTCCAATGCCTAACCCGTTCACCCCCCTCCGCCGCCGCTGCTAGACGCGGCAACCGATTCAAATGTTAACGGACTTTTGGTCCACCCGTTACTTTCTTGCATTCTCCTCACACATGACAAAATATTCTTGTAGGGTTGTGGTGTTTTTCCTCTTGCGAGGTGGAGTTTGTGAGGTGGTTTGCCTGTGGAGGACTGTGGGAGATTTTGGTGGAGTGGTGGGTTTAATGGGTGTAGACGGTCTAGGCGGTGTGAAGGATCTTAGGATAAGAGGTACTGGTACTGCATTCTTGCTGCACCCAGGAGTGTTCCAGTCTTCATTGTCTGTTGAAATATATATATAAAATTAGTTATACATATACTGCAAAATTACCCACATATAAACTAACTGGATTTTATAGTTCATCAATTTATTTAACATAATTATTAATTATTTAAAATTTTGTTTAAGTATAAGACTAATTTAAATATTAATTTTATTTATATATTTTAGTGCAATGAGAAAATTACAAAATACTTTAAGTGTAAACATGAGTAGTCTAAAACTTACCAACAATAGGTGTTGGTGTAGTAACAGGCTCTCTGGGTTCATCATAGGACACTATTTGAATTACTTCCACAGTGTCTTCTGCCTGGAAAAAAAATGATTAGTTTTACATTAAGTTTTGTATATTATTATTATATAGATAATATTTTGTCATATGAAAAGCTTCAAGTTTTATTTATATGTATATCCTATTGAAGTATTTATTTTCAGTACTGTGAGAATGGAAGTATGTATGTAATGTATGTAAATAGTATTTGAATTAATGAATGTGGCAAACAAGTAAACAAAGCAACGGTCACCACCTGAATACAAAACCAAATTTAGTTCATATTAGCTGTCATAAAAAATCACAAACCATTCCAAAACCAATTTCAGCAATGGGCATTCCAGTTGCTGCCTGGACACCCATAATAGTAAGAACCCGGTTCTCTAAATCGGTTAGGCACATTTTAAGAGCAGGCCCACCACCTGTGCCACGCACCGATCTATTAATTTTTGCCCACTTCCTTTTGTATTATTTTTAAATCACTCCATACCTTAGGCAACGCAAATAAAGTGTTTATGAACAAAAAAATGTGAATAACCATGCAGTGAAACTTTATAATTAAACTGCTTTTGACATGCATTAAAATCTTTAGAAAAATTAACGAACTAGAACTAACTTTTCGCCACTTTTCTTCACTGCGATATTCTCTGATTCCCTGGCTGTTAAGAAGTTCCGCTAATTCTTTGCACATTCTTAAACAATACTGACGCCCCTGCGGCAAACACTGAGGTTTCGATAAATCTCCATTTCTTAAAGAAATACATATACTCATTAAAATATATATTTGAACATAAATAAAATTATAAAAAGCTCTTGTTTTTAATTTAGTGAGGACTAACTTTTCCATGAATTCCACCATCATTAAAAACTGTATGTGGCTAGTTCTTGACGACATTCTTAATAAAATTATACTCGAATAAAATCGAAAACAAAATATAAATACAAACATTTAAACAACGAGCTAAGCAACAAGTGAAACGACGCGACCCTTACTCTTAAGTGGTAGAACTTAAATGGCGCGTTCCGAAATATAAAAAAACATGGAATATTTTTATGTACCAAATATTTAATTATAATGTTGGAGTTTTCGTTCAAATATTATTTTAAATTGCCTAGGACACAAATTTAAGTTATTCTTATCGCGGTGTCTATTTTTTATCACCATAATTGACTTAAAAAACACAATTACAGCAATTTTTAAACGTATCATTTAATTACATTCGTTCTTATTGCTATTGTGTTCTAGGCATTGTTTACCTATAGTAACGTGATGCTATCGAGTACACGTGAGTAAGATTTAGGCGTTTGTGCTGCCGACAACTATAGTAATAGTTAAGTATAACGTTTTCGTGTAGTTAACTCGATACGAATACATAACGTAATTGTTTAATGTTCGTGCTAAGGTCTCAGATCCAGATTTTCCTTTTTTCGCCACTCTGATAAAACTATCTTTTAAACGTTTCGATTTTGTTTGCAGCAATCTACCTGTTAAAATGAAATTAAAGTGAAGATAATAATTCCAGATATCTGCATTCGGATGTTCAATGGCAGAGCTACACTATTCATATAAAATTGGAAAGTCTAAAGAAATTGCTCTAACTGCGACTGATTATCGCCGGCTGCTGCATTCTGCACAATGATGGTCTCCTCTTTTGATTGTTGTTGGCCCATTTTTCCGAGATTGCAAGACGTATACGAGTAGTTGCTGGCGCGAATAACAATAATTTAACTCCATTATTATTTAGGTACAAGAAATAGCCACACAAAAGTTCCACTCCAATTGCTTAATTAATTAATTCACTATATACTGAATAATATGCGTCTTACCTTAATACTTACACTATTACAACTATATCTGGTATAATTCGTCAAGTATGTAAAGTTATCTGGACGAAATTGAAAGACACAGTTATGCCAATCTCAGAGAAATAAAAATGGATTGAAATATCCCAAAGATTTGCGTAGACAACCAAATTTCCTCATTGCATTGGCGCACTTGATGGTAAACACATCAGAATGCTGAAACCAGAACACTCAGGTTCTTTGTACTTTAATTATAAACGGAAAGGATAGTGATTCAAGAATTTTTAGAGATTTATGGCACTCACTACCTTACGTAATTGTAGGTAATGAAGCATTTGGCCTGATGGAAAATTTTACGAGGCCCTATGGTTGAAAGCTATCGTATGAAAAAATATATTTAACTACCGGCTGACTTTAGCTCATCGATATGTTGAGTACTTTTGGAATAGCCAGTAATAAATGGAGAATACAACATCGCCCTATAGATGTCAATGTGGATTGTGCCGAACAGATTGTAAAGGCAATTACAGTACTTCACAATTATGTTCGAATCAGAGATGGATTTAGACCCGAAGAGATAATAGAAGGAAATTTGTCAAGCATAAATACGAGTATTACTCACAATGGACATGCTACTTTATCAGCGGATAACATCCGAACTAAATTCACGAATTATTTTATTAATGAAGGAAAAATTGAATATCAGGATCGAATGATATAAATACGTTTTCCTACACGCAATCACTAATTTATTAATAAAGTTATTTATTCACATTCTTTTTTTTTTTCTTGAGAGTCGGTGTCTAGAGACTTTCTCTGAGCGCCGCGTTAACGCTCACTGACACGCGTTAACGCGCGCTCATGTGATCGGTTTTATGTAAATACTAGGATGTCTAGTCGTGCGATTTGAAAACGCGCGTCAAAATTTTGCTATCTGAACATGGCCTTAACCATCAAGTGACATTAACAATTGGCATAAGGTGTCAAAATCTAGATAAATTTTTCTAATGGTGCCAGTGCTATAGTGGCGAGTTTATCTCATAGGCCAGAGTTATCTCATAGGCCACTGTGGCACTTAGATTATAGTCGATTTGAACATAACCCGAAATGAATTTGTACTGCTATCTATTGTCGAGATCATGTAAATAATTTTAGGCTGCTCTGGTTTTGTAGATGAACATTTTTAAATTACGAAAATGCAAATAAGTTAAAAGTCGGTAAAATGCAGTTAGGCCACTCTGGTTCTAGCAGCCTCAAGCATGTGCTACAAGGTTTTAAACGGCGGTTTGAAACAGAAAAAACAGATTTGCGCTTTACCGGCTACACGGTTTAAAACATGTTTTAAATATCAGTGTTTAATAGAACGTTGGGTGAATAAGACGTCTACGCTCGCACCGTATATTCACTACAACGACGTCATGGCGCCTTACCTATCTAAAGAAGAAAGAGTTAGGATGTGTCTTGCTCTTTTGTATGCAATTGAAGAAAAATAAGAATATGGATGAAGCGATGGTTAAAGGAGAGATTAACCCTTAGTCATATTAACTTAATAAACCTACTGGACTTTGATGACATACATAACTTTCTAAGAATGGATATAGAAAGTTTTTACGAATTATTGTCCAAGGTGAAGCCATATATAATTAAAAAAGACACAAACATGAGACCAGCTATATCTGTTGAAGAAAGGCTTATCGCCACGCTAAGATTTCTAGCCACTGGAAGAGACTATAAAGATTTGAGATATAGCTCTATAATATCTCATCAACTGTTATCAAAAATAATTCCGGAATCTTGCTGGGCAATCTACAAGGTTTTGAAAAAAAACAATCAATGTAAGTAATTTACGAAATTTATTTGTGTTTTTTAAAAACTAACAATTCTTTCAATATTTCTCCCGCCGGACTTTCTGCATACAACACTGCATTCTCATTTACGTTGACAGCGTTTTGTGACGATAACGTAGAATTTGGATGTGTAATTTGTGAGAAATTTGGAAAGTTTTGGTTAGAATGAGATGAAGTAGGTGACGGAGAACAATGTTGTGTAAGAGAGGAAGGAAAAGTGGGTGACTGAATGGGAATAGGACAACTTGGGGATGGTGAATTTACTGTGCCCCTAGTACGAGTTTTTGACAGTTCTCGATTACGAAATATAGTTTCGTTTTCTTCCATACATCTACGTGCAGCGCCCCTAGCGGAAACGTGGTGGAACTAAATCGGCAGTACGAGTTCAATCGAATCATAGTTAACGAACTCGATGAAAGTTTTCGAGCGTATTATTGCATTTTGGCAGTACGAGTTCCCACTTTGACAAGTTACCGATAGTAAACTTTGACGAATTCGAAAACTTTTTTCGTTTTGGCACTCACCAAGTAAATCTCGGTGAGAGCTTGCGACCATCTTTGTTTTTGCGAATATTTTTGAACATTAATTATGTTAGCGAGACGGTATTTTGCGTGGAGATTAGCTGTGGAGGCTGACCATGATGAGGAGCGACAGGAGCTCGTAAAGAGGCGAAAATTAAATGTGCCCAGCCGTATCTCTGACACTCACTTTGTGCAGCGGTATCGGCTAACCAAGGAGGGATTTATGTTTCTCTGTGAGACTTTAAGGGAAAATACAAACCTTAGGGGTTCACAAAGAATATCATTGGAGACTAAGGTAGGTACTTAGATATTTTATTTCACATCCGTATTCGCGCATTTGGATAAGGTTTATCGTATGTACTTATAATATTCTGTAGGTACCTAATATAACCGCTATTTATCCAAGTATTCACCAACCTAGGTGCTTTATCTAAGTAGGTACTTCTTTAATAAAAACATTTTATATTTTTAGGTACTAAGTGCGCTGTTATTTTACGCCAATGGGGACTACCAGAGAGTGGTTGGGATTGCCAACTCTCTATCACAAGAGGCAATTAGCCGTTACATTCAACAAGTAACAATGGCTTTAAACCACCCAAGTATTTTGAACAAGTTCATTAAATTCCCGAATACACCAGCAGCTAGAGAACTTATAAAGCAAAAGTTAGTACTTTATAATCTTTTATCCTTATAATCATCTATACATACCAAAGATAATAAGGTTACAGCCCACAGCATAATCCTCATTAATTAAATTATAATTTGTATCTGCATGAGAATGTTTAAACATTTATTTCCATTTAAGTACATTTCTATTTATGTGTAATGTTCTAATGAATATATATTTTATATCTTCTAGTTTCTACAACAAATATGGTATTCCCGGAGTGATAGGGTGTATAGATGGCTGCCCCTTTAAGATTGTGAAACCCAACAAAAACGAAGAACATCTCTTTTACTGTAGAAAACATTACCATTCTTTGAATGTTCAAATGGTATAACTAATTATTTTCTAGAATTACTACCTACATTATGTGTTGAGTATAAGTACATTTAAATGAGTTGTTTTTCACATTACAATACATTTCTGCTGTATAAAATAGTTTTTGTTTTAATAATAAGTAATGAATATTTATTCTAGGTTGCAGATGAAAAATGTCACATTTTGGCAATCAACCCTAAATTTGGGGGTGCTAGCCATGATGCCTTTGTGTGGGAGAACAGCCAGCTCAACACATACATGCAAACATTGCATCGAAATGGTGAATCTGTGTGGCTTCTAGGTAAAAAAACTTAATTTTTGAATAGCTATACTTTTATTGTTGAAATATGAATTATAATTTAATCCATTATACTAATGAAATAATTACCAACAGGTGACTCTGGATACCCACAAAGACCGTGGCTTATGACACCATATAATAACCCTGCACCGGGTAGTGCAGGAGAAACATTCAATAAGTTACACAGCAGGGCGCGTGTAACTATTGAAAATACATTTGGGCGCTTGAAAAATAGATGGAGATGTTTGTGTAAGGATAGGGTGCTCCACTACAAGCCGGAAAAATGTGCCCAAATTATTTTAGCATGCAGTGTGTTGCACAACATAGCACTGGATTTAGGAGTGCCAGATCCTCAGGAACAAACAATAGGTAATCTATGATAAAATTAAAAAAAAAATACAATAGGTATATGAGAATTTAATTATTCAAAATGGGACATACACATATTTTGTTTTCCTTGTATTAAATTTATGATTGACTGTAAATTACAAAACATAAATTATAAATAGGGTTCTTTTATTTTACAGTTAATAATCAAGATTTCCCTGAAAATGATGAGGTAGAGGATGATGTTACCCTGTTGACACTAGGGCGCTTATTGCGTGATCGCATTGCCAGTAGGGTGCATGCTGAAGCTGTTTGACAATAACCATGCAACATATTCAGTGACTCAATTGCCTTCCTAACCTTTCATTTAAATTCTACATTTTATAAATTATAATTCAAAAAAACTTGTAGGGGTCTATTTGAATAGAGTATATACTTTGATTTGATTTAGATTAATATATTTTTTATTATAAAGCTTGCAGTAGTGTTGCTTAATATTTAACTTTAAAATAATCAAAGTTCAATTTGTTTTTAACTTTAAATGATCTTAAAACTTATAAACTTTAAAAGATAAACTTTGATCAAAATAACACTTAATTAAATTATAAAAACACTTAATTAAATTATAAATTTATGTGGGGAACGGAACGTAAGAGTGAGTGAAAGGAACAACAGGTATGGGAGAGAAAGGAACGAAAGAAAAAAAGATGGAGGATAGTGTGTAAGACGGTGTGAACGAGCTAAGACGGAAAAATTAATAAACTATTTAAGAAGCAAATTTCACTGTCTTTTACTTTGAGTATTTTCCCACAAATTTGGAGGCTCGTCCGGGATTACTCAAGGTAAAAGTGTACGACGGAAAAGAAGACGAAAAAACGAAGCGATCGGCGCGGGCGTCCACGAGGCGGTGCGGTGCACGTGCTAAGCGGTTCGATCTCATTATTACGACGCGGACGCAGAGTCCGAACGACGGAGAAGACGTTTAAGTTTGGCAAGAAAAAAAAAAGAGATTAATTAAAGACGAAGACGATGGAAGACGGCAGTAAAAAAGACATCGTGGCGAGTTCGCATGCGGCGGCGGCCGCCATGTTTTATAACTTCGAGGGAGCCGTAGCTCAGTTCAATGGAGAGGACAAATCCTACTCATCAACAAAATGGGCTCAGGATATCGAAGATAATGCTGAGATATTTAACTGGACACCACAACAAAAACTTATAATAGCTAGGCGTTCGTTGTGTGGCACGGCAGGCCTTTGGCTAAAAGCTGAAAAAGTTTTTAAGACGTATGACGAACTGAAGGCGGCTTTGCAAAGGGAATTTCCCGAGGTCATCAACACTAAAGAGATGCATGAGTTGATGGCGGCTAGAAAAAAAAGGAAAGACGAAAGCTATTATCAATATATGCTAGCCATGAAGGAATTAGGGAAACGAGCGAAATTTCCCGATTACGTCGCTATTCAATACATAATCGACGGCATCGAGGACTTGCAAGTAAATAAAGTTATATTATATGGCGTCACAACATACAGCGCTCTCAAGGAGAAACTTATCATCTATGAAAAGATGCAGACAGACAAAAAGAAAGAAGTGCGGGTCGAGTCGGCTGTAAAGAAAAAATCAGAGGCATCATCATTCACTCGTCGGTGTTATAATTGCGGAGATAAGCATTTAGCAAGCCAGTGTACGAGAGGGATAAAGTGTTTCCGGTGTAATCGGTTTGGGAACCATATTGCATCGCGGTGCCCTCTGATTGGTCGCATTGAAAGCGGTGGCAGCGCCTCTGTCGGCGCAAACGCAAAGTTCGAGACTCGTAACAACGAGACGTCGATAAAGCAGTCTTCGAGTCAACTTCGTGCTTTTCCGGGTCGTGGAACATCGGCAACTTCACTGTCGGTAAAACAGCGTTCGGATATGTTCGGGTCGACAGCCAATCAGTGCAAGTGTGGAAGCGGCCATGACAGTGAAAACGTCATCGTAACGTCTACGTCAAGTGTCAATTCAGAAGTTATGCAAATTGTAAACAAAGAACTTCAGTGCGTTAAAAATATCGGAAAACCGGTGAAAACTGTGATAGTGGCGAAAAATCATAGTTCTAATGCGTTAATAGATTCGGGCAGTGACGTAAATCTGATTTCGGCGGAGATGTGTGCGAGATTATTTAATGTAGACTTTAATGTCAGCGGTCTAACATTAACCGGGCTTGGACGTTCACAAGTGCGATCTTTAGGCAAAATAACAACGTTACTTACTATAGATGGACAGTGCTACGACGGTGTCACGTTTCATATTATACCTAGAGACTGTATGCCTTATGATATAATTATAGGTCATGAGTTTTTGAAAGGTGTAACATTGTTAATGAATGAGGGAAGCGTAACTATATTTAGAAATGAGGATGAGTGGTTGACTAAAGTAAATTGCATTACAGGTGTAGTAGAAACTTTGGTGGAGCATGTCAAGGATCCATTAATTAAACAGGAGGTTTACCGGTATGTAGATAGCTATCATCCAGTCCAAGTTAAAGAAGCCCCTCTGGAGCTCAAAATTGTATTAAAGGATGATGTACCCATAGCACAGCGGCCTAGACGATTGTCTCTTATGGAGCAAGGTATTGTAGAAAAACAAATCGAGGAATGGTTGAATGATGGAATCATAAGGGTAAGTTTCTCTGAATACTCTAGTCCACTGGTGTTAGTGAAAAAGAAAGATGGTACCACCCGTGTATGTGTGGATTACCGGCAGCTCAACTCAAAAATTGTAAAAGATGAATATCCCCTGCCTATTATCGATGATCTTATTGATAGGTTATCTCAAGCCAGAGTGTTTAGTGTGCTCGATTTAAAAAATGGATTCTTCCATTTAAAAATCAATGAAGAATCAATTCCATATACCTCCTTTGTTACCCATCATGGGCAGTTTGAGTTTCTGCGAGCACCATTTGGGCTTTCAATTAGTCCTAAATATTTTATGAGGTTTGTTAATGTGATCTTCCGGGAGCTACTAGCCCAGAAGGTAATGATGATTTTTATAGATGATATTATAATTCCAGCAATCGATGAAGGGCAAGCATTGCAGCGCCTAAAGCAAGTTCTAGAAATAGCTTCACAATATGGGCTGAGGATTAACTGGAAAAAAGCAAAGCTAATACAGCCAGAAATAGAATATTTGGGTCATGTAATCAAAAATGGTGAGGTACGTCCAACTACCGAGAAGACTGATGCAGTAATGAAATTTCCAGAACCCAGTACAAGTAAGCAACTTCATAGTTTCTTAGGGCTGACCTCCTATTTTAGGAAATACATTGAGCAGTATGCCATTATTGCAAGACCACTGTATGATTTGCTAAAGAAAGGTGTTGATTTTGTTTTTGGTAAAGAGCATAAAGAGGCTTTTATTACCTTGAAAGAAAAGTTGTCTATAGGTCCTGTCTTAAAAATATTTGATCCAAATCTTAAAACTGAATTGCATACAGACGCATCGAGTATGGCTATTTCAGCTATTCTCATGCAGTATCATCCTAATACTGGCCTACATCCAGTACATTATATGAGCCGTAAGACAAATGAAGCTCAAAGTAGGTATTCGAGTTATGAGCTTGAGGCTATGGCTATTATAGAAGGGATTAAAAAATTCCGTCATTATTTGTATGGAAAACATTTCAAGTTAGTAACTGATTGTAAAGCTTTTCAGCAAACCCTGATGAAGAGAGATCTGACAGCTAAAGTTGCAAGGTGGGTGTTGATGCTTAATGAATATGACTTTGAAGTGGAGCACCGAGCTGGGGAGAAAATGCGTCATGCTGATGCGCTCAGCCGATATCCATATGTGGCTACGGTAACAACCTTAAAAGATCAGATTAAGCAAGCTCAAGATCAGGACGATGGCATCAGAGCAATCAAAGAGATACTTAAAGAGAAGTCATACAAGGATTACTCACAAGATGGAGATTTACTCTACAGAGGTCCAGAGAAATTGTTGGTCATACCTAAACATTTAGAAAGAGAAATTATAATGAGAATACATAGCAAAGGGCATTTTTCAAAAAGAAAAATGAAAGAATTAATAAGTCGAGATTATTATATAAAGGACATAGACAGGAAGTTAGAGGAATTTGTAATCACATGCATACCATGTTTATTGGCTACAAGGAAAGAAGGTAAGCAAGAAGGGTTTCTGAACCCTATAAGAAAAGAATGCTCGCCATTGGATACCCTACACATTGACCATCTAGGACCATTGACTGAAACTCGGAAGCAGTACAATTACATCCTTACCATAATTGATGCCTTTACTAAGTTTGTATGGTTGTTTCCAACTAAAAGTACGTCAAGTGCAGAGATGCTGAACAAATTAAGAATACACCAGCAAACATTTGGAAATGCTAATAGGCTGATAACTGATAAAGGAACAGCATTTACAAGCCATGAGTTTAAAGAATATTGTAAAGAAGAAAATATTCAGCATATCACCATCACAACAGGAGTGCCTAGAGGTAATGGACAGGTAGAGAGAGTCCACAGAATAATAGTTCCTATGCTAACCAAACTTTGTATTGAAAACCCAGGTGTGTGGTACAAACATATAAATAGAGTCCAAAGGGCACTGAATAGCACCTATCAGAGGAGTATTAATACTACACCCTATGACTTATTAATTGGCACTAAGATGAGGTGTAAAGAAGACATAGAAATTTTGGAGTTACTTCAAGAGGAAAATGCTAGACAATATGAAAATAATAGAGAGGAGTTACGTCAAAAGGCAAAAGAACAAATACTGACTGTGCAAGAGGAAAACAAAAAATACTTCAATAGAAGGAGAAAAAAGAGTCGGAAGTATGCTGTAGGTGACCTAGTGGCCATAAAGCGAACTCAATTTGGTAAAGGTTTGAAACTAAAGGCAAAGTACCTAGGCCCTTATAGAGTTACTAAAGTTCATCTGAATGATCGCTATGATGTGGAGAAAGCTGACACTGCTGCAGAAGGTCCCAACTGCACCTCCAGCTCAGCAGACCATATAAAGAAATGGCCAGAGACGAATACTACTAGCTAAGAGGTAAGTATGTGTGATGCATGAGTGAGAAGAATGGCATGAAAGTTAGTGTAGCTTAAGTAGACATAATTAAGTTTTAAGTTTAAATTTAAGAAAGCTTTGAATTATATTATATCTTGCTATGTTTTGAAAAAAAAAGAATAAAGTTGTATTTATGTTTACTAAAACTATAGTTGATATATTATCTCATTATTTTATGAAAAAAAAGAACAAAAATTGTATTTAAATTTAGAGGACTAATTGATATCTCTTACTATTTTATAAAAAAAAAAAAGTTGTATTTAAAATTAAAAATAAATATCTGTAATTGATATTTCTTAAGGATTTGAAAGTTGTGTTTATAACATGTATTTTTTTTGTAACTAGGTTAAATTAAAATAACTGTGCTTATATTATATATGAAAATGTTTGTATTTATTTTAAGGATTAAAAGCAGATAGGTAAGATAGTGGTGTGGCAGGATGTATGAGTGGAGAAGTAAGGAATGTCTGGGGACAGACATAATAGCAGGATGACCGAATGTGGGGAACGGAACGTAAGAGTGAGTGAAAGGAACAACAGGTATGGGAGAGAAAGGAACGAAAGAAAAAAGATGGAGGATAGTGTGTAAGACGGTGTGAACGAGCTAAGACGGAAAAATTAATAAACTATTTAAGAAGCAAATTTCACTGTCTTTTACTTTGAGTATTTTCCCACATTTATATTTTGAATTTCTGTATTATCACACAATATACTGTAACAGGCAGTTTTTCAATGTGTCATGATGATTGTTTTTAATGTGTAAAATTATTGACAATCAGCGATTCAAATCTAACATAATAATTATAAAATTGTACAAGCATTTGAGAGAGAAATAAATGAAATTGTTAATTATCTAATACTGTTTACTTGATATCTTGTTTTAATACATATTGTAATAATAGCACATAATATTATTATATGTAAAACAAATATTATAAAAAAATAATAATTATTATAATAATATTGCCATATTTATAATGTATTTTTAAATGCAAATTTAAATGTTTAGAATTAAAATATACAACTTCATAAGGTACTTTGGTATCATTTTGAAGTTTTTGTACAAGTATGTGTATAAACCTCAGAGACGAATGTCAAATATTCGCATAAGTAAACCTAAGAAAGTATTAACTTTTAGTTTTAAATATTAATTAATGACTAATAAAATAAATGTTTGTGACCTGTTTTAATTCTATTTTCATTTAATTTAGCCTCTTTAATTTTAGTGTTTAGCTTTAATTTGTATTCTTAAAGGTAACAACCAAATATATAATTATATTTAATCCCTTAAATATTATACATATATAGCAAATAAAATAAATAGTAAATAACGCAGGGTATCCTATTTACTATTTATTTTATTTGCTATAATTTCCCCTAAATTAATTAATTTGGCAAACAGAGTTTGCCACTGAGACTGCTGCTGGAGCTCCACCTCTCGTTGTTGCAGCTCTCTTTCTCGCAGCCTTACATGCTCATTGACAAACTGTGTTGCCAAATTCCGCCAGTGCTCGTCGCTGCTTAAAAATTGCTCGGTGGCATTGAAGTGCCTCCGAGGAACACGACGACTATGAGGGGGCGCTGGTGCCGGCGAACGTAGCAAGCGGCGGCGCCCACTGATCGCGCGTCGCGGTGCGGTGTGCCGTTGAGGGCTAATGGCGTGGTGTGTTGTGGGGGAGATGGCACTATTATCCACCATATCAGTTTGGAACGTGCTTACCGATTGGCCACCTTCCCCAGGCTTGTTCCACTTTTCAATAACTGAAAAAAATACATGTACATACTTGGGAATAAATTACTAAAACAGATTAATGAATTATTAAAATCTAGAATCATATATTTATGTTACTAACATCCATCATTTGCTCTACTATGTTAAAACACTGTTTTGAATTTGAAAAAAAAAATAGTAAAAGAAACTAACTGCTCTCAACTTCGACAACTTGCTCCATTGGTGTGGGTGACACTACTACTGGCAGAAGGCCCAAATTCGATGCTACGCGTGGCTCAGGTGATCCAACCTGAAAGATGAAACAGATATAATTAAAAACATATATTTTGAAAATAAGGTATAAGACAACACAAATGTAAATGGTCCTAGTGGGTATTTATATATATAGGAATCCTAGCTAGGATATTCTTATGTACATGATTAAGTGCATGTGTATATGTTGTGTATGAATGATATAAAATTAATATATTTGACATGATACATTTGCATAGGCTAAGCAAGCAGTGTCAGAAATGTAGCATGCGGAATTTAATTTGTTTCCTATACTAGCGGCACGCTATGATGGCCGGTTTGACACATTACAATAGTGATGTGGAATGTCAATTTATTCTCGAACAAAAAACAATTAAGTTTTGTTTTTGTACCTGATTAAATAGGTTTAATAAAACAAAAATGTATATGTTTATTTAATTTATTTGAACGAACTGAATATTTGAACGAAAATGAATATACATACTTTATATGCACACAAGAAACATATGAATACAAAAGATACCAAAAAAGGTGCCACAAAAGGCCATAATTAATCAGATTCGTCCATACTACTATTTTCACTGTCGTCACTGCTATCATCACATACATTAATAATTATATGTTCGTTTTCTATAATATTATCTATTTTCACATCTCTTTCATAATCTTCCCTTATTAATTTAACAGTTCTATTCACAACCTTTTCCCAGTCTCCTTTAGTCACATGTTCACAAGCTTCTTCTAATAATTTTAGCATTTTTTTTTGTGGTAAATGGGGGTTCTGTATTGTGTCTTGCAGCATATCCCTTAATTTGAGCCCACACCAACTCAATCGCATTATACTCACAATGGTAAGGCGGTAACCGTATAACTCTGTGCCCATGTTCTAATGCTATTTCGTCAATGACGTATCGGATCTTGGTTGGTTTGTTTTCTTTTAAAAGACGTACTAATTCCGCTTTTAACATATTCATGTTTGCATCTACGCCATTTTTACGAAGCCATGCGACGATATCAGCTTTCTTTTGGGATTGGGCAGGTGGCTTGTCAATTTGCATCGAGTGGTATGGGGCGTTGTCCATAATTATAATAGATGGTTCAGGGAGGCTACACAACATTGAGGTAAACCATTCAGTAAACTTTTCTCCATTCATGTCTTCATGATAGTCTCCAGTGGTTTTTGACGCAAAAGCCATGAGAGAACCTTCGACAAACCCGTTGATGGTTCCGGCGTGACAAATTATAAGTCGCGATCCTTTTCCTACAGGAACTTTGGAAGTAGATGCTGCTGTGTCATCGTTCCAAGAACGGCCTACAGTATGGTTAGCATTAAGCCATGTTTCATCCAAGAACACAACATTTTGCCAATTTTTGATTTCTTTCACTTGCCGTAAAAAAGTATACCTTGCCATCGCTATATCAAATCTTTCCATCAATATTTTGCGTTTGTTACATTTTTTGTATCGAAATCCAATGGTCTTCAAAATCTTCGTTAAAGAACTTTCCCCACCGAAGAATAATCCAGCTTCCTTCAGTGAATGCACCAACTTTTTTCTTGTTGGATACTCCTTCTGTAAATAGTAGCCGTAAACATGTCTTCGGATAGCATCGGCATCAAAGCTATCGATGCCTACGACTGGTTTTGCTCGTTTTCTCTTTTTTGGTGTGTGAAGTTTATTTTCTTCTGTGCCAGTCTCGCCATATTTTTTTTTAGTTATCCGTCTAACAGTTCGTTGTCCAATATTAAGCGCATCAGCTACGCGTTCAACCACTGACGTTATAGGTAAAATTGGCCCTCCATTTTGAGCTTCACGATCGAAATAGTTACGAAGGCGTATTACGAATTCACGTGTCTGACTATTTAGAACAGTTCTCTGCGTACGTTCGGTCATATCGACGAAATCCACAACAAAGGGCTTGAACAGAGTCCAAATTAACGAGCAAGGGTCAACAGTAATGCAGTATCAATATTTGAAATCCAAAGCCAGGTCAAAACTATATCACAATCGCATTGCACTGACAGTTTATACTTTTCGAAGCAACGTCAATTCGAAACTGCTTTGTTTTGCATTGAGCATTGACGCGAGTTTGCCGGAGGTAGTAGTTGTGCTAGCCAGCGATCCTATGTGACGATCGTATTAGATTCCATTTTTAAAAATTTATTGATATTTTTTTGCGATTTCAGAGGTTTGTCCACATAGTGAAAATTGTTCATATTCACAAGTACATTCACCCCTTAAATGGTGCAAACTGATTTTTCTACACTTGTATACATTTAAGAAATCAATTTAATAAATAAATTTTGAGTCCTAAACCTAAAACTACATTCGATAAAATTTATGAATCTCTGCACATCACTATCGTCAATAAAGTAATACAATTATTTCCTTCAAAGTCGTTATCAATTAATACGGAACTTCATGAGAAACTACATTCGATAAAATTTATGAATCTCTGCACATCACTATCGTCAATAAAGTAATACAATTATTTCCTTCAAAGTCGTTATCAATTAATACGGAACTTCATGAGCGGACAAACGTCAAACCGGCCATCATAGCGTGCCGCTATTATACATTATGTTTCCATTGGAAAAATGTGCATAAATTTAAAGCTAAGGTAATCAACTTATATATAAAAAATGATTACTTCTAAACCAACTTCTTGCACTGAAACTAGACCAGTTGCAGCCTGGGGTCCTATGATGCTAAGGACTCGCTGCTCCTGGTCAGTTAAAATTAATTTAGACGCTGGCCCACCACCTGTGCCACCTGCAGCTCGGTGAATTTTAGAAGCCTTCCGCTTAGTGTTATTTTTAAGGTCACTCCACACCTTTACATGCAAAATAAACAAATTAATTATTGCAATTAGTGCATATCAAACAAAAAGTATTAGGTAATGTAACCCAATGTTTTAGGATCATAGTTAAGCAGGATGCACAACTTTCAAACAAAGAAAAAACGAGAAGGAACGCAGCATGCTGCATGCATAGTGAAGTAGTTGTAAGGTGGGTGAAACTTACCTTTTTCCACATTTCTACCGGCTTGGAAGTCCCCGTCGTGTCCAAGTTGAGCGCATTCGCTAACTCTTGCCACTTGTCAACGGCCCTTAACCTGCCGCTAGGGCCATCGCTTGGCTTATTTAAGTCACCATTCCTAAAAAATTTTTGTATGTAATCAAAACAAATTCTCTAACGCATTGGTAGACATAATATAAAGAAAAATATAAATATTATATATAAGATTGATACATACCTCTCCATAAAGTCTATCATCACTTCAAACTGCGAAGCACTGGTTCTCATCATTATTTTATTATTATTATAATTTTAGCGAACGCGCTAACGAACTAAGTTTTAAAATTTACTTAATCCAAAACGTCAATTTATACAATATCGAAGGAGAACTTTTGTCTCTTTTAGTTTGCCGGTGTGTAAAAGAGATGAAGCGAATAAAGTGAACTTCGTTCAATCGAGCTAGTCGATGGTCGAAATCGTGTAAACTATATTCGAAAACTTTAACTCGTACTACCGATTACATCGAAAACCATATAGTTCATCGAGCTCACGAAAACTATCATCGTTTGTGTCATTTGTAAACTCGTACTAGGGGCACTGGTTGAGAGATTATGTAAGAATGAGATGAAGCAGGCGACGGCGACGGAGAAGGATTTGATTCAGTTTGAATATACTGATAGCAGTTAGAAGAAATCGAAGGAGGTGAGTGTGCGAAGTATGATTGATGTGTTCTTTGTGGAATTTCTATTCTTGTTTCAAAAGTTAAATTGTTTGTTTTAGCAAGAAACATGATCTCTGAAATTAGTTTCTCAGCTAGATCTCGCTGCTGACCAAGGGGTATTTCTTCCATTTTCTTGCCCACATATACTCCGAATGCATTAGTTTCCGTTTTGCTGGTTAATAAATTATTTGCTGCCTCTATCATTTTTTCTTTTTTAATTTCGATGTTGCGTTCTCTTGTTAGCTTTTTTCGTTTAGTCCCGCCTATTTGTTGTTCCTGAAACAAAAATGTACGTTATAACGTGAGTAGATTTAAAATGATAATAATTATGTTTTATTTCATTACAGCTGCCGTCAACGGAGGAAGAATAGAAAATGTCTGCAAAGTTATTTGAAACACAATGGCACTTCAATAATTGTGTCGGTTGTATGGACGGAAAACACATTTTAATACAAAAACCGTCTGAAAGTGGATCTCTTTTCTTCAACTATAAGGGCACATTTAGCGTAGTTTTATTCGCCATCGTAAATGCAAATTACGAATTTATTTACGTCCATACAGGCTCAAACGGGAGCCAGTTTGATGGAGGCATATTCAAGGAGACATCATTTTATGCAAAGCTTACTAACAACCAATTGCATTTACCTGAATCCTACTTGCTACCAGGGACAGATTTATCTGTACCATATGTATTTTTGGGGGATAGTGCTTTTGCACTTGAAAAACATGTTATGAAACCTTTTCCTGAACGGAACATTTCAAGGGAGCAAACAATATTCAACTACAGATTATGCAGAGCTAAGAGAATCGTCGAAAACGCTTTCGGCATCCTTGCGTCTCGTTTTCGAGTTTTTAGACAACCGCTAAATTTAAGTCTCGAAAATATAGATGCAGTTGTATTGGCAAGTTGTGCCTTACACAATTATTTAAGGAAAAAGTCGAAAACTTATTTGACTCCTACGTGTGTTGATAGAGAACACTTAGAAAGAGGTACTTTTATTAATGGGACTTGGCGTCAAGCCACAAATGAACTAATATCTCTGCAAAGAAACATTCAGAGGCCTTCGACAGATGGGAAGAACATCAGAAACACTCTCACTCAGTATTTCAACGGTGCCGGTAGCGTCACTTTTCAAGATAGAATGATAAATTCATACCTAGTTGATATAAATAATTCTATTAAAATTCTATTAAACGACCCTACGATATATAATTACATTACATAAGCCAGATGGACCGAATAAACATTATTAACCTTAGTTACCTATTATTAAAATAAATCTCTGTTTTGAAAGTAATCTATTCTAGTACTTATTTTACCCTTAATTAGTTGAGGCACAGTTGAGGTTATCAAATAATTACTAACCACATACATAACCTAAACGTTTTGGTATTCTATAGGTACTGTTTGTGGGTCGTGGGTTCGATTCCCACACAAGACAAACATTTGTGTCCACGTTCATTGCACACAAATGTCTGTCTTTTCTGGTCTGGGTGTTTTCTATGTGTAACATGTATTTATTTACAAAAAAGGTATTTGTGTATATTTGTCAGTTATCTACAAGTTAATAAGTTTAGTTAGGGACTAAGTAGATGGCGTTGTGTAATTCGTCCAAAAATATTTATTTATTGTATAGAATAGGTAGGTACCTACCTACTGAATTATAGAAGTAACATAATACACAAATGCAACTTACGTCTTCGTCGTCACTCATGAGTGAATCAACTCCCTTTCTTTTTACGTCATTTTTTTTATCTAAAAAGGTTAGTAATTCGTAGTCCCAAAGGCTTGGTTTATGCACTTCACTTGTGGATCCAGTTCTATTTTTTGATTCTTTGACCTGAAAAGTTATCGAAAAAAATAAAGTGAATAGGTATCTATAGCTTTAGCTTATTCATACGTTAAGGTAGGTACGGAATTTAATTTAATAAAAAATTATTATCACAATCAGTAAATATTTTCATACAATTATATTGTTAATTCTGGGTTTACGTAAGCAGCTATTGAAGAACAATCATAATAAGTAAATACCTACCAGGTGAACAAAAAAGTAGGTAGGTACTTAAACTACGTAATATTATGTACCTGCATTATAAAGTATTCAACAGATTTTACATTCAAAACTGTTATGTAGTTCTATTTTAATTATTTAATTAACTTTAAGTTACTTACCTTCTTCGATTCCCGTAAATAAGAAATTCTTAGATTGTCTATCTTCTTTTTTGCAGACGCCGCGTTGGCTGTAGGGTCAATTTCATTTAATTTATGAGCTAAAATATCCCATGCATTTCTTTTCTGCGTTGAGTCTTTATACGACTCGCATTTTAGGTCCCAAAGGCAGGGCAAGTCGCGATACAGCTCGAGAAGTTCTGTAACCACTTCTCGTTCTTTTTCTTGTGCCATTTTGAGAACGTTGTTGACGCGTCGTCTCGTGCGTCTGCCTGCGCTCGCCGCTGCAACGTGACTGTCGTTTGCGAGGTTTTAAACAAACGGCTAGACGGTTTCAAACAAGTTTTAAACCAACGCTTCTACCAGTGGTTTCAAACGCAAGCCTTGCTGCCAAGGTTGTTTAGAGGTCAAACGAAATTTGGCATAAAACGACTATCTACACTGTTTTAAACCTCTGTTTCAAACCGCCGTTTAAAACCGTGTAGCACATGCTTCATATGTAAGTGAGTGTACGTCTATACAGGATGTCCAGTTTTCAATGGATAACCTTGAAGTGGCTTGTAGCAGAACTCTTAGCCGTTCAGAAAAAAATACAAAACCAAATATATTGTAAGTAGTACCTAAGATATGATTAAAAAAAATGCTTACACATTTTTATCTTATTTTAGATTATGGAACTCTACAACCACAAAATGAATGAATTCCACCGATTTTTGTTGTTATTTTAATGTACACTAACCATGCCAATAGGTAGTAAATAGTAAGACTGGCTATTGCACTTTTTTTTTAAAAACTACTTGAATTAACTTTTTCAGCGGAAAATTTGTAAAAATGTCATTTTCGACAAAGTTTAAGCACCTTGGGTGAAAAAAAAATGTATGAAAACATGAGTGACCAATAATTAAAAAAAATGCGTGTTTACAGTAGATTTAAAAATAGTATAATTCATTATGATATCTGATGTAAATCGTGAATTATTGCAATTAATGTACAAAAGGAGTAAATTTGACTAAATATCGAAATATGTATTATTGGAACATTTTTTACATTAAATTGTACCTGGTCATTGGGGGTTTAATAAAAAACAACATTCGACATTAATTCGACTTTATTTATAATAAGTGTTCAAATTGTTTTCCACCCACTGTGATACAGGCCCTACATCTTCGAACAAATGTTCTTCTGAGTAGTCTCGTGTACCGTCGCTCACTTATTTTTGATGCGGCTGCCCGGACAAAGCTACGTAATTCTTCTAAGGACCTAATCGGCTTGCGGTACACCTCTTCTTTAAGACAACCCCTATAAAAAAAACCCAGCGGATTCAAGTCCGGTGAATGTGGAGGCCACAAAATCGGTCCCAGACGCCCGATCCATCTGCGTGGGTACATTCTATTTAGATACGTACGAACAGCAACAGCATAACGCGCAGGACATCCGTCATTTTGTAACCAATATGATTCCCTCAGCTCCTCGGGCACCTCTTCCAATAAATTTGAAGAAGAAACTCCAAATAACTTTGACCGGTTAGATTGCCCGTTAGTTCAAATGGGCCTATTATTTTTCCATTTAATATTCCAGTCCAATAATTTATTTTAAATTGGTTTGGTGACCTGTCTTCACGCACGAGATAGGGATTTGTTAGTTCCCAGCTATGTAGATTGTGCAGATTCAAATACCCATCTCTTTTGACTGTTGATTCATCGCTCCACAGAATTTTATTAAAAAACTGCGGGTCTTCTTCTATCTTTGCCAGCATTTGTCGTCAAAAACGCAATCTTGAATGAAAGTCTCTTGTTTGGAGAGTTTGCACGCGTGTAACGTGGAATGGGTGCAATTTGTACCTTTTAAAATATTGTGCACCGTAGATTTTGAAATGCCCGTGCGTCGAGCTACTGCTCGTGTAGAAGTCGACGGATCTTGCTCGACTTCCTGAAGCACCATGTCTTCGAAATCAGGATTAGCTATTCTTCCAGCGCTAGACCCACCGACACCACTACCAGGTATTTTTCCTTCTGATTAACAACTATGGACTCTTATAAGTACGCGATAATCTGGGTAGCGCGCATTAGGGTATTTTTCCTTATAAAGAGCTGCGGCTGCGTTTGCATTGCCTCTGCATTCCCCATAAACAAAATGCATGTTTGCATATTGTTGTGGTTCATACTGAATTCGTGGCATTTTGATTCACAAACTGAATAGTTCAGTTCATTCAGTAACAAGCCAAATCGTCGTAAATATCACCAAAAAAAACAAGTTCAAATCAGTAAACAAAACGAATAGTCCAGTAAAATAGCCAGGTCGTCGTTTTAAAACTGGTACAAAGTTAATCACAAAAATTGCAAACCGAAACGAGAGAAATACATGCGAAATCAAGCAAGTCGAGTGACGCACTGAGCCCTTATCTGTTTTTTTCACGTTTATTTCCTCTCCCTCAGCCAACTTAGACCCTCTTTGTCTAACATGAACAAAATATAAGGGTGCAAAGGGTGCGCGCAGGTAGTAAATATCACATCACATGATCCATTTCAAAATCATAACGAACCATTTAAAACATTGTGTATTAACTATTTTTTAAATTTCTGTTTGAAAATTATTTGGTTTTAATTTATTTAAATAAGCTATTTTTTTCATTATTATAATGCCTGATGATATTTTTCAATAAACACCAATAGTCAGGTACAATTTAATGTAAAAAATGTTCCCATAATACATATTTCGATATTTAGTCAAATTTACTCCTTTTGTACATTAATTGCAATAATTCACGATTTACATTAGATATCATAATGAATTATACTATTTTGAAATCTACTGTAAACGCATTTTTTTTAATTATTGGTCACTCATGTTTTCATACATTTTTTTTACACCCAAGGTGCTTAAACTTTGTCGAAAATGACATTTTTACAAATTTTTCGCTGAAAAAGTTAATTCAAGTCCTTTTAAAAAAAAGAGCAATAGCCAGTCTTACTATTTACTACCTATTGGCATGGTTAGTGTACATTAAAATAACAACAAAAATCGGTGGAATTCATTCATTTTGTGGTTGTAGAGTTCCATAATCTAAAATAAGATAAAAATGTGTAGTCTTTTTTAAAAAAAAATCATATCTTAGGTACTACTTACAATATATTTGGTTTTGTATTTTTTTTCTGAACGGCTAAGAGTTCTGCTACAAGCCACTTCAAGGTTATCCATTGAAAACAGGACACACTGTATAGTGTGTTGACTACTATATATTGCTTTAGTTTGCCTAAAATAAAAGTTTAAATGTGTACTACGAAAAATAAAGCTTTATTGTTACTAAATTTAATTAAAAAAAAAATACATTTAAATCATCATAGTTCTGGGTTTTGACTGTTAACCACAAAACACTATTACTCCTACTGGAGAAGAATAGTAACTATAGTAACTACATACAAATTTTAAGGCGACAAAAATGCTTGCCAGCACCATCTCTGGTAGACTCCAAAAAACTATTATGGCGCGTGAATTGAAAAACTGTATATTACTGGAATATTAGGTTTTTTCTATGTACCAAGCCATTTCACCAGGTACCCACTATTCTTTCAAATAGTACCCATCTGGAGAAGTAGCTTGGCACAAAATAAAAAGTCACCTATTACGAAATGTAAGGGTTCTGAAAGAAAACCATGGTAGACAAGAATATGAATAATTTACTTAGCTCGAATCACAGTACGCGGTGTCAGTTGGAAAATAAATTAAAACTATCAACATGTTTCGCTCAATGATTAACATGCGAAAAAGTAAGAAATATCAATAAAAGGTACAATATCAATGTAAAGAATTCGAATGTCAATTAAATTACTCGTCAATTCAGTGCAGCACAATTTAACTTAATTGACAGGGCTAAATTAAATTTTAGCATTTTGTTCTTGGCTTTTCGATACAGAAAGAAATTAAATTTAGTTTAGTTTTGTCAATTTAATTAAGGGCTGATTTTTCAATCCTCAGATAAACGGTTAGATAGGACTTATTAGACAGATATTAAAATATTGCATTTGTCAATCGTCAGATAGGCTCTATCTGGTGATTAACAGCCCCAACTGAGGAATAAATCTATCTGCCTCTTTGACGGCCAGATAAACGTCTATTCCATAGATGCAACTAGATCCATTGACGTTTAGTTTGAGGTTATTTCTTCTTTTTCCTAAGTAAAATCAAAATTATGGAAATTTTCGATACTGTTGGTGAACTAGTGTCATCAACATTGTTATTTTTAGTAATATTTAGTTACTCATATTGTTATTTAACGATAATTAAGATATTGTATTGACTACACGCACATACCTAATCATAGATGGCAGTGCTTGTGAATGCATAAATAGGGGGTATATGCTATCAAGAGGACAATCTCTCACTGAACGCCAAAGAGACAAGTGTCAACTCAAAGTGGAAGTGTTGTATAGTGATTATTTAATAAAACAGTGTATTTGTGCAGTGGAGGTGTAGTGCTTAAGTGTTGTGTAGTGCATAAGCGTTGTTTCGCAACGTGTGGAGTGTCAGTGTAAAAAGTGAGACAAAACGAAAGAATAGTTGTATTATGTTAATATATATATAAAAGTGAGTATATTTATAGTTTTATTTACATCCTTAATTTTAACACCGATGAGTAAATAGGGCCTAATCCTGCACTAGCAATCGGAGAAGAGTATAATGTATGAATATTTAAATACTGAAAGGAAACAAAGAGTAATCAGACCAAGGCCCGACCAGTTTGCTATGTGGGATTCAAAAGAATTTCAACACCGCTTCAGATTTTTAAAAGAATATGTACTATATTTGCTTCCCCTAACAAGTAATCAAATTAAGCACAAAACACAAAGGTAAGTTCCAGTTAGTTTATATAATAAATAATAGTGATCTAAGTAGGTACGTATCTATACCTTCCTTCAAAATACAGTTGTAAGTTGTAATGTCTCTAACTATAAAACACTTACCAACACTTTATTATTGTTTCAGGAACCAATGTATCTCACCCATATTTGAGGCGAGCATTCATTCAGTTGCCAAGAGATAGTGAAGAAATAAGAAAAACTCAGGAAGAATTCTATAAAATAGACAGATTTCCTAGAGTGATTTCAGCCATAGATTGCACCCACATTAAGATTCCGTCGCCCGGTGGAAACACAGCAGAGGAATTTTGAAACAGAAAAGGCTTTTTTCCTTAAATGTTCAAGCAATGTGTTCAGCAAATTTGCTATTTCAAGACATAGTAGCACGTTGGCCCGGCTCCAGCCATGACATCATGATATTTGCAAATTCATCGGCTAAATTTCATTTTGGAAATATTGAATTTGGCAATGAAATTGTTCTTGGTGATAGTGGCTATGAACAAAGCAATTACCTATTGACTCCTTTTCAAGAACCAAATACACCAGCTCAGAGGTTGTATAATGAGTCACAAATACGAACACGACATGTAATAGAGAGATGCTTTGGTGTGTGGAAACGACGCTTTCCAGTTTTAAGCATTGGTTTAAGATGTAAGCTACCACTAGCACAAGATATAATTATAGCCTGTGCAGTTTTATATAACTTGGCAAGACTGAAAAATGAAGACGAACCGCCAGAGAATCCATAAGTAAATGGTCCACCACAACCAATGTTTGCCCCCACAATAGTCAATCTCACTGGTGAGTAAAGGCACATGACTAGAAATATTATGCTAGAATATTTCAGTTCATTGAATATATAAATTACAGAATTAAGCTTATTATTTTAAAATTAAACAAATTTTTCTTTTAACAAGTCTTTATTTTGTTTTACACATACGTATTGCCATTGAAAGCACGTCGTGGGTTTCTTAATTTTTGTAAAATAAGTTCTTGAATTTCTTGCTCATCATTAGCAAGATGTATCATTATAGTTTGTGTTCATCTTCTAAGAACTGATGTTGCTTTAGGATAGTCTCCATTTGCAACTGTACCAGTTCCAATCGGGTCGCACTTAATTTATCCAGTCTGCTAGTGACACTTGCTTTCGTAACTGTGTCTGGTTTTAATACAGTTGACACCCTTGGTTTCAGTGCCTTTGGATGCCATTTTACCCATTTATTTTCTGAAAACATAAGTTAAAATACCATCCAACAATATTTATATCACACCTATTATTTTATTTTTTAATATGTTTGGGAAACATACAGTGCAATACGAGTATCACTTAGAAATAAATGATAATTATATATTAAACACAAACCAGTAAAGTTTCCACTTGAAAATATGTCATAAACTAAGGCAGTGGTAATGAAAAAAAAAACAAAACAGTATATTGGAAAATTAAATGAAGCTATTGATTAAGTCAATTAAAACTGATAATAATAATAATCAGACTACAATAATGAAAATATTTATAAATATTATTATAATATCAATTCTAATAATAAGTTATAATGTTAATTATGTAATAACGAATAATATAAGTGTATATTATTCATTATTATTCAAATATTCTACTAACAAATTGTTAATCCTTGTTCATAATTGTAATGCAACTCACTATTTTTTCCAATATTAATATTGCAAAAGTAGAATAATAAGTACCTTTTTGAGATTCATTATCCTCTTCATTTATTTTCAGGATTAGTTATTTGTTCATGTCTAAAATTAATAAAATTCATTAAATATCAACATTGAAAGTAAAATGTTACATTTATAAGTATGCTGCTTGCACCTGCTACAAATTGGCTGACGTTGAATGACAGCTGTTTTGAGGTGTGTCACATACAATGTGAATAGGATGAACTTCTGTTTGCGAGCAGGGCCGTGCCTGGGTATATGGCCGCCTGCGTGCCAGTCTGTATGGCCGCCCCCAGGATAACATTAAAAAAAACTACTTTAATTTTTAATGTTTATTATTATACACAGGGCATCAAACCGGGAAAAAAATCAGTTTTTGGTTAACCGAAATCGAGAACGAAAAAAAATATTGGTTTTGTTCCCAAAACCGGTTTTATGAGATTTATATGTTTGGATGAAATTTAAGAAAAAAAAATGCACAAAATAAACATTTTTTTATTTAAAATTTAAACAAAAATAATAACATGAAAAAAATTATGGTATTGGTTTTATAATCACAGACAAAATTATCAAACATAAAGAACAAGGAATAACCCTTAAATCTATACTAACATATTAGGATAACAAAGCTCAGTGGCCAATGGCAGATCTGGGCTGACTTGCAATTTGGGAGGTATACAAAATAGAATTAATTTACTTACTTTAATAATAACATGAAAAAAAGTAATTATGGTATTGGTATTATAATCACAGACAAAATTATCAAACATAAAGAACATAGGAATACGATAATTTAAAATCCTAGGTGTCGCTCAGTGACAATTTAAAATTATTTGATTTTAAAAAATCAAATCTTACGTATTATTTATTGATATTGAAAATAGTAAAGGTTTTTGGTTAATTAACCGGTATCATAAAATTATTTCGGTTAGGTTACCGGTTAATTAGGGAAATCTTTCAATCTTTCAATTATCGCGATTGAAAGTGAAATTGCTGAATCTTCACGAAGCAATTATTAAATAAAGTACATATTAAAAGTTAATCCTACGGGATTTTTTACTGACAAAATCGTCAATTGCTTCGTGAATATTTAAAGATTCAGCAATTTCACTTTCAATCGCGATAATTGAAAGATTGCTCATACGTTCTTGCGTCATGGAAGTACGTAGGTAATTTTTTATGATTTTCAATTTAGAAAAACTACGTTCTCCAGACGCAACTGATACAGGCATGGTTAATAATAGTTTTAAGCTTGTAGATACATTTGGAAATGAATTTTGTAAATTGTGTTTGTACAAATACTTTAGGAGTTCTTCGGGTTGTTTCCTATCTTTTATAATTATTTTCAATGAAATTAACTCTTCGTATAATTCTGCTCCGTTTATGTCGCACGATTCGCCATCCTTGAATTTATTATGAAAGTCGAAGCAACTTTTTTTATGTCGTCCTCTCCTATTTCAACAAATTTATATAAAAATCCGAAAGACTGTTCGAAATTGGATAATGTTTCAAATCGGGTAGTAACAGATGAAATGGCTGTATCCAATATTACATAGAAAAAATTAATTTTGAAATTTTCTTTAGCAGTTAACTGAATATCCTCGTCTCCTTCATAGTCAAATTGTTTTCGCTTATGGCGTCGACGTAGATTAATTTCAACCGGAAATTCCGGTTGTATTTCAAGTGATTCACATAATTCATCAGCAATTTTCAAATACTTTTCGAAATTTTCATCATTTCTAATACTTTGGAAAAAAATTAAAATATTATTAATAGATTCAGCACATGAAGTAAGATTCCAAGAAACGGTCTGCATCATTTTACTAATAATATTTACTTTTTCTAAGATTTCGTACCATATTACTGTGGAACAAATAAATTTGTACGATTTAATTTTCATTGCCAAACATTTAGCTTCATGTTGACCTATTGGTGTTGAACATTCTTCCGCTAGTTCTATTAGGCTGTCATAAATTTCACCTAATTCATGACGCAGTGGTCTAATCGCCTTAATCCTTGATTCCCACCGGGTTACGCTAACTTGTTTTACTGTTAACGATTTTACATGTTTTTTTAAAATTTGCCATCGAAAAGGTGATCCGGAAAAGTAATTGTATATTGCTGACACATTACTAAAAAAATCCACAGTTGAAAAAGAAACTTTCGCTGCATCATTGACGACCAAATTTAATGTATGCGCGTTGCATGGCATAAACAAAGCTCGTGGATAATTGTCCAAAATTCGTTTCTGCAATCCAATATGTTTTCCAGCCATATTTGATCCATTCTCATATCGTTAACATTTAATTTAAGAGAGCTTAATTTTTCAATTAAAAAGTCGTAAAAAGCTTCTCCAGTACTTTTTTGAGCTGGAGAAAAACCAACGAAATTTTCTCTCACTTCTACTTCGTCATTTTGAATATGCACATATCTCAAAATTATTGTAATTTGCTCGACATGTCCCATGTCCGGCGTACAATCCAAAATTACTGAAAAATATTTGGCGTCTTTTATTGCTGACAAAATATATTTTTGAATTTGCGCTGCAAGGATACTAATTATTTCATTTTGGAAGCGATTTCCCGCATAATGTGGCATATGGTTCTTTAAAGCAACTGATTGTTGAATGCGATTTATGTGATCTGCCATAACATCATCAAATTTTCCTATCATTTCAATTGCTTTTAGAAAATTTCCATTATTGTTTTCATACAATCTGCTCGAGCTACCTCTAAACGCTAAACCCTGTACTGCCAGAAATTGTACCACAGATATCATGCGTACGACAATTTGATACCATCGTTTTTTCTCTGCGTCATAATACCGTTGCAAATTTTTATCAATTGTAGCTTTGTTTTTTAAATTTAATTCCAAATTTTTCCAATTGGTGCAATTTCCGATATGCAGCGATGTTTTTTCATGACGAGATAAATTATCAGATGTGTGTTGCCAATCATTGAAGCCTTCATTAACTAATTTTATTTCTTGTTTGCCAAATAATTTACAACAGAAGCAAAATATGGAATCCGTTTTTGGAGAATAGATTAACCACTCACGATTAAATTTTTCACCATTTGGCATTTTTCTATAGAAATAAGTTGATGAAAATGATCTTCCCAATTCATTAATTGGATATGTAGATTGTTTATTTTGTATGGGTCCTTTTTCGATTAATATATCCAATATTTTAGTGGTAATTGTTAAAGGCCAGCAAGCTGGATCATTTAAATCCATACACATAGCAAAATATGCTTTATCAATTTCAGCGGTATCGGTATTGTATAGATCGATATCCTTATTATCTTCTGTTTCCATTTCGTCGGTACTACTAGTATTGTCATTAGCCTTTTCATTTTCGACAGATAATTCATTTTCATTTTCATCGCAAAACAAATCATCAATTGGATTTAATTGGCTACTACAACTACTTTCCGGTTCTGGCGATTTTACTAAAAACTTTGTTAATGAGCCAAACATTTTTTTAGCTTCATTTTCCTTTTCCTCTCGCTTTCTTTTATATTGCGCTCCAGACAATCTTTTCGTTTTCCTTTCAGACATTCGTAGGCCTTTAAAAATGTAAATGAGCAGTGATATTAAATTTTAGGGTAGACTTTCAATTTTGGGGCCCGGAAAATTTTGGCGGGTCTTTTTGGAGGGAAAAGGCCTTTTAATATGAAATTCTTAAATAAATATTAAAAAATATTTAATAATATTAAAAAAAAATTAAAAAAAAAATTAAATAATAATTAAAATAAATAATAAAATAGTGCAATTTAATATTAAATTACTTAAAATCTTCCTTAATTTATACTAAAAAATGAATATCTTTCTCATTTTGAATGCATTTATATAATAATTAAAAGTTGTTTGTTTGCATACGAGATTCTCTGTTTAAATCGCTCACAACCCGCCGATGGAAAATCAAGCATTTGAACTTGTGTAGCCGAAAGCAACTCTTTAAATTAAGCTTATGATTCCTTTTTATAATAGCAATGTTATTGTTATTAAATGGAAAAAATTTACCTGACATTGAACTAGAAAACAGTTATATGTGGTTGAATTTTCCTCTCCGTTTTCATTTTCAAAATAAATCTTGACATATTTATGTTTAAAAATATGTTTTACTTAAAAAGCTTATAAATGATTTTCTTATCGTGTCATCCTATGCGCATTAAAATATACATTAATTATAGATTTTAAGTAATTTAATATTAAATTGCGCTATTTTATTATTTATTTTAATTATTATTTAATTATTTTTTTTAATTTTTTTTTAATATTATTAAATATTTTTTAATATTTATTTAAGAATTTCATATCAAAAGGCCTTTTCCCTCCAAAAAGACCCGCCAAATTTTCCCGGGCCCCAAAAGTGAAAGTCTACCCAAATTTTACATTTTTTGTGTATTACCTTTTTCAGTCTTTGTCGAGTAAATAAACTTTTTATTAAATTTCACCACACGAACACACAGCTAAAAGTTTTCAGGAATTAAGCAATTTATTTTTATTCGTTAAATTAAAGACTTTAATAATATCGGATCACACACAGGACACAAATAACGATTTATCCTCGCTAGTCTATAGACTAATACGACTAATAAGACGAATAAGACCGCTTACGCGACGCCGGTCAATTGAAAAAACTATTTCGGCTCGTCGCTCGTGCAATGTTCGAAAAAATTCGGATTCGCTGCATGACTAGGTCATGGACGAATTAGAGACTGGACCTGACATAAAATACAAATGTATGAAAACTAGTTCAACCAAGTGACGCATAACGCACACAAAGATTTTATTACATTATTATAAACACTGATACACAATACAATATTTCTAGTGCTTGAACGTATTCGATAAAATACATATATCGATGAACCAATGAATGACATTTTAGACATTGGTTAGCATAGTCATCATATTTTACATCTTTTAATTTAAAATATCTGTATTTATTATAATAAATTAAAATAAATGAATTAAAGAGGCAATAATAATGTGTCAAATAATAATTATTTTTTAATTTGATTTATATAAATACGATGGCATTGATGGCAACATTCTGTTGGCCTATAATAATGTTAGTCAACAAATAAATATCGGGTGTATATTCTATTAATATATAATAAATATTATTTTGTAAAGATTACAAAAATATTAAGTTAATTAATTAAATAAAGTAATTTTGTTGAT
The DNA here is from genome assembly GCA_947093115.1 of Brenthis daphne. Lineage (NCBI taxonomy): Eukaryota > Metazoa > Arthropoda > Insecta > Lepidoptera > Nymphalidae > Brenthis > Brenthis daphne. The sequence goes on along the minus strand of CAMUPN010000015.1, from coordinate 100,692 downwards.
TCTGTTATTGAACTATTTTAATTGGCAATTGATTGTCTCGGGTAGTTTTAAAAATGTGACACTGTCCTAATATTGCTCAGTTCTTAATAAACATTTGTGAAATTAGGAAAAAGAAAAAGTGATTGCAAATTGTGAAAAAGTGAGTGTTGGATCAAGAAAGTAAATAATTAGTGCAAGTGGTAAAGTGTTTTATTACAAATCGCCAACCCAGAAGTTTAGTGCTAAAACATTATTGTTTGATTTTGTGTAATTTATGTGTTGAAATAAAATGATCTTTATTATTATTACAATGGAATTATATTCCAAAGTATATAAATGTGGTATAAAATAAAATAAAAAATTAAGTACACATACTAATTATAATTTTTGCATTTATATTTTTATTTGATTTAGAAAATATTTTTATAAATTTATTGTCATCAGATTGTAGGATATTGTGATAAAAGTATTTTATGTTATTGTACTGTACAAATAACGCAATTCGTTCAGTTATTTCGTCAAATATCGATATATTTTTTCGACATTGTCAAGCACTAGTCGATGTCAAATGGACTCACTCGACAGTTTTTGTCATTTGTTCTGAATGGTATAATCCAGCCCGCTTATGATGGTTGTCAGATGTCAACAATACATATAAATATCGACTATATTTAACATAGTTGGATAATATGACATTTTATTTTACATTTAATTAAATTTTGTGATAAATAACAATAAATGTAATAAAATAATGTATTTACAAGTAAAAAGAAATACTGCTGCTTCCGCCGTTATAGTTTTTACACCATTTAACAGAACATTTAGTCATTTTTGGGAGATGTTTTGTTGACAAGTAAGTGCTTGAGACTGACACAAAAAACAAACGACCTAGGCTAAAATTCCCTGGTTACAGACATGACCGTTAAAGGTACGTCCGCTTATATGTCTGGTCCAGTGGTTAATTCGTTCATGGACTAGGTATATAAATACTACAACGACCTAATCAGTTTTTATACATTTCTTATTTCTGAGAAACTCTTTTTAGATAGATTAGATTAGAGAAACTGTTTTTACTTCGTATCTTAATGAAAACAAACCGATTGTATTTTTGCCCAGTAAACAACTTGTAACGATTTGGCCGCCTCTTAATTTCGGCCGCCTGCGTGCGGTGCACGCAATGAACGCCCGTCAGGCACGGCCCTGTTTGCGAGTAGTATAAGAAAAAAAACATGATACAGACCTGGTATTTTAATATCAGCACGGGTATTGCTCTGTATTTCATTTTGTTCAGCGGAATTTACCTCTTATTCAACAGAGTTTAAGTCAATATATACATAATATTAATAGTCTAAAATAAGTGAATGATTGTAAGTTTGTTAGTTAATCACGCGTAAAATAAACGGCTAAACCGATTTTCATGAAATTTGGCAAATATAATAATAAATAAATATCATTGTAAGTAGTTTCTCTGTATGCGGTAACAGACAAACTGTCCAGACAGACAGACACAAAGATTCTAAAAACTATGGATTCGGCTTCATTTTGCAAAAAATATTTAATGTACAGATTCGGCTTAGTTACAATTTTATTATATGTATATGTCGAAGACGAGTCATAATCACAACTAATCGGAACGCGAGCGCCATCTTTTTGGGCTCGACAGAGTCTACGTCGTGACACTCGACCGGGCTCGGCGGAGTTACGCTTGGTCTGTCGCACAGTGAACACTAGTAGAAACTGTCTTGCGTTCTGTATTGTCTATGCGTGGTAATAGTGAAGTGGTATATGGCTGTGTAGTGAAGTCACAGAGTACATTATATATACAGGAATAGAGTTGTCAGTGGCTACCCTATTAACAGCGACATCTCGTGGGGAGTTGAGCAAACTTTAATACAAATTGTATACGTACTATAGCTATTATACATATACATAATACTGGATTAATATAGGTATTGGTGTTCTCACTCAATGCATGATTTGTTTTGTATAATTCTGACATAAGTTACTATTTGTTTTTCACAAATGGTATCCTATGACAGAATTAACAATATATGTAATTAGGGGGATAACACAATAAAACTACGTATTTATTTTCTTCTTTTACTATAATATTTAGCAGCTAACACATGCAATTTAACATTTTCATCGTACTGTCTGATTGAGCCTGCAAGGATTTTATTCAAATCTCGACACTGACACAGAAATATCATACAAGCCGTATGATATATTTGCTCAACCAAATCCGAAGAGTGCTCCTCACATTTTAAATAATGGAGTTTCGACTCTGGCGTACAATATAGTCTTTATATAATTAGCTATGTTTTTCCTTTTTTTAATATTATGGACAATGTCCTGAATTAACGAAAATGTTTTTACGAGTTCCTCAGAAGGATATGTTAGGTAGGCCTTGTTTTTATTAAATTCGCGAATTTTTATGTACTCGGTAGCCCTGTTTGCGTCATATAAATTATTTTTACAAGTCACCCAATTTTTTAATATTTTATTTTGGCACTGGCGTAAAATGTAACCTGTTACGTACTGCAATGTAGCAATTATTCTGGGATCCCTCTTTGTGGCGGACGTGAGGAGAAAATAATAAGGCTTTAATAATAAGCGTTTATTGAAGTGCGTATTGCACTTGCGAGACCAAGCGAGAGACTGTCCAATCAATACATATTCGATCTATAATCTAATGTAATATCTATACTTATATATTATGCCCGTTACAAATCATATTACCTCATGTTACAATAGGTACAATATTCCCCCCTTTTTAAAAAAAGGTATAAAATAATATATAAAAGTTATTAAGAATATATAAAAATGAATACATTTTAACGCAAAAAAAAAATGTAAAATGTATAAAATTAAATTCTAAACATAAAATATAGTTTGCAAAAAAAAAATATTATTAATACCTAAAAATATCATAATTACATGCTATTACAGTTTCCTCACATCTATCACAAATTGTTTTTTCGAACATGAATTTTTTTTACCTATTCAGCATAATTATTCACTGCACTACTCGAAATTATGTGTTTAACATATCAGTATACACTTGCACTTTTTAACTAAGACGTACACTGGCACTTAAAACGTAATACTGCAGCAGTTAAATCTGGCATGCTCTGCATTTCCTTCCTTATAGTCTCTCTAAATTTCCTTCGGCAATATCTGTATATTCCAAACGTGATTACAATAAGGATTATTAAAAATAATAAGCCGAAATATATATCAACTTTTAACTCAGAAATTTGCGAAGTATCATTTCCTCCCATTTGGGCGATTATAACTTCTTCCTTCTTTTCTTCTTTGCTCTGATTATAACCCATTATAATTATTGGCAATATAATTAGAGAATGTGAATGTGTATAGCTTCACCAAGATGCAGATTTTAAATAAATTGATCTCGGAATCTTACTACTGGCTTGCTGATTCGGCCGGATCGCGTTACTTTATTATTTACATGTGTCTCCTTGTTTGGAATTTCGATACTAGTGCTATCCCGCGTATCAAACTCTTCATTATTATTTAATAAAAATGCTGGCTTTAATCTATCAATAGAAACAGTAGATTCTTTGTCTGCCATTAATATTTTAAAATGTTTTTCTTTACGGTCTAATACTTTGTATGGTCCTGAATATGGTGGATTTAAGGACTTACATAATTTATCGCACCGTAAAAATACATGAGAGCATTTTTGCAATTCAGGGTGAACAAATATATTTTTCTGTGATTTCTCTCGTTTGGGTACTGAACAAATATTACTTATATGTTCTCTCAGTTGCTTTAAAAATGTCTCGCTATCGGAATTTAGTGGCGTTGTAGGCTCAAAAAAATCTCCGGGTAGCTTATTTGGACTGCCATAAACCATCTCCGCTGCACTGGTTTGCGTACAATCTTTTAGGCTTGCTCTTAAGCCTAGTAGCACAGTTGGTAACTCCTGAACCCAATTATTGTTTCTTCTAGTCATCAACGATGCCTTAAGAGATCGATGCCAACGTTCGACAGCACCGTTTGCCTGTGGATGGTACGCAGTTGTTCGAGCTTTCATAATACCAAGGCGCTTAGATAATTGATTGATAAGATTCGACTTAAACTGTCTTCCTTGGTCAGTCGTAATTCGTAAAGGACAACCAAAACGTGAAATCCATCCTGAATATATTTTCTCTGCAACAGCCTCAGCTGTTATGTCTCTTAAGGGAAAAGCTTCCGGCCAACCCGTGGCTCGGTCTAACATCGTAATTAAATATCTGTATCCTTTGTAAAGTGGTAATGGACCAACAATATCAATATGTATATGTTCAAAACGATTGCTTGTGGGAAATTTACCAAAAGGTGATATTGTATGCCTATGTATTTTACATTTCTGACAATCTATACATGCTCGATCCCAGTTAGCAACATCTTTGTTCATAGAATGCCAAAAGAATTTATCGCATATCATCTTTCTAGTTGATCTTATACTCGGGTGACTCAATCCATGTACGGCGTTGTAAGCCTGCACTCGGAATTCTTTAGTCAAATATGGTTCTGCGAATTGTTTTGAAACTTCACAGTAAATTGATTCTTGACTGTTATGAAGTTGAAACTTTTTAAAACATAAATTTTTAGATTTTAATAAAACTTGTAATTCTTTATCTTTTTCCTGAGCTTCACTAAGAGCATTGTAGTCGATGTATGATGGCATATTAATTTCCGAAATTCGTGATAACGTGTCAGCAACAATATTTTGAGATCCACTAATGTGTTCAATATTCGAATAAAATTGCATTATAAAATCGAAATGTCTTAATCGACGCGGTGTATCGCTGTCTGTATAAGAATTTTTTTTAAAGCATAAACGAGTGGTTTATGATCTGTGTAGACTGTTAAGGGGCGTCCCTCGATCAAATATCTGAAATGCTTTATAGCCATATAGATAGCAAGTAATTCTCTATCGAAAGCACTATATCGCGTTTGCGCTTCGCTCAGCTTAGTGGAGAAAAATCCTAAAGGCTTCCATGTGTTGCCTTCACGTTGCTGTAATACTGCGCCAATGCAAGTCTTAGACGCATCCGTCATAAGGGCTATATTCGCGTCTGCAGCTGGGTGTGATAGTGTAACGGCGCTGATTAGGCTCTCCTTACACTGTTCAAATGCCGCAATTGACTCATCTGTCCACCTTACTTCTGTCTTGTCATTTTTTCTAGAGTTATGTAAAAATATATTTAATTTTGACTGAATCTCTGCTGCCTGAGGAAGATGTCTTCTGTAAAAATTAATCATACCTAAAAAACGTCTCAGTTCCTCGATTATTTTAGGCCTAGGAAAATTAATTATAGAGCTAACTCGTTGTTCTAAGGGTTTAATACCATCTTTTGAAACGTGGTATCCCAGAAACTCTATTTCGTTCTGCCCAAAATTGCATTTTGAAGTGTTAATAGTTAAGCCATATTTATTAAATCGCTCAAATACTAGTCTGAGGTGTTCCTTATGTTCGGATTCAGATTTCGACGCTACTATTACATCGTCGATATATACAAAAATAAAATTAAGATTTTGAAGTACGACGTTATTTAAAAATCTCTGAAATGTTTGAGCTGCATTTTTTAGCCCAAACGTCATCCTTGGGAACTCAAAAAGACCGAATGGCGTAGTGATGGCTGTCTTCTCTATGTCTTCACTATTGATGGGAATGAAATGATAGGCACGTGTTATATTGATCTTCGAAAATATCTTTTTACCCGACAGTAAATATGTAAAATCTTGTAAGCGTGGAATCGGATACCTGTCAGGCTTAGTGATGGCATTTAATTGCCTGTAATCACCACATGGTCTAATACCACCATCCTTTTTCGGGACTACGTGGAGTGGACTTGCCCAACAGCTCTTCGATGGTCTACATATGCCTACGTCTTGCATGATTTCAAATTCCGATTTTACCTTATGATATTTGTCCGGAGCTAAAGGTCTGGGTCGCGCAAATACAGGAGGTCCTGTAGTCTCAATATAATGAACAACAGAGTGTCTTGGTGTATCTTTGAAACAAATAGGTTTCGTTATATCGGGATACTCTAACATTAAGTCGTAATATTTATTATTTATATCCAACGTAGTAATAGATGACTCATCGTGTTGCACTATCGATGTTATAGTATCTATATTTGTTATTTGATCAATAAGTCGACGACGATATAAATCTACTATAAGCTTATGATAGGTTAAAAAGTCTGCGCCTAATATTGGCTGTTTAACGTCCGCTAACACAAAAGTCCACCGAAAAGGTCGGCGTAAATTTAAATTTAACACTAATGATTTAACACCATATGTCTTTATTTCACTGCCATTAGCTGCATATAGTTTATATTTATCACTAACTACATTGTCATAGAGTCGTTTTTTGTACGGTAACACTGAAATATTTGCACCTGTGTCCACAAGAAAACGTAAACCACTTTTGCAGTCGGTTACGCATAAACGGTGGAACGGCGATATGGTGCAGACATCCACCCTTGGCTGCACCTTGTCTAGTTTTCCGGCTGCTCCTTCCAAGCACATGGCTCAACACATTTCTTTGCTTTAACGCCGAAACGGTGATGATAGAAACATAGCCATTTCGATGATTCGGACCTGCGGCGTCGTTGTTCGGATACTGAACGTCCGCGTGATGTAGTACGTCGCCTCCAATTACATCGAGTACTTCAATACCTTGGTCTCGATCTCTCAAGTTCCATGACCTTCACACTTAACTTGGCTATTTGCGACATAAGAAATGCCGTATCATCCGATTTTTCAGCTTGACAATTTACTTCAGCAGCATGTAAAGGTCTCGTGGTCTCCATAATTTTGTCAGCGATAGCTGCAAGGTTATCTAGATCCTTTACCTCGCTAACTGCCAACACCGCTCGAACTGACGTGGGTAAATGTCCTTGCCACATGATACACAGCGTTTCATCAGGTATCTTATTATGAGCCAAATCCCGCATTCGCCTGAGAAGCTGAGAAGGCTTCTGATCGCCAAGTTCCATTTCCCCCAGCAACTTCTGGAACTGTCGGTTCTCCGACTCTTCGTAAACAGCGAGCAAACGATTTTTCAAGGTCTCATATTTATGTGTTCCTGGTGGATTAAGCACAATATCGCTAACCTGCTCGATGACTTGCTTGCCCAATTTCGGAAGCAACAAGTTAAACTTCGCTTCATCGCCTAATTTTTGAGAAGCTAGCACCGCCCCACACTGGGCGAACCATAATCGCGGCTGGTCGCACCAAAATTCCGGTATTCGCGATGATACGCTAATTGTTGCCAGTTCTGAATCTTCACGTAAATTTTCCTTCGCTTGTACAACTGGTTTAGAATTGGTAGCCATCCTATATTTGTTTTTCAGTCAGGTGTTGTTTTTCAGTCGGGGTCACCAATATGTGGCGGACGTGAGGAGAAAATAATAAGGCTTTAATAATAAGCGTTTATTGAAGTGCGTATTGCACTTGCGAGACCAAGCGAGAGACTGTCCAATCAATACATATTCGATCTATAATGTAATATCTATACTTATATATTATGCCCGTTACAAATCATATTACCTCATGTTACAATAGGTACACTCTTTTTTATTTCTAAAGTCACAATGAAATCATTATCGAAAATGCGCCTAAAATCAACTTCAATGGGTTCATCACGTTTTGTGCTTTTGCTAAAAAATAATTTACTTATAGATTTAAATATGTGGCATGAATCTTCTTCACAATTGGATCCCGGTGAATAACTGGTGCTTAAATTATTTACGAGTAATGACGCAAACGCAGCTTCAAAGCCTGCACATGTGGGAGAATTATTTCTGTACCCATGACTCCGTCCGCTACCAAAAAACTTTTCTAATGGATCCTGATTAAAGTGTCTACACCATATAGATTTTAAATTATATTCGTAAAATAATTTATTCCGTAGGCACTCCATATTTTCTATGGTTAGCAACCAATTGCTAATAGATAGGCATAATAGATAGGCTAATAGATAGGCACTACACAAACTTTTCCTTCTTTGGAAATAAATTTCATTGTTTTTAAAATCTGTTTAGCTTTTCTCCAGATTTGGTTGTGCAATGAAGATTGTGTTAAAGGTTGTAGTAGCTGTTTGCCACTTCTTTTAGAAGAATTTAGAAAACTTCCATTCATTGAGTCAAACAGTTCGTCGAAAAAGATAATTATATCAGCTATGTCCTGGCATTCTTTTGGTAACAGCCCCTTGTCTGAAACATAAAAATACCTAAGACCTTTTTTAATTGACATTCATCACAATTATATTACCAGATCAATAAGAAAATGTTTTTATTGTCTGTTTCATAAAGTAAAAGATTTTAACTTCATGGATTAAATTTTGGAAACTCACCTGCTAAGTAGCCCATATTTACTCCAACTGTTTGGCTAAAAATTTGTGATGCAAACTTCACCTTTATTTTCGGAATTTTGTTAGGATTGCAATGGTATTCAGTTATTTTTTTTACCAGTTTTATTCCTTTGTATGTAGGAACATTTTCATAAAAATTGACAATGTGCTCCCATTTAGCTAATTTTTGTTCTCCCTGCATTGTACATATTAAGTTTTTCTTAAGTAAATTATTGCGTATTACCTTTAATAAATGTGGGACATCAAAGAGTGGGATAATCTCATTGCCATCTACCTCAAATGTTCTGTATTTCATTTCTTTGCCATTTCTTAAATAAGCAACTCTTGTCTCTTCTATTGAATAATTTACCGCACTTACATTTCATGTCCCCTGATCACAGACTGTCGCCATAAGTTTTTGGTGATTGATCTGAACATTTTTGAAATGTTAATTTATAAAAATACCAATAACTATATCCACATAGAACTTAATTTTTATTACATTAAACTAGTTAAAATATTCTACAGCGTCCAAGCGCGTACTTTACCACACATTTATTTGTCTGCGAGCGGTTATTCTGTGCACGCACACAAACAATTCTCATCCAATTTAGGTAAAACGAGTTAGAAACAAATTTTCAAACACTCTTTCAACTTTCATACGTCCATATCTTGGTGGTAGTCACCGGTTTCAAAGTATTTCAATCCTTCTACAAATACTGCCGATATGTACAATTATAATCCGCTTGCCTTTTCCTGTAATAATAATAATAAAGCACCCGTCAATGAAATAACGTATATTATAACGTGTATATAGCGTGTTTTTTATAGGATATGTGCAGATTTACTTATAAAAAAATATATAAAAAAAGAAAATACAAAATTAAACACAATATATTACCTTACGGATTTTTATATCCTGTTAATAGCCCATCTAAGAATGCAGAACTCGATGTAGTCACTTTTGTCAACCCAGACTTGATTTTGTATGACCGGCATTTACCCACGTCTCATCTATATAATATCACAGAACAATAATACTCTAGGAGAAGAACGCTTTCTCTATACTGTGGAAATGCTTACATGCACACTAGCGCCAACAATAATTATCATCGAACTAATCAGTAAATGCGGGAGATTTAAAAACGGTAGCGGGAAATTTTAAAATATAGCGTGTATTACCGAATTTACATTACGAAATTAGTGGCATAAAAATAGTTTCAGGGCAATAATTTCACGTGTAAGCAACAAGTTTTACAATGCATGCATTATGAAATGATTACATTATGTTACATTAATTTCATAATGCATGCATTGTAAGACTTGATGGTTACACGTGAAATTGTTGATGAAACTAGTGTCCTGAAACTAAATTTTATGCCACTTATTTCGTAATGTAAATTCGGCTTATATATACGTATATATATCACGTGCTATACAACAGCTATAATACAATATATATTAGCTTGACATGTATTAAGCAAAAGGGGGGTCATTGTACCTCAGTATATTGCTGTTTGATAATAAAATAAATTGGAAGCGACAAAACCAATATTTAATTCTACAATAACAATTTTAACTTTTTTAACATTAATAATTATTTAATGTCGGCGTGGAGTCCATAATAGAAAAAAGGTAAGTGCGGATATGGAAGTCTATTTTTCAGGGTTGCCATAGATCACTTAACACAGATAATAATAAATGTTACTACACACACTCTGCAAAGGACGCGTACAGAACTCCCCCCGCTGGAATACCCTGGGTATTACTGAACGTTTTCTTTTTCGCAGAGCAGAGGGCAGAGCCTTGTTACAGCTCTGCGTACATCCCCCTTTTGTGTGGAGAGTTCCGCTACTCTGGCCACTCCATCTATTCCCGGAAACAGGAGCTTCACACGTCCCAACCGCCAATGCAGGGGAGGACAGTTCTTTTCCTGCAGAAGAACCAAGTCACCCACGCGTAGGATGTTGCTCTTATTGGTGCGTCACTTCGTGCGCTGCTGCAGCTCGCTGATGTATTCATTTTGCCAGCGTCTCCAGAAATGCTGGCGGGCTTGCTCCACTCGCGCGTAACGCTGCAGGTTAGATGCCTTCTCTGCCTCAAGTGTCGGGTCTGGCTGCGACGTTAATGGCCTACCAATCAGAAAGTGCCCTGGGGTAAGGGATTGGAGGTCATTAGGAGAGGATGATATGGGACAAAGAGGTCGGCTGTTAAGTATAGCCTCCACCTGTGCAAGCAAAGTGGAAAACTCCTCGTAAGTTAAATTGGAACTACCTACAACGCGCTTTATGTGATGTTTAGCTGACTTGATACCTGCTTCCCATAAGCCTCCGAAATTTGGGGCGTAGGCAGGGATGAAGTGAAATTTAATTTGTTCGACAGCGGAAAAGTCAGATACAAGGTTTGGTCCGTCTTTTAAAAAACTAGCGAGTTCCTTGGCAGTAGCGACGAAGTTCCTCCCATTGTCACTATAAATTTCAAGAGGTTTACCCCGGCGCCCGATGAATCTACGTAACGTTAATATAAAAGATTCTTTAGAAAGTTCGGTTACTGCTTCTAAGTGAACGCATTTATATCTGAAGCAAATAAAAGACACAAATAGCATTTGGAAGTCTTTGATCCGCGACCCTTGCGATTTAAAATAGTAAACGGACCTGCGAAATCAACGCCAGTTGTTTGAAAAGGAAATGCTGGCATAGTGCGTTGTGCCGGAAGTTGGCCCATTAATGGTGTAACTGTTTTTCCTTGAAAACGTCTGCACTTTACACAGTTGCGTACCGTTCGGCGTGCCAGCTGTCTTCCACCCAACGGCCACATATAATTTCGTACTGTGTACAATAATAACTGAGGACCTGCGTGCATGTGTTGAATGTGCTCATACCGAAAAATGAGATCTGATAAGTGGTGCTTTGAATGTAATAGTACGGGATGCTTCTTGTCATAGCCATATTCTGAGTGTTCTAGCCTACCACCAACACGCATGACGCAATCTTTATCAAAAAAAGGATTGAGCGATTTGAGATTGCTTTGAGCTGAAATATCACGGCTGTTAGCTAAAGCATGATATTCATTCGAGAATGATTGAAGCTGAGCGAATTTACAAAGCTGCGTAAAAGACTGACCTAATTCTTCGACTGTTAAAGGCCCAACTCGTTTTGTTTTAGGGCTTCTAGCATTGTGTATAAAACGCAAAGCAAACGCAAACGCACGTTTCAACCTAATTAAGTTAGAAAATCTTTCAAAAGGTATTAAATTTTCAGAAATTTGAACAGAATGAATTTTTATTTCAGGTAGTTCACGTTCAGCCTGCTCTCCCATGACTGGCCAAAAGGGTTCTGCCTTACTTAAAAATTCTGGATCTGACCACCACAGATCAGAATCCAGGAGGCTGCTAGCCCTGGTGCCTCGAGATATCAAGTCCGCAGGGTTGCAGGCTGTAGGCACATGGCGCCAATTTTCTGGTTTAGTAGTCTCGGAGATTTATACGACTCTGTTAGCAACAAATGTCTTTAGTTTGCTAGGGTTGGTGCGTAATCAGCCCAGCACTACGCTAGAATCGCTCCAATGGACACAGCGTGAACCTGGAACTGCATTGAGGATGGGAGTCATAAGCCAAGGGCGTTGTGGATTTCCAGAATCACCTGAAAAAATTGTTTTTGTAAACAAAACAAACAAATTCTTCTACTACTACTACTACTACTAACATATCAATTACATCTTTCATGTTATTTTTGTAAACACTTACCTTATAACCATACTTGTTCATTATTTTGATGAAGTTCACGCATGTATGATTCAGCTTTACTAGATGACCATATATGTGAATCGTGTGTAGCTCCACCAAACTTTGCATTCACATTTGTGATGCGAAGATGACTGTCACAAATCTGTAAAGTAAAACTAATATTCAGAAATGTTTTTATATTATTTTACCTGAAACAAGTAATAAATAAATACAATTACCATTTGAACATTTAATGAATGATACCCTTTTCTGTTATAAAAAAGATGTTCTTCATCATTGGGCTTAACTAAAGCCACATGAGTGCAATCTATGCACCCGATTACACCAGGCAGACCAAATCTACTCTGAAACCTAAAACAATAAGTTATATTATTAAATGCATTACATGTACCTAAGAGTAAAATTGTAAATATATAATATGATACACACTCTTGTTTTACATGTCCTCTGTCTTGCCTTGTTTTCGGAAACACAATCCATTTTGCCATAATAGCGGGGTGGTTCAAAGCATCAACTACTTGTCGGATGCAGCGACTAGTTGTGCGTTGAGGAAGATTGTGAGTAATACCAACAATTCGTTGATAGGACCCTGTGGCCAGGAAACTAACTGCGCACAACATCTATAAAAGACAGCCAAAAAGAAATAAATAATAGTCATTGTTAGGGTTGTGTAGGCTTCGATAACTAAATGGACTGTTTGCTGGTATATATGTATTGTTTAACATTGAATTAAAATATCACATTTTTTGTACATTTAACAAAAGTCTTATGCAAGTTACATCATGCGTGCCTGTGTTCATGAACTCATGTAATGAAACAAAAATAAATGGTAGGCTAGGCACATTTATTCTTGTACTTAAAACAGCAGAATTACATATTTGGCATATCTAACCTTAACTTCTAGTGGAATCTCATTGGATCCTTTTAAAGAAGTTTTCCGTCGTAGGTCTTGAACGAGGGCTTCGAAAGTCACTTTGCTTAACCGAAATCGTTGTATAAACAAAGTGCCCGACATTTCATGTATTGTTTCGATATACTGACGATATAAATCTCTTTGCCGGCGTTTCAACCACACTTCTTCTTTATGACCGGACCGCAACATATTTAAGGTATACATTTTATACATTTTAAATGCTAAAAAGAAAATATAAATAGTCTAAAATCAACGCGAATTAACAAAACACTTCTGTCTTATAGCAGCTGTGAGCTGATTCTAAACTTTAAAGTTATAGACGCCACTTTTTTAGCGTTAACTCAAGGGTCTCGCCGTTCGTTTAGATAGCGTTAAAGAACTTAGATTTGAATTCTCAAGCGCTTGTCAAACGTGCAACTTGGCTACCATTTTGTATGAGATCTTGTGATCCACATTGTAGAATCGCTCAGTTCTTTTCTATTTTTAGAACGAACTATGTACCTTGTAAACTTGGCTACGAATTTTCAATTCGATCGTTTTGACCACGTGACATATCGTTCAAAATACGTAAAGCCCATACATTTCATTAGTTTTCTAAATCGTTAACGATTGTAGATAGTCAACATGGCTAAGCCCTCTGTATAGACAGTGAATTTCGGACCGTTTTCGAGATAACCTCTCCAATCTTCAATTGCTGTTAGGACGGCTAAGGCTTCTCTTTCGGTCGCACTATAATTGCGTTCTTGCTGATTAAATGACTTACTCATGTACGCTATAACTTTCTCCTCGCCATTCAATTTTTGTGTAAGAACTGCTCCAATACCAAAGTCGCTCGCATCTGTGTGGACTTCGAATGGTAAATTATAGTCAGGGCATGATAATACCGGTGCTGATACAAGACATTCCTTCAATTTTTTGAAAGAGTTTTCTGCTTCTGCAGACCATTTAAAAGGGGGAGCATTCTTCTCTTGTCATGTTAATTTATTAAGAGGAGCTGCTAAGGAGCTGAAATTTGGAATGAATCTCCGATACCATGAAGCAGTTCCTAGAAATCTTCTTACTTCTTTTCGATTACTAGGTGTTTTGTAATTAAGAATTGCTTCAGTTTTTATTGGATCTGCATGAAGACCATTACCATCTACTATATAACCTAAGTATTTTAATTCTTTACGAAAAAAACTGACTTTTCTCGAAGTTGATTGTAAGGTTAGCCAATTTAAGTTTATTAAGGACGCGTTTTTATAATGAAATATGCTTATCAAATGTAGGTGACACTATAATAATATGATCAATGTAAACGAAAACCATATGTTCAAATTCTGGACCATAAAATAAAATATCTACAAGTCTTTGTTGAGTAGCTGGCGCGTTAGTCAAACCAAACGGCATACATTTAAATTGAAATGTTCCACGTGATGGTATATAAAAAGCTGTTTTACAACGATCCTCATCCTTTATTAATATTTGCCAAAAACTTTTAGACAAATCCAGACTTGATAAATATTTAGCATCACGGAGATTATCTAATATGTCAACGATATAAGGTAAACGGTAAGCGTCTTTTTTAGTTATAGCGTTTAATTTCCTACTATCTAAGCAAAACCTAAAATCTCCATTCTTTTTTGGTGTTATTAGTGCTGGGGAAGACCATGGGCTCTCACAAGGTTCTACCACATCATCCTGAAGCATTTCATCGAGTTTCTCTACTAAAATGCGTTGCTTTTCAGGTGACATTCTATAGTATCTTTGACGAATCGGGGGAGCGTCCCCGGTATCAATGGCATGAGTAATTATGTTGGTTCTGCCTAACCCACATTCTTCATACGAGATTTTACGGAACTGAGTGATGATATCATTAGCAACCACTTTTTGAAATTTATTTAAATTGTCATAAGAAGATTAATGCGTTGAATTTTCCTTTAAGGAATTAGTAAGACCACTATATTTATCCAATAACTCAACTGCGTCTAAATGTTTAGGAAATATATCGAATATTCTCCAAAAGTTCATACCTAAAATCAGTGTATCTTGTATTTCAGGAATAATAAACATCTCAATAGTGTGAGTTTGATTCCTAAAGGTTACAGGTAATTTTATTTTACCTATTGGAGATAGTGACTGCCCACCAGCGGCAGTAAATTTTAAATTTGTGTCACATTTTAGTATTTCTACATTACAGTCTATCAGCTTTTCGTGAATACCATTACCCAATACTGAGATAGAAGACCCAGTATCAAGTAGACCTACTAAATCATATTTATTATTAATTTGTATAGTTATGTATGGCCTAGAAAATTTTGTATCCCGGATAGAGGAGATCGAATAACAAGAAAAAAAATTTGAAACAACATTTAACCAATTAGACCAGTCACTTTGACAGAAGCTACTATGCTTGTGTGTGACGCGTTCTCCTCGATCCGTAGTTACTAGTTTTTTGAATTACTGTTACAGTCAGGGCAGTCTGGAAAACGGACATCCTTTTTTCCACGTTTAAAGCATATTATAGTACGTGGTTTGTAGCATTCCTTAAGGGAATGTGTATGAGACCTACACCTGGGACAGAAGCGATGTTGCTTTATCTCTGTACTGTTTACTGAAACAACGGTATTTGGCATTTCTTTTTTATGCAAGGCGAAATTATTATTATAATTGTTAGAGTGAGGTTTTAAAAAACTTTTATTGTGTATATTTTGAGACTTCTTATAATTACTATTAATAAAACATGCACTACGATAAGCAAATTCGGGTGCAACAGTATTATCAGAAATGTTAGGTGGTTCGTGAAATTGTGTAAGTCGAGACTGTATATTTTCATAATTCCGACAAAGTTCTTTTAATTGTTCAATACTTTTAATTTCACTTACTGACGAAAGCGTACTCGCATAACAAGGTCGAATGTTATGTAATAATATTTCTAATTTGTCTTCGTCATTCATGGACTTACCTAGTCTAGAAAACATACCGTGCATAATAGATAAGTAAATAGCTATACTCTCATTTTCACCCTGAGTACGTGACCTAATCTCAGCTAAAAGACGATAGTCATAATGCTTAGAACTAAAATCGTCTTTGAGGCGTTGTACTAAATCGTTCCATGATGTAATGTTGTCCTTTAAGTACCTATACCAATTAAGGGCATCGTCAGTAAAAATTTCGTATACGAAATTCAGTATCCTATCATACGTTATGCCTCTAGAACAAACAAATTCTTCAACTTCCTGGATGAAGGCGCGGACACATGTTTTACCAGAATATTTAAGTTTTTCTATATCATATATTATAGTACGTTCGCACGCGACAGGTAGAACTGTAGGGTCACCTTGATTTTCTGACGATACAAGAGAAGTTTGTGATTTCATAGTTGATATTTCCTTGTACAATGATTTAAATTTCGATTGATTTATTTTAAACAAATCAGATAATTCCGGTGAAGGTGTAATTCTGTTAAGACGATGATATATATGATTTAATAACGTTTCAGTTCTAAGAAAAAGATTTCTATCAAGTCTACCTCTCAATGTTACTACGTTATTTAGCGCTTTACTTATTGACTCCTTCACACATTTAAGATCCTCGACTGGCTCTAAGTGAGATTCCAGAATATCCTCTGATGGTAATTTATTACAAATTTTTACGATTTGTGCACGAAGTTCCTGCACAGAATCGCCTGGAGTATAACCGCGGACTGCTACCTCATATTCAAGTTCTTGTTTTTGCAAAGATAAATATTTGATATGATAAGCCATAGTGTGCAAAAAAATAATAATAATAGTAATAATAGAAGTATTTAAATAATACTAATATACTAGCAATAGTTATTTAAATAAATATTAGAAGTAGGTATGTATTGTAAAACGAGTCGGGCGTGTCCTTAACTAACAAATCTGAAATCGAAGGTAAACGAGAAAAGCCTTGGACGAACCACCACCATATTTTAATATGCTAGACTTTCTTTGCGTTACTATCTATGTTGGGCGCCATTGTAGCGGTTTCTTAATTTAGAGAGAGAAATAAAATTCAATATCAAGCTTTACAAGTATATTAAAATATAGTTACGTAGTACAAATAATAATATTCGCGTATCCTAAGAAGGGATTATTACTATTAAGTTAAAAGGTATATAAAATAAGAGAACACTTTTTCGATACTACATGATACTAAAATGAAATAATAATAAACTAAAATTAAGGTTATTCGGGTTCGTGGGTTCACACAAGAAAAAGTCTAGCATTAACAATTGTAAAATAAAAATAATATTACTGTCCTGGCTAGCGACACGGTAGGTGTAGCTTAATTTTCATCCCCGGGTAAGTCCGCGCTAGTAGCCCGATAATGAAGTCTCAGGACACGGGAGTCTGGAATGTTCGGTGAAGTCCTCTCACGCCCTTGGGTGACCTCTAACGTCCTTGCGCGACCTCTGATGTCCTTAAGTGACTTCTGCGTTTCGGATGTCCTCTGAGAAATTTACGTAGAAGTTAAGAAAACCCCAGTCTTGGGTTAGTAAAAACTTACGAAGATGAAGATTAATTAAACTATTAAAATAAGTGCACACTACATTGTAGTAAAATATAAGACTAGGGTGCAGCCGTCCGCGGTCAAGACGTGAAGTGATCTGTCTCGCTGTTTCTTCAATTCGTTCCCCGCAGGCTGACCGATTAAAAAAGGTCGCGTTGTAATGACGCAGCGTTTTTATATGTCCGCATAATATAGACAATGAGCATTGTATTCTAATGTTTCTTTTGATTTAATCTGTGCGAATGTGCTATGTAATTAAAATAAATAAGGATATGTTACAAGGTTAGTTCACAGAACTCGATAAAATGTACTTTATAGTAAACTAGCAATTCCCGCGGATTCGCCCGCGTTTCAAAGACCGGTTCCAAATTCTTAGAATTTATTTTATATCTCAGAAATTAGATATTTTCCTGCAATAAAAAGTATCCAATATGTTGACCCGGATATACCCAGCTATAACTGCACCAAATTACATCAAAATCCGTCCAATGGTCTTCTCATGATGCGGTCACAGACAGACATTCTAAAAACAATAGATTCAGCCTCAGTATCGTAAATACAAATTACTATTTCAATTAGATTTTCCAAAAAATATTCAATGTACAGATTCAACTAAGTTAGAATTTTATTATATGTATAGATTTTTTCGCGATTTCATGATGTTTGTTGTTTAATCCAATACTCATCCATAGTAAAAGTAACTCATAATGATGAGTGCAATGACCCCCTTTTTCATTTCGGCCGTTTTTTATGGAGATATAATACTATTACATTATTTATACTGTGCTAAAACTAAGATTGGTTTATGTAAATACTCCCGCGTTGCAATAATCAAAAATAGAAAAGTACTTAGATAACAAAATTCTTAAGCTTGATTCTTTTTTTGGTTTCTGGGTCCATTCCTTCTTTTCCTTCGAGCCGAAAGACGTAAACGATTTTTATTACCTTTTCGGCAATCTGGCTGAGTGTTATCTGTAAAATTCAGTAGATATAACATGGATCAATGATGATGTTTGTAAATAGTAATAAGTAGTTGATAGGTGACCTATGTCATAGGTAGGTTAGTTCTAGTGGTAGGTTAGGTACATATCTATTATCAACGTGGTCAATAAAAAATGGTTTGCTATTTTTAGGGTTCCGTAGCCCACAAGTAACCCTTATAGTCCGGCGGACCTACACTTAGTTTATAGTAAAAAAAATGTACTTACCCACTTTACAAAATGACGTTTTACTTCTTCAGTAATAAAATCGATCTTCTTCAAAACCTTATCCAAACAAAATCGGTATTCACTAGTGCCAAGTTCATTTTACATTCAAATTTTCTAGTCTGTAATAGTATCTATATATATCTATGATTATAAAGTCACTAAACGAAGATTTCTATAGAAAAACAAGATCCTTGTTGTAGGTAAAACGCAATAGCTCATTTACGTACAAGTCATCGATGATCGACGCTGACTCGAACGAGACTGAGTGCAGCGCTAAGCGGGCGGGGACAGAAGCGCTTGCCCCCGCGCCGATCCCGCACGAACCAAACAACCACATGAGAGCGCGATAACATTGAACGAAAAATAGTGTGCGGAAATTTCTTAAAAATTGTTCCGGGAGTTACGTGTTTTTCAGTTAGCCTTACAAGTTTGTGAAATAAAATTTTGTCGTTTAGAATGCCCATTAAATTTGCAAGGTTTCTATCACAATATGTTCTTCACTTTTACAATTATCGAGTACATTATGAACGCCCAAAGTTCAGGTTAAATTTGTTCAAAAAAGCAGATTTTTGGAGGCTTATACTGAATTAGTTTATCCAAATTTTGATTTTTTGTTGTGATAGAGACCTAGATATAGTGCACAATATATCTATTAGTTAAAAATTTTCAAACACATCTATTACAACGCCATAATCACGTACGAGCGTTTGTATGAAAAGTAAGACGGGAAGGGCCCTCTTAAAGCAGGCGCAAACACAAAGTTTGGGTTAGATTTTTCCATATTAAAAAATCGCTCAATATTTGTCCATTTTGCTACTCCTGGAATAAATGTTATTGTTAATAGTGCATTGGCAGACTTTTTTTTATCAAAATCATTTATTATCATGAAGAAATTAGTAAATAGACATTAGTCTCTACTATATACCTGTACTTTGTTGGCCATCTATTTTCACATCTTATTGAAATGCAATATCATGTTTCATGAAATTATTTCTAAAACATTTCAACAGGTGTGGTTGGTCTAAAATGCTCACAATCTCATGTCCCTCATATTCCAAATAGGGATTATTGATGATCCCATTGCATTCAATGCACGAATATTTACGCCGTCACAGTCACAGACTGTCCCAATGACCTCTAAGCCAGCCTCGAAACAGCTAGCCAAAACCTGCAAAATCATATTTTATTTTAGCTTACTTTAATAAGATGCTCCTGTTCACAAAATTAGTCTTGAATAGTTTTATCAAAATTGAAAAACCAAACCTACCTCCTTTATAAGGGCAGACAGTCTATCAGCTGTAACATTAGCTCCTGAAAAATAGAAAGCTATTGGTTGCTTCCACTTTTTTCTCACTCCAGTCACCATAAATGTCATTGCGTTGCTAGCTACTTGGCTGGTTCGGCCTTGGCTGGCATGGTTTTGATAACCATGAATTTGGTCCAGTTTTATATTATATGATATATTCTTCCTAATACTCATTTCATCAAATGCCAAGACACACAAATTGTCTTGAACTGACCTTTTTTGTGTAGTCTCTTTAATTGTCTCCTTAATTTGACTGTTGATACCACACATTAGTGGTATTTTATTCAGTAAAGCTTTCAGGGAGCTAACACTGGGTAAACAAAATAATCTTCTCAGTAGGCGGTAGCAAGAGCTGGAGTTTTTATATAATCTCAAGGCTAAAACTTTGTCATCAAGTGTCCACCTTCGCCCAGTTAACTTTCTTGATACACATCAAGAAAGTTAACTGGGCGAATTTTAATTGACTCTGCAGCAATAAGTAGAATGGGCTGCTCATTTTGCTTTGTAACATTTCCTGGACTGCCTCATCAGAATGTAGTGCTTCTAATATATTTCTTTTGCATTTTTTAATATTTTTGAACTTCCTCCTTAATCTTAATATTTCAGATACATTTTTTCTGCATCTTTTGTACATTTTTCGTTTTCTAGGAGTTAATTCAGCTAATGATTTAACACCTATTTCTTCCATGATCCCTTTTTGAAGTTCCTGTAACAATAGCATTTTCATTCTTATATTATTAATACTTTCAGACAATGCACTACCTAAAACACGTTTTCATTAGTTTTTTCGTTTTTGCCTAAGTTATCCCATGGATGTTTTTCGTAGCTCTATTGGATGATACAACAATAGGGAAGGATTTTTTAGTTAAATGTGGGTTTCTCAAATATGCATACTAATAAGATTACCTTGGCTGAGTTTGTAAACTGAAGATTATATGCATTTGAGTGATCCACTGACTTTGAATTACTTGACTGAGATGTACTAGCTCCAACTTCTGGGTCAATCTGAAATGTGTACATAATTTCGATATTACTTTGTATTTGGATACTCAAATATATAATTATACATAAATACATCATACAAGAAATCCTTGTTCAAATAGATAGATAAAAATAAATAAATATTTATGCATGTTAAATATTTATTATAATTATATTTTTAAATGAGTCATAAGTGTTATTGAAAAAGGAATTAAATTTCTAACTCGTGTAACACATAATTTAAAATTACCTTGGTCACTGTTGGGCTCTGAGTATTACATTCAGCTGAGAGTTCTGCAGATATTGAGTAACATTGTGATGAACTTCCAGACGCATCTGAAATCATTACATTTTTGGAATGTCAAAGTGAGTTGTGAGTTTGGCATTAGTGTCAGACTTAATGTACTGTGTAGGCTATGTTACCATCACTGTGACTTGGGGTCTTTTCTAATAGTGATAAAATAGGCCATAATTTATCTAGAAACTAATTTTAGCACTTGGAGATGGTTAATGTGCAATAATACAGTTCAATTCCATTCTCCTGTTTAATGGCTTCAAAGCATGCCAGATAATATAGTTGTTACTAGAATGAGAATAAAATAAATGTAGATATCATGATTATCTAGAGTCAAATGAAATACTTATTTGCTAGCAAGCTTGTAGTGATGGCAGCACCAAAAACTGTATTTTGTTGGAGTTATGATTTTTAAAATAAAGTCAAAACATACAATCTTTTAAATTAAAATATGTGGAAGTGGAAAAATTGTCAGGTAAAAAACAGAAGTATTTTGTGGAGTTAGTTGATGGAATGCTGAAAGTTAAAAGTGTAGATTCTTATAATATAAAATGCGATTGTGTTAAATAAGTGACAAATGATGTAAAGTGAAATAAATATGATAAAGTATGAACCTGGGCCAAAATATCTTGTGCGTCAGTTGGAATGGCAAACTTATTCAATCTAATTCTTTCACTGCTAGTAAATGAGGAATCATTAAAATGCTTTCCACATAAGAACTTATTTTGATTGTATAACTTATACAATGACTGGTCAGATATCCAATTTTCATTGGGAAAGCAATACTTTGCCCAAACTTTTGCCCTGAAAACAATATTTCTTTATGATAATTATCAAGTAACAAGTAAAATAGGTCTTACTCGTGTATATGCGCAAAATCAAAAAAAAAAGTAAGTATACTTTAAAGATCCATGTATGGAAGGAAGAGGAAATCTATGAAAGGTAAGAGATGAATCTTCCTTCGAAGATAGTTCGCACTTAGCGCACGTTAAACTTCTTTTGCCAACCATGTTGACTGCTATTTTTCTAGAAAACGGAATGCGCTTCCCGTATCGCTTTGGAGCCTCCCAAACTCACAAAAATGTCGCGGTACAGTGCTAGACTCGTTCGATTACAGTATGATATCAAATACACAAAAGCGTCTTTATCGCAGTGGAGTCTATTTCTCACAAAATATCAAAAACAACAACAAAATAAAAAAAAAAACAAAAACAAACGAAAGCGTCTTTTGCGCAGGAGTCCCTTTCTCAATATTACAATTATTCACAACACTAAAGCGTCTATTATCGCAGTATATAATGTAGCTCACACGATACACGAAATCGAATAAGCTATATTATAATGTCGCAGTTTCAGATATGTTCACAATACTTCAGAAGTAGTAAACAAACCAGTAATCACAAACAACGACATAATGCGCAAAAAAATTGGCCATTTTTGATTTTTTAGTATTGCTACCTTAAAAAAAAACCTTTTAATATGTAGTAGAATACTCAATTTAATTCTATATTGATTTGAGAAACAAAAATAGGATTTTTAACTTTATAAAGTACTGTATTGTTCCTTTAATCACCAATTACGAGTATATTATCATTTAGTTAAATGTTTTTTTCGGTATCAACCAACTTAATTTGTAAAATCTATCATAATAGTACATTTTTAGTAATTGGTCACACTCGTTAGGTCAATATCTATTTCTCACTTTTTGTAGAGCTCCATCTCTTTCTTACAAATCCTTATGCATGTAGGCATTGGTCGACTCTAAAGCTGTTGGCCCCTGTATAATATATAGTTCCATTTTATCTGACTGCCTTTACTTCGTCTAAATATTTTCGTCGCCATTAAACTATATCCGGTCTTTCTACTAAAATACTCTTTCTACCTCTTTTATATTATAGGAAAAACCCAATTTTTATAGTGCTTTGTACAATGTCGACCTTGGCATAGACGGGAAATCAGAATCTTCCTTCTACTTTCATTTTGAAAATAAAATTTGTGCACCACATTTCGAAGAACGCTTTTCGTAAAATCATCATATTTGTTAATAGCACTCGAGCGATTTCTTTTCTTTCGGTGATTTTGATGGTCCACCTGATTTCATGTCTTCAATAACCTTAAAAAAATGTAATATATAATTTAATTTGACGTAATTATTAATTTGTAATTTACTGATGTGTATTTAATTAATTTATCTATTTATAATAAATAATGTATAATATAATATTATTTTCAGTTAAGTAAAGATGTTTACCTTGTACACCGTAGAGACATGAATTCCTATGGAAGTTGATATTGTATGAGCAATTTCAATATGTGATCAATTACAATTAGAATCTTTAAACAGTTTAAACAAATTGTATATGATTTGTTATTCTGTAGATAGCAATGGGCGCTTAGCACACTTAAATACAGGAAACATGTCCGCCACGACTCACACACAAACAATATCGTCTGGTTCACTCACTAAAATACGTGCAATGAGCAGGTAATCGCTGAGAAACCGACTCTTATGTTAATTACATGGACTAATAACAACGCAGTCAATATTTTCGGTACTCGTTTGTTAAAAAAACAGACTATAGTTAATGCACCATAAAACTAAATCACTTGTATTTCTCATGCATGAATCAACAAAATCTACATAAAATTTTTCTTCTGAACATAACTAATTACTAAATGAGTATTCTTGCCTTATAGTAGGGGAGCCCAAGAGGGGATTTTCTGTAGTTACTCGAGCGTGTCCAATTCAATAATCTGCCGATTTGCACAAGC
The DNA here is from genome assembly GCA_947093115.1 of Brenthis daphne. NCBI lineage: Eukaryota > Metazoa > Arthropoda > Insecta > Lepidoptera > Nymphalidae > Brenthis > Brenthis daphne. Next base: position 76,610 of record CAMUPN010000015.1, on the reverse strand, counting down.
CGAAGAGGCAAAAATCGACTATAAAGTTTATGATGATTTTTGCCTCTTAGGCTTGTGCAAATCGGCAGATTATTAAATTGGACACTTTTCAGAATGTGACTAGCCTACCACACCTTAATCTGACGGTTTCAAGTATTTTTACCTTATCAAAACATTTTTTTAATATTTTAATCGGCTTCCCTAGACGCGCCCCTTTATATAGAAGACTTATATTGTGGTGAAAGTACTCAATAGAGTGCAAGGTAACCTCTTTTATGTTAATCTGCCGCGCTCGAGTAACTACAGAAAATCCCCTCTTGGGCTCCCCTACTATTACAAAAATAGTAGTCAGAAAAGATGAAACAACAACTAACAGATAAAGTTTAGTAATAAAATTAAACACCAAAAAACAAAACGACGTCACGTTCCGCTCAGTTTGTAGTGACTTGCTGCGCCAGCGGTCGCGGGTTCGAGTCCTGCTGGGGATATTCATTTGTGTGATAAGCACGAATGTTTGTACTCCAGTCATGGGTGTTTATATTTATACATAATATGTATTTAAAGTTATATATGTATAATGTATCAACTATCTGGTATCCATAACACAAGCCTCGTAGCTTACCATGGAACTAGATGATGTTGTGTGTTAATGTCCTGACATATTTATTATTATTATTAAAACAAACTAATTAATGTCACTAACAGTAATTTAATAAAATAAAATAAAAAATAATCAGTCTCCATTGTTTGTAATAAGAATACTCTCTGATTATAAAAGTTTTATAATCAGAGGAAGTACTATAATAAATTTACTCGTCTACATCAAAGTATTCAAGTATTTCGTTTGTATCGTTTTTGGAAATAGGGAGATTTTTCCAAAACAACAACCTGTTTTCAGGCATTAAGTAACCTAATTGTTTTATTATATTTTGAGTCCTTTCTAAATCGATACCTTTACGGCCCGTTTTTTGAGTAAAGATTGGCAAGGTTTTTGATTCTAAGTAAAACATCTGCCTATTCTTAGTTTCAATTAAAATCTTTTTTGTAGGAAAGGCAGTGCTTTCCTCTTTGAACCAATACATCAGCTGTCTCTTAAGTAAACACTGTTCCCCTCGTTATCCTTCATTTTGAGTGATATCTACCGTGTCCCACGGGAGTCAGTCTGTTTCTTAATAAACGTTTACATTTAATAAATAAGCTTACATGTGCTAAAACTTGGTTAAAATATATAAAAAGCAAATTAATGACATTAACTTAACTGTATTTTAAAAAACAATATCTGTCTAGAAAGAAATTGATAGACCCTCACCTTATATGAAATGGAATAAAAGAGACTATATACAATTTATACAAATTAACCGTTTATTTAAATAAAAAATAAAATACAATACAAATTAAATTACAGAACAGCACACAATAGCTTTGACATTACTGTTACTTTAATTAATTCTTTTGAATAATAATCAATATAAAGAATACAATTTACTGAATTTACCATTTATTTAAATAAAAATACTACACAAAATAAATTACACAACAGTACACAATAGCTTTGACATAACTGTTACTTTATATTAATTCTTTTGACCAAGAATTAATACAAAGTAACCATCTGACTGACTCATCATTTAACCCTATTTCCATGTTTTCTAATTACTAATGATGCTTTAGAAAATAGTCTCAGCAGGCACTGAAGTTGCAGGTATTGAAAGAAAATCACGGGCCATCTTCGATAAAGCTACTCTGTCTCATGCGTCCTCCACCACTCTAAAACGTCTTCCGAGCTAGCGGCTCTGGGTTTACTTAGGTACTCCTCCAACTCGTCAATAACTAAGCCTTGAAGACAAGATCCAGATCGGGATGACGTCGAGGGACATACATACAGTCTCTTAAAGTCTATTACGTCTTCATCTTCTTCATATTCATATACTTTCATTCATTTCTTGGTGATTCTAGAGATTTATTCACTGAGTGTAAACTTTTATATTCTTAATAAAGTTCATTAGCGCAGGCTTTCTGTTTTAATTTGCTTCCCTCATAATGTCATGTCAAAAGTCTGAGCCTTCTGCCTTGGGTCCAAAATTAATAAGGTACAATGTTAAACATAGTTATTTATTTATTTATTTGGATCCACTAGTTCCATTGAAACATTTTTAAATTAATTGCACAATTTAACTTAATCCTAAATTTTACTGCTGCTAAATGGTTCTATTTCTGGTTCTTTAGAAGTAGGAGGGGGTTCTTTGGATGTTAAAGTCTTGCTCTCTCCGTTTTCATCATAATCTATATATGAGATTCTTTCATTTTCTTCATATCTGTAGTTTGACTCATCAAATCGTACATCTCTGGACTCGATTATTTCATTTGTTTTAGGATCCCATAGTCTGTAACCTGAGCCGCAATATCCAATCATAATCATGGGCTTCGCTCTTGGTTCCAATTTGGTTAACCTTGGTAGAAGTACACACCATGCCTTCGAGCCAAAAACTCTTATTTTATCTAGCTGACTCTTTCCATACCATACTCTTGCCGATGTATCACCTTCTAGTGCTTTTGTAGGTGATCTATTTATGACATATGCTGCACACCTCATGGCTTCACCCCATAGATACTTTAGAAGATTTGTCTCCAGCAACATAGCTCTTACTCTATCTGTTAGTGTCCGATTCATCCTCTCACATATTGAATTTTGTTGTGGAGTATAACTACAAGTAGTTTCCTGTACTATACCATTTTTTTCATAGAATAATTTTAGGTCATCATTCACAAATTCTCTGCCTCTGTCGCTTCTTATTCTCTTTACATTAATATCATTATTTCGAAGTCTTCTTATGTATTTTATTATATAATCTTTTGCTTGATCTTTTGTTTTTAATAAGTGAACCTCCATAAAATGTGAATAATCATCTATTATTGTAAGATAGTACTTTTCTCCATCTTTACTTATTGGTGTTATCGGGCCACCAATATCACAGTAAATCAACTGTCCAATTTTCTTTGTTCTTGGAATTGGGGTTGGACTGAATGAACAACGGGTTCCTTTAGCTTCCATACATATTGTGCATCGTTCTTTAGATAACGGTAATCCTAGTATCTTCATAGTTTATCGTTGTACCTGTGCCCATCACATTTTTTTTATTTTTATTTTCTTCTTTAGTTGCCTCTTTTTTGAGTTCATGGAACCCTTGTTCACATAGCTGTGGATCTTTCCAACTCGATGTTTCTGCCACTATCTCCCAATTTTCTCCATCATCTACAATTGCCTTTATTAAAACTCCTCTTTGTGCAGGATCTTAAATGTTACAGAAATCTAAGTAAATAAAAATAATAAGGGTTTTCATTTGGTTTACTTATGACTGTACTTACCAACAAGCATCATTTTTGCCTCTGAATGTTGTTTTTTAAGCTTTCTCTTTACATTTCTATAACAAGCTATTAAATTTTCTGTTGATCTTGGAAGGCCAATTGAATTAGCATTAAAAATTGTGGTTATTGTTGTCCAAGCAGCCTGTTTGTCAGTTTGTTTGACGGAGTCGGTCTGCTTGGACTCAATAATTTTATTATAAGGCTTCATCACTTGGAAGAGCAATGCTTGGTCTTGTTTCGTAAAATTAGGTGCACGGGTTCTTGTTTTCTTGTCAGCCATGTTTAGATTCACAAAAAATAAAATATAACGATACGATTTCCACTATATACACAAACTTTACCACGAACAAAATTATACCACGCTTTGTAAACAATGTAAACAAACACCACTTTCTAGTTTCAAGTTTCAAACGTCAACATCGTCTTTGGCACAAAAAAACCTATTTACGCAAAATTTTATTCAAACTTTCAAAGGAATTAAACATGATTGACGTTGGTTTGACGAAAACGTCGAACAGAACGCAACACAGTCTCTCTAAATACGTTTTGTTAATTAGGAGGGGGGAAGACGTTATGCAAGCCAATTGTAATCAGGTTTAGTCCTAAACGTGTTTAGGCAGTTTAACGTAATTAACTAAACAATATTAATGAAGGCTCATTATGCAAGCGGCCCTAAAACTGTTTACATTTATCTGGTTTTTACATTTATCGGCACTCGTTAACGTATTCGTTCAATTTGCACAAAATTTCTTTTGTTTGGCTGCTTAATGGTTTTCGTGTGGTCAATTTAGTTACAGTAGGAGCCATTTCACTAATGATAATAATAATAACATAACAATAATATAAGAATTCAAACACAATAACAAAATATTATACGTTAAGCTGCAAACGGTACAAGAGGTGAAATGCGGAAAGTGCAGGGCAGGGAGATGACACGTAAGGGACGCGCCGCGACTCAGGCCGCGCTTCAAAACCCAGTTTAAACGGGTTTAAACCATGTTCGGGATGCGCCAAGCTGTACCTCTCCGTACACTGTGTGTACACTCACACATTTGCAAAGCTGAGCTTGAGGCGCGAGGACTGTAGCCGATGGGCGAAAAATGCCTCTTATCAACCTTCCTCCTTTTATAATATATAATATAAAATGTGTACTGTGTAGTGTATCAACTATCTGGTATCCATAACACAGGCCTCTTAGCTTACGATGGAACTAGATGGTTCAGTGTGTTATTTTTCCAACATTTGTTTTTTATAAATATAAATGAATAAAATTGTTTAATTTATTCTTAAATTTTTTATTCCATTATTATTTGTAGTGTGTATGTGAGTCAAAATATTTGAAAGATAGACTTTGTTAAAAAAAATATTATTTAAACACTTTTTACAATTTATATCTTAAGTCTATCTATTACTAAAAACTGGGGTGATGTGAACACTGTTGTTCGCCAACTCGCGGTTTATATACTGCTCCTGCGGGGGGTCGCGACGGGATGCTCCACACGTCGATGTTTTGGAATGTGCTGAATGTCCATAAAAATAATGTTTCCTGATTATTCATTGTCTTTCAGCACTATCGGATTCTTGTAAGTCCATGGTGTGGTTACTGGAATGCGATCTAATTGCCTATTGTCTTTAATATACTTAAAGTTTATATTTGTATCAAGTTCTATATTCTGGTTGGCTTGACTGTCCCCCTCCAAATTCGAAGTCCACGGTTTAAAACAGACCTTGGATCGGAGAATTTTAATCAAGGTAATTATAATTATTATTAAAGTCAAGATACCAATCCAACTATATTGTATAATATTATGATTTCCTTCTTCAAAATTAAAATTCTCTATTTGCTTTAATTTCTTTAATTTAGAGTTAATATTTGAAGCATCATAATTTAATTCTATTTCAGTAAAAGTTTCAATGTTCTGAGTATCAATATTCGCAATAATTATTTTATCATTTGATTCCTTTGTTTGAAATATATTTAATCCAGATATTTTAAGTTCACAATTTTCACCATAAAGAATATTAGATTGCTTAGTCCACACCGTTTCCTCGTGCTTATTACATTTAATATAAACTTCCGTAGTTTTATTAAAATACATATAAATTGCTTTAGGAGAAATTTGGAGAATCTCTTGATTAGGATATTTAACATTTACTGTTTGACATTTATTACTTTCTTTCTTATATAAAATCTCTGTTTCACAAGAATCTATTTTAATTAGATTTCCTTTGCAAATTAAATTATTTAATTCCATACAATCAAAAACTTCATACGTTTCTTCGTTATCAAACGCAAGTTACCTTTTGAATAATAGGATAGGAACAGGATGGGTAATTATGGATAATGGGTACAATTTTTCGACTCTTATATATTTTACTCTTAACTAAAGGAATATTAATCATAAAATAAACAATTTCATTTATAATTTTACTCTTTACAGTTAACAAAGGCTCTAAATCATTTATATTATTAGAAATAAGTAAATCTTTTGGGATATTATTTAAAGTTTCTAATAGTAAATGCGATTGTAATATACTATAATGATACATACTGTGTTCTGCAAAAGTAATCGCAGTTGTTAATCTTTCAGCTATATCTTGCAAAGTTTGAGCTTGTAACAATAAAGAGATCGCAACCTTTTGCTGCGCCTTATTATTTAATACATTATTTAATTGATTATTTATTTGTATCTGAATATTTGTAATATTTAAAATTTGTTTATTATATTCTTCTAAAGAACTATCAGTAACAGAAATCTGTTTATTATAAGCTATTCTTAAAGTCTCTAAATTGTTTTGAATATTAATTAAATCATTATCATCTAAATTTCCAGTAATTAATTTAATAATTGAACCTAATCCATTAATTAATCCACGTTTAGTACGAATATTTGATTGAATATTTAAATGTTTACATATTTCTTTAACATGATCTAAAATAATATTAATTCTTTGATAAATATACTTAACATCTTCTACATTAGATTTACTTAATGCAAAATTAACAGAATATTGCAAACTATCTAAATTATATTTAATAGATTTTATATCTAATTCATGTATAATATTCCACCCTCCTTCTATTATCCGGGTAGGACTTAATTCAATTATAATTACATTTTCATCAGGTTTTAACTGTCTGAACTTGTATCCGAAGATACAGAGTGCTCTGAAACAACAAGTTCATCTATGTGATATGTTTTACCATTACTTAATTTATACTTGTTATGAGGTTTAACACTAACTATTTTATATGGACCCAAAAATCTACTTTTTGTTTTATTACGTTCCGCCATACTATTTTTAAGATACGCGGTGTCACCTATTTTAAATAATTTCGGGGCCCTAATATTTTTATTAATTCGTTCATTTCTTTGCTCTTTCTGTTGTTTAAGTATATTATGTATATTTTTATTTAGTTCTTTTACAAAATCGCGTTGCTGTGCCGTATACTGCTGAATTACAACTCTTAAATTATCAAAGCTACGCAGCTTAGGTTTTCTACCGAAATGCACTTCAAATGGAGTTAAATTTATAGAACTATGCGTAGTATTATTATATGAATGAGTAATAAAATATATTTTTTGAGTTTTATCTAAATCCGACTCTCTTTGTAAACGATATAATTCTTGTAACGTATTATGAAGTCTTTCTACATCTGCATTAGATTTATGATGTTGTGGGGAAGTAGTATGATCCTTTATATTATAAGTTTTAAATAATTCTTTAATAATCTCACTACAAAACGATTGTTCACCATCATGAATAATTTTATTAGGTGCTCCTATAAATGCAAATATTTCGGATAAAGTATCATAAACTTTAGTTTTTTCTGTGGGTTTTACAATAGCATATTTAGAAAATTTATCAATAATTGTTAAGTACCATTGTCGTTCCAAAGACATAAAATCAATGTGCCATACATCCATAGGTTCATAAGGGGTTTCCGTATCTAAAAATAAAGTTTTATAAGGGTGTCTATTATATTTTTCCTTTTTACATATTTCGCAATTTGTAATATATTTTTTAATTAATTTTCTCATATTTTCAAAATAATATTTATCGCGAAGCTGTTTATATACACTTTCTACATAGCCCAGTCATATAAGGGCTTTCACCTCGGAATGAAAGATAATAAGCTGCAAATTGGTATGAACCTTTGTTTTGTCATTCTAAATGTTGTCTCAAAAGTCACAATCGTTATCGTGTCCGCGTCTCAAGATATTCAAGGTCAAAGGTCACAAAAATCGGTTTTTCGCGAATATCTGGCTTCCTATCGGTTAAATGAGATTTGCATTTATTATAAAAGTTGTAGGCTATAAAATTCCCTACAACTTTTGTTTAAACTTTTTTTTCATACGACCAACCGTTTTGAAGGTAGAGCGCGAAGTGCACATCGTACAGTCATATACGGCCTAATGCAAGGTCAAGCGTGAGTTATGGTTATCAGTACGTTATAAAGTCAATTATTTACTTGGAAATTATAATTATTAAACAATGCCTATTATTTATGTACTAACTATTAATTATTTATATTTAATTAAAGTAAGTAACTTGATTATTTATATATAATTATTCATATTTAACTATTTAAGTATAAAATATTATTAATTCTGGATTATATATTTTAGTTTTATTTTAAGTTAAAATGATAGTAAGAGTATATATTTTACACATATTTTTATTTATTATTAAATACGGCATAATATACATTTATCAAAATGTGAGTTCAAATATCAAAAGTATCTTTGTTGATTTTAATTGTAATGAAATTGGAAATGGAAGCTAATTATCTTCTTCTTCTTCGTCTTCTTCTTCTTCTTGTCGCTTAAAAATGTTCGATTCATTGTCATCATCCTCATTATCTGTCATGTTCATCTCCAAACCTTCCAGAATATCGGGATCATATGTATTTTCTTCATCGGGATTACTTGGATACAGTGAAGCGTTGAGGCAAGCTTGTCCGTTGCACTGGCCGCAAGCTAAAGAACATTGTAGCCCTGATTTTCTGCATCCACAGCGGGAACCACAACCATTTTTGCAATTGCAAAATATTACGTTTAGTAGTTCGGCTGGTGCTGGAGGTAATAACGTTCGTATGGGCTCCAGGATTTCATTTTCAAGCATCCAGCCCCATTCTTGAGGTTCTAAGTCCTTCCCTAACCACGTTTGAATCTGGTAGTAGACACGTTTTATGTGTTGATTAGCTGCTACACTTGTTGGTGGAAGTGTTGACAGTTGTACAGGTTTATTTAGTTTTGTAAATTTGATGAATTGCGTGTAGCGGAAATGATCAATGTTGTCCTCAGATTTTGGAGCATTATATAATGCCAACAAGATGCGCACTCCATTTTCTAATAATGTTTGTTTTGGGCAGTTTTCTTGTTGAAATACTTCCACCAGTTTATCTAAATCAGGAATTTTTTCCAATGCTCTAGTAACAGTTTTTTTCCTTTTTTAAATAGCGCAGAAGTCGTGTCACAGCCACTGAATGCGTGTAAAAATAAAATGTGCTTTTTAGTACGAGGATATTGGTCAAAACTTTTAGTAGAATATATTTGTGTTTTGACATTGCCTTTGCCAACTTTTTTCAAAAAAATTTCCTGATGATGTGACTGAGTACGTCCAATTAAAATAACGAGCAAATCGATATCTTCTCCTATGATGACAGCAGTCTTTTGATGTTCTGATAAGGCAATAGCTGTGTCAATGATGAGAACATCAGCATCATCTCTGGCTTGTTTTGTTGTGATATTAACAGTTTTAAATTTTTCAACAAGCATGTCGATAAATTTTTTTTTATTAGACCGATTTGATAAAAATTTTTCTTGACTGATTGGCACAACCATTGTTTCGTCAAAACAAACTTCATATGATTTTGAAAGTGCAGCAGTTCTTCTTCGTTGTTCCAGTGCTTTAATATTTTTACTATAGTCCGAATATCCGTCAAATACAACAACAATTGCTGAGCCATAATGTGTTTGTAAATATTTAATGTACTTATTTAAAATAACAGAGAAAGTATCGTCTTTGCTCCATACGACGCGATGCAGAAGAAATCCACCATCGATGATGTATGTTACATTATTTTCATCAAGATCGATAACGACAGGCATCATATTGTCATATAATGTTGCTTTCGTGGTTTTTCTCATGCCATTACTATCAAATAAAGATGTCGGATACGGGCTTAGTTCATACTGAAGATATTCTTGTAAATTACTTTCAAATTTTTTGCTTACAGTTATTCTCTGGAAAAGTAACATTGGATCTATAGAAACTTTACAATCATTAATTTTGACAGATTTGTTAATGGCTGAAAGCGGTAAAACCTTATCGACGCGTTTTAACTTTATTTCGTTGAAGTTCAAACCAGTTATCTTTACCATAGATTGCAATCCGATTTCATGGGCTCGGTGACAATTAATTTGGTCATTTCCAACGATTCCTGAAGCTAAGGATACCAACTGATTCGTATTTGGAAAGGGATTATGAAGCGTAAACCAACCAACCAGTTCATTTACATCAGTATCATCCCTTTTTATTCGTGAATCTCTAGCATCAACATGTTGGTCCACAGAATCTAAAGAAATGTTACAAAACCGTTCAATTTCTTCACAAATTGTATTCGTGGCATACATAGCATATACCCACTTACATAGAACACTTTCTTGTGTACTTCGGCCTCGAGATACTCCTCCTTCTGTCTTCATAGATTTCATCAGACTTTGCTCGATTACCATGTCTGTCCATGTACCAGAATTGAATTTTTCTGTTCGTTTTACAGTAAAGAATCCGTTTTTAAAGTTCTCAAAAGCCTGTTGATCCATTGTCTCCTCAAGTTTTAACATATCTTGAAGATACAAATGAGCTGATTTCGCATATAGGAAATGACCACCAGCATGAAAATAGGGCAGCATTTTTCGCACTGCATCCAAATGTTCTTGAAAAAGTCCCAGCCTTTCAGCGCGAATGAAATCTAGGGCTATTGATACCATTTCAAAATATTGCACCCATAACTGTGCCGTGGGACCTCGAGCTTTTAATTCTTTTAGTTTATCCTGAAATTGATCAATTAACGAGTTGGAGCTGCTCGTACATCCTTCAACATCTTCGTAGGAAACATCGCGACTAGTTATCTGTTCAATTAACTCATCTAACACACAATTTTCAATTTTCATCTCTTCAAAAATCTTTATTGATAATGCAAGTCGTAATAATATATGGCCTCTGATACTTCTTGCATAAGCGTGACCATTCAACATTTTGTCGACCGAATTTGTAGCATATATTTTACTTAAAGCTTCCTTGAGACCACTACCGTCCATTACATGTCCTATGCATCCAAGAAAAGACATGAGCATATGAAATCCTCCAAGTTTGACAACTGTTTTAGACAAGTCTGAGTTTGCATCTGACGCAGCAACCATTTCACGTGCTTTTGAGTACAGGGGCTGATCAAATGTAATTATGCACGTTTTTTGTTGATGTGACTTGGCAATATTTATAGCACTATGTAAAGTTGTATAAATTGTGTCTAAATTACTGGCAGGATGATCAATGAAAGGTAGAAATATAACCTGAGAAGTTGAAAAATTTTGATTATTTTTCGTAAGTTGTTGAAGATAGCCATTCCACCCTGGCAACGGTGAAAGATTCTTCCATTTTCCGTATAACCACAACAAATCAACTGCATTAAATTTTTTTTCAATCAGTACTTGATCATCATGTAGATTTTGGACTTGAATCTTGCTGTACCCAGGTACAACTGGCTTTTCATATGCTAAAAGAGATACATGTGATATTGCTGCTAACTCTTTTGCACTCGGTTTAGTTGTACATTTTTTTATGCGATCATCATAAATTACAGCATCTTTCGGAGTAATTATTTTTATCATTCCCATAACGTGAAGAGTATTATTACCGTCAAGAGTACTGACATTAATATCTGCATTGTCTCCAACATATTGTACCAACGCACCAGACTCTGATGGTAAAATACGAGGTTGTGGATGGTAAACTGATGAAACTTCATACTGTATGGTATTACTATATGATGCAGCAAATCCTAAAGATGATAAAACATCTAACAATTTTTTAGACCCATATCTTCTGTGAAGAAATACGGAAAGGCCCAACAGTAGCTGTGATGAAAATGAACGTTCTCGTATCGAAGCCATTATTGCGTGGCTAATAGATGTGCATTTCGTTTTTAAATGATCTACTTGTCCTTTTCTATTTTTTAATATCATTTCTTCCAAAAAATGTGATAATGTTTTTGGTATTTCTTCATTAATACAATCTAGCATTTTATTCGGAGGTGGATACGTTTTTGTTTCAACTACAGATGATCTGATGTCTTCCCTAATAATAGCCGCAGCAGCTTCTACAATCCGTAGACGTTCTTCTACAGGAGTACTTTTTTTATTTTCGTACCAAGCTTTTGATAATACGTTAAGCTGTGTATCACGGAAAGATATAATTGTAAATGATCCAATTTTTTTTGTGATTATTATATCAGTTAAATACTTTTGTTGTAATTTTGTAATAATTGTCTTATCGTCAGGTATGTATTCCGTAGGGGCATCTTTAAGTTCTTTCAAAGTAAATTGAGAATCTTCATTATTTTCTATATAATAAAAAATCTCCTTCATTGCTTGAGTGACTTGATCATCTTGGCGAGGCTTTTTATCTGCAGATGGTACTCGGGTTAAAAAGTTGGTATAGCAAATAGTATGATACTTTGCTTCAGCAGCGATCAAATCATACTCGTAATATATACGTTCCTTTACTAATTCTCCTAAGGAATCGTTTCGTTCTTCTGCTCTCTTAATTACGTTGTCTTTGAATGCAAGAGTACTTACATTACTTATTGTCCGTCTATACTTTAATTTTTTTTCTTTTCTGCTATTTCATCAGCTTCTTGGCCACAAAATAAGCATAACTTTCCAAAATCAAAGACTTCATTTCGTTTTTTACGAGGTGCACTTGACGTTGAAGGTTCACTCTCATCTGTGCGTCGTTTTGATGCAATAATAACATTTTTACTCGTGTACACTTTTCGACACTCGGAATGCACATTTACAGAACTTAAAGTATTTAAATAGTCTATATGTCCATCATTTCTTTCAATACTTGCAGTTTTTAAAGTTTGTAAACCACGTACGACATTCACAGAAACACCTTCTGAAAGTTTCTTATCACATATAAAACACAAATCAGCCATAGCTCTTAAAACCGTACGTCCGTAGTTGCAACGGTACAATTTCAAACTAACGAATAATCTTGACTCATACAAAGTGGAGAGAGTGGCCTTGAATACTATAGAACATCTGTCCCGGCAATGAATAGAAAAGGGCATAGGGTAGGGACAAGTATTTCCAGGTATATAAGTATTGAGAAATTTACGCGTTTTAAAGAAAAGATATATAATGTCGTGTTAACTTAAAATAAAACTAAAATATATAATCCAGAATTAATAATATTTTATACTTAAATAGTTAAATATGAATAATTATATATAAATAATCAAGTTACTTACTTTAATTAAATATAAATAATTAATAGTTAGTACATAAATAATAGGCATTGTTTAATAATTATAATTTCCAAGTAAATAATTGACTTTATAACGTACTGATAACCATAACTCACGCTTGACCTTGCATTAGGCCGTATATGACTGTACGATGTGCACTTCGCGCTCTACCTTCAAAACGGTTGGTCGTATGAAAAAAAAGTTTAAACAAAAGTTGTAGGGAATTTTATAGCCTACAACTTTTATAATAAATGCAAATCTCATTCAACCGATAGGAAGCCAGATATTCGCGAAAAACCGATTTTTGTGACCTTTGACCTTGAATATCTTAAGACGCGGACACGATAACGATTGTGACTTTTGAGACAACATTTAGAATGACAAAACAAAGGTTCATACCAATTTGCAGCTTATTATCTTTCATTCCGAGGTTGACCCCTTTTTTTACCTAATATGACTGGGCTAACACCAGCGTGCCTATTTTCTAATAAATGATAGTCTTTAATTAAATTTAATTGTTTTTCTTTATCATCTATTTCCGCTAAATTTTTCGTATATCTAATTGGCTTAAACTTACTGTGATCGAAATACTTTCTATAAACCTCCGAAACTTTATAATATAATTCATCATTAGGGATAATAAATGTGTATTTCTTTTTACTTAAATATTCTAACATAAATTCTTTAATTATTTCTTCTTCATTATCAGGTGGAATATAAAAATAATACATACCCTTTTTATGTTGTGCGTCTTTATAAGGTGCAACTTCGAACACTAAACGTCTTAACCTTTTAGGTGGATAAGTATTACTAATAGGAATACCTTCATCGCTGTCTTGTTGACACGAATGCACTGTATTTAACGATTCATTGTTTTCGGGGGAAGAATGCGCTATACCACTACCGTATTGCGTTGAATTGTTATCACTATGTGGGGTACTATCGAGTGACATTTGTTCACCACATTGTGCTTGTAATGACTCTACACTAGTATGATGCAATTTTATTCTACTTAATGCATCTGCTACATAATTTTCTCTACCTTTTACATGTTCAATAATATAATCATAATCTTGTAATTTTAATTTCCAACGTGTTAATCGCTGATTCGGTTCCTTTAATTTAGATAACCATATTAATGCTTTATGATCAGTTCTTAAAACAAACTTTCTTCCATATATATAAGGTCTAAACTGAGTTACAGCCCATAAAATAACTAATAATTCTTTTTCAGTAGTATTATATTTTTGTTCACAACTACTTAATGTCCTAGAAGCATACGCTATAGGATGATTATCCTGGCTTAAAATCGCGCCTAATGCTATATCAAAAGCATCGGTTGTAATAACGAACGTTTTATTAAAATCTGGAAATGCTAAGATCGGTGCGTTAGTTAATAAGTGTTTACATGTCTCAAACGCCTCTATATACTTTTTATTCGTTATATCTATAGTCGCATTTTTCTTAGTAGCTTCAGTTAATGGCTTTATAATTTTACTTAAATTAGGAATAAATTTTCTATAATAACCTATTAATCCTAAAAAACCTCTTATTTCTTTTAATGTTTTCGGAATAGGAAATCTTTGTATAGCTTCTACTTTATTTTGGTTTGGTTTTAAACCATCTTTATTTAAAACGTGCCCTAGAAACTCTATTTCTTCGGACATAAAAATACATTTATTTTTATTTAACTTTAAATTCGCTTTTCTAAGTGCTTCGAAAACTTGTTGTAACTTATTAATATGATCTTGTTTACATTTTGAATATATTATTATATCATCTAAATATACTAAGCATATATTTCGAGAAATCTCTGTTTTTAAAACGTTATTCGTCATACGTTGAAATGTTGCGGGTGCGTTCTTTAAACCAAATGGCATTCTAAGAAATTCATAATGACCGTTAGGGGTACTAAATGCCGTTTTTTCTATCGAATCTCTATCCATTAATATTTGATGATATCCCGATGTTAAATCAAGAGTACTAAAATAATTATTACCTTGTAATTTAGAAAATAATTCCTCTATATTTGGTAAAGGAAATTTATCCGACTTAGTTTTCTCATTTAATCGCCTATAATCTATAACCATACGCCATTTCTTTATTCCTGACTGATCTAATTTTTTTGGAACAATATGCACAGGGGATGACCATGGGGATTCTGAGGGTTGAATAATATTTTCATTTAATAATTTATTTATTTGTTTATCTACTTCTTCCTGTTGTATTTGGGGTAACCTAAATGGTCTTTGATAAATAGGTTCTTCGCTTACTAAATTAATCCTATGTTTTATACTTGTAGTTGCACTATTAGTAACGTCTTCGGTAAATAAATCTTTATATAGACGAGTACAGTGTAGACTGTTAGGGGGCGTCCCTCGATCAAATATCTGAAATGCTTTATAGCCATATAGATAGCAAGTAATTCTCTATCGAAAGCACTATATCGCGTTTGCGCTTCGCTCAGCTTAGTGGAGAAAAATCCTAAAGGCTTCCATGTGTTGCCTTCACGTTGCTGTAATACTGCGCCAATGCAAGTCTTAGACGCATCCGTCATAAGGGCTATATTCGCGTCTGCAGCTGGGTGTGATAGTGTAACGGCGCTGATTAGGCTCTCCTTACACTGTTCAAATGCCGCAATTGACTCATCTGTCCACTTGACTTCTGTCTTGTCATTTTTTCTACAGTTATGTAAAAATATATTTAATTTTGACTGAATCTCTGCTGCTTGAGGAAGATGTCTTCTGTAAAAATTAATCATACCTAAAAAACGTCTCAGTTCCTCGATTGTTTTAGGCCTAGGAAAATTAATTATAGAGCTAACTCGTTGTTCTAAGGGTTTAATACCATCTTTTGAAACGTGGTATCCCAGAAACTCTATTTCGTTCTGCCCAAAATTGCATTTTGAAGTGTTAATAGTTAAGCCATATTTATTAAATCGCTCAAATACTAGTCTGAGGTGTTCCTTATGTTCGGATTCAGATTTCGACGCTACTATTACATCGTCGATATATACAAAAATAAAATTAAGATTTTGAAGTACGACGTTATTTAAAAATCTCTGAAATGTTTGAGCTGCGTTTCTTAGCCCAAACGTCATCCTTGGGAACTCAAAAAGGCCGAATGGCGTAGTGATGGCTGTCTTCTCTATGTCTTCACTATTGATGGGAATGAAATGATAGGCACGTGTTATATCGATCTTCGAAAATATCTTTTTACCCGAAAGTAAATATGTAAAATCTTGTAAGCGTGGAATCGGATACCTGTCAGGCTTAGTGATGGCATTTAATTGCCTGTAATCACCACATGGTCTAATACCACCATCCTTTTTCGGGACTACGTGGAGTGGACTTGCCCAACAGCTCTTCGATGGTCTACATATGCCTACGTCTTGCATGATTTCAAATTCCGATTTTACCTTCTGATATTTGTCCGGAGCTAAAGGTCTGGGTCGCGCAAATACAGGAGGTCCTGTAGTCTCAATATAATGAACAACAGAGTGTCTTGGTGTATCTTTGAAACAAATAGGTTTCGTTATATCGGGATACTCTAACATTAAGTCGTAATATTTATTATTTATATCCAACGTAGTTATAGATGACTCATCGTGTTGCACTATCGATGTTATAGTATCTATATTTGTTATTTGATCAATAAGTCGACGACGATATAAATCTACTATAAGCTTATGATAGGTTAAAAAGTCTGCGCCTAAAATTGGCTGTTTAACGTCCGCTAACACAAAAGTCCACCGAAAAGGTCGGCGTAAATTTAAATTTAACACTAACGATTTAACACCATATGTCTTTATTTCACTGCCATTAGCTGCATAAAGTTTATATTTATCACTAACTACATTGTCATAGAGTCGTTTTTTGTACGGTAACACTGAAATATTTGCACCTGTGTCCACAAGAAAACGTAAACCACTTTTGCAGTCGGTTACGCATAAACGGTGGAACGGCGATATGGTGCAGACATCCACCCTTGGCTGCACCTTGTCTAGTTTTCCGGCTGCTCCTTCCAAGAACATGGCTCAACACATTTCTTTGCTTTAACGCCGAAACGGTGATGATAGAAACATAGCCATTTCGATGATTCGGACCTGCGGCGTCGTTGTTCGGATACTGTACGTCCGCGTGATGTAGTACGTCGCCTCCAATTACATCGAGTACTTCGATACCTTGGTCTCGATCTCTCAAGTTCCATGACCTTCACACTTAACTTGGCTATTTGCGACATAAGAAATGACGTATCATCCGATTTTTTAGCTTGACAATTTACTTCAGCAGCATGTAAAGGTCTCGTGGTCTCCATAATTTTGTCAGCGATAGCTGCAAGGTTATCTAGATCCTTTACCTCGCTAACTGCCAACACCGCTCGAACTGACGTGGGTAAATGTCCTTGCCACATGATACACAGCGTTTCATCAGGTATCTTATTACGAGCCAAATCCCGCATTCGCCTAAGAAGCTGAGAAGGCTTCTGATCGCCAAGTTCCATTTCCCCCAGCAACTTCTGGAACTGTCGGTTCTCCGACTCTTCGTAAACAGCGAGCAAACGATTTTTCAAGGTCTCATATTTATGTGTTCCTGGTGGATTAAGCACAATATCGCTAACCTGCTCGATGACTTGCTTGCCCAATTTCGGAAGCAACAAGTTAAACTTCGCTTCATCGCCTAATTTTTGAGAAGCTAGCACCGCCTCACACTGGGCGAACCATAATCGCGGCTGGTCGCACCAAAATTCCGGTATTCGCGATGATACGCTGATTGTTGCCAGTTCTGAATCTTCACGTAAATTTTCCTTCGCTTGTACAACTGGTTTAGAATTGGTAGCCATCGTATATTTGTTCTTCAGTCAGGTGTTGTTTTTCAGTCGGGGTCACCAATATGTGGCGGACGTGAGGAGAAAATAATAAAGCTTTAATATTAAGCGTTTATTGAAGTGCGTATTGCACTTGCGAGACCAAGCGAGAGACTGCACAATCGATACATATTCGATCTAAAATCTAATGTAATATCTATACTTATATATTATGCCCGTTACAAATCATATTACCTCATGTTACATAGGTACAGGGATAATTATAAAAGTTTTCATTTTCGTGATGAAAAACTTCTTCCGCAACCATTCCCTTTCCTAAATTAATTTGGCCTTCCCTTACATTAGGGGCGGTTCTCATCGAAACATCAATTGAATTGTGTTTATTTATCGTAGGCTTCGATTGATTTTGTTTAAAAAAGGGATGTGGTGACTTATTAAAAACATTATTATTATAATTAGGGTGCCACGATTGCTTATTATAACTAAAATTAGGCCTCGTTTGGAATCTTTGATTAAAAGAGCGTTGTGTTGTGGGATAAGTGTGTTTATTTTGCGGATTAAAGGTATTTTGAGGATGAAAAGTATTTTGAGGATTAAAATTATTTTGAGGATATAATTGTTTATTATATTGAGGATAAGAATTTATTACACGCGGAGGTGGTAATAAATTTGAAAATTTCTGTTTAATATTATCAAATCTACCTTCGGCCTCTAATTGCAATATTTTAGTTGCTGTTTCGTTAAAATTACAATTTGAAACATAAATTTGATCGTGATAAGGTAAACTATTCCTTAAAGTATTCTGCGCGGTATTTATATAAGGTTCCATAACTTCTTCAACTAACATTTTATCAGAATATTTGTCTAACAATATACTCTTAATAAAAAATAATTTCTGTTTTAATTCGAAAATTAAATCCTTATAAGTAGTTTTCTTTTTAACATTTGCTAACTCTATTAATAATGTATTAAATTCCCTATTATCGCCACATTCTTGTTTTAAAACCGTTTCTATATTAAACCATTGAAAATCATGATCAACCATACTAATTGTAATTGCCGCTTTACCCTCTAATTTACTTAATAACAACATAACATTTTGAGGAGTTTCTCCTCCCGCAATAGACAACCATTGTTTTGCACAATTAATATAATTATATAACGTAAATGACGGGACGAACCGTTGTATGACGGGACGAAACTAATTAGAGTTTTTGGATCCATGATTTTATTAAAAGTCTGTGCTATGGAGACTTGTTGCAAATTAGGGACTCTACTATCGTTGGATAGGCTTCCTATCAAACTATTACTACCCTCGATACTAGAAGGAGGGTGATTCACATCATCCAATAACTTAGATTTAAATACAAATTTCGGGGGTTTGAGGTAGAAAGGAATTTTGAAGAATTTATGCAAAAAGGTACTCACATAAATTGCAGAGAGATTACCGCCTTCAGCATGTCCTTCTCCTTATTTTCAGGTCCTCTCCCGTTTGTTTTTATTTGACGTATTTATATAGTGGGTCACTAGCTGAAGTCTTGAGAGACTGCGCGTAACTTGGCCGGAACGGTTACTCAACTTTGAGTTTTGTCGCGACGGAATAACGGCGAGTTCTGCGTGCTAGGCCCCTACGTTGGGCGCCAGTCAAAATATTTGAAAGATAGACTTTGTTAAAAAAAATATTAATTAAACACTTTTTACAATTTATATCTTAAGTCTATCTATTACTAAAAACTGGGGTGATGTGAACACTGTTGTTCGCCAACTCGCGGTTTATATACTGCTCCTGCGGGGAGTCGCGACGGGATGCTCCACACGTCGATGTTTTGGAATGTGCTGAATGTCCATAAAAATAATGTTTCCTGATTATTCATTGTCTTTCAGCACTATCGGATTCTTGTAAGTCCATGGTGTGGTTACTGGAATGCGATCTAATTGCCTATTGTCTTTAATATACTTAAAGTTTATATTTTTATCAAGTTCTATATTCTGGGTGGCTTGACTTGTGTATAAGCCTCCCCGACACCTATATATTGTACGACCTGTTATAATTAAGAGAGTATTAAACGAACCTTGGAGCCAAACAGTTCTCATTAAGTTCCCGCATTACATGGTGACCCTTTTTTTTTTTTGTTTTTGCTGGAGAAACTCATCATGGGGACCCTGCCGGCCGTCATAACGGGCAAGGTACTGTGAGACTCCTACTCACAAAAACCCACAGCGGAACCCATCGCCGCAGTGCAATGGGGCGTTGCAGGATCGCTTGCGCACACACTACAACACCCCATTTACATGGTGACCCTGCCATGGTGAAACACAGAACACAAATACTCCTAACGGAGAAGAATGTCAACTTCATACAAAAAAAAGGAAAACACTTCTCACTAGCGCCATCTATCGTCGGCCCCCACGAAACCTTGCGGTGCTGAGGGCGGTGGCGGGAGATTTAAAATTATTACCGTAGTATTCTTACAAATAAAATATCCAGTGTTCAGGAACACACCATATATTAATATTATTTATTAAGTTTATTACAGAGCTCACTACTTATCATTAGTATCGAGATGTTGTCTGTTGGCAAATGTCGCCACCATGTTACTCCGATCATTATTCTAAAAAGTATATAGTCCGTACCAAATTAGTTAGTAGTTGCACTGTCATTTACAAACGTCTGTACTTGTGTTACGTTCGGATACACGCATATATTACAATTACAGGAATGTAGGTATAGCATTGCCTATCCAAAATTTAATAATTTTATTTTGGAATAGACATTTTTACTTGTAAGAAAACTCAAGTAGTCGTAAGTTTTCTTACATTAATAAAAATGCCTGCGTTGAACAATATAATAAATAAAACAAATAAAATTACAGTTAGTCTTTTATTTCACAATAAAACAGGTGAATTAGGTTTAAATCTAAACTTTTTACGTTGTATTAATAAATCCATTCAACAAAACAAACTTGTTTACTAACTAATCATTATTCTGTTGTGTTGATACTAGCTATAAATAACATGGGAATCATACAAAACCACTGTGGGAAGAATAGCTAATCATTAATGGCCAACATTCATGCAAGATGCACAGGATACCCCAGATGATCTTAGTTTTCATCACTGCTTGCTCTTTTTTTGCAAATTTAAACATATAAATGAAGTGAAAGATTTCAACACAATAAGTGATGCAAACTCATAATATTATGTCTATCACCATGTATGAAACTGATCTTCTGGGGGCTATTTTTTACACTTTATTAAATTATATTAAAATGTGAGAAAATAACCACCCAGGAGGTCAGTCTCAAGGCCAACGCTGACGAAAATGCTGACAGGCTATTCTTTCCACTAGCACAACTATAGAAGAAACATTAAGTTGCTCATCTATAAATTTTATTTGTGCAAGATTATATTCATTTTGCGCCTAAGTGCAGCAGCTGAACGCAGAATCGTTTCGTGCATATAACAAAAACTGTTTGCGCAATATTATTTATATTTTCAAATTTATTATCCATACATGAATTGAGGAAATTAAAATTTATTGTGGTTTTAATGTTATCTATTATATTTTTTTAGAACGGTTGTGTGCCCGTTTTCTTCAAGATAATTATTAATTAGGGAAGCACAGCACTCCACACAATTAACCATATCAATGGTTACAAAATTCAAACATTTTTTAATTTCAGTATACTCCTGGAACTGGACAAACAAGTGATGCCTATCTATTTCTTTTGCATAAAAAATATTTCGGCAGTTTTCGCAAGCTGTTGGAAACTTTTTTAGTATGAACCCACACACATATGCACATGCCTGAATTTCTGCACTATCTTCATTTGCCTCATTCATCTCATATGGCAATTCATTTATTGAGGTAAATTCAGGTTCTGCATATATGCGTGTGGGTTGTGAAACTGATAACATTTTTTCATAGTTATTAATAATTATATTGTTATCATTTTCACAATTCCCTTTCATACCAATATGGGATAAATTACTCAAAACTGCTGTTTTAAGACCAGCCACAAATTGACCACACGTTGGATTGGTATTAGAACCACAGTTTCCGCGAATACAACCAAAAAGGTTTTCAAGAGCATCTTGCTGCAGTCTTCTCGTAGCTAGACTGGTTATGTTGTGGGACCTTACTAAGTTTCTCCACAATCGTTCAATGGCTTTTAGGGTCCATATCCAGCCTTCTTGTAACGGTGGTTTACGTGGGCTTCCAATATATTTTATAGTTGAAAAGAACTTTTTCATTTCCTCAAAACATTTGAGATGTGGACCTTTTTATTTAAATTTGTTGCATGTGGTTTTCCTCTTCGCAAGTCTGAACAATCACTGTTCAGTGTGTCAAATAATTTGTCCATACTATTTATAATATAATAATAATATATAGAGATTTTTTTTAATAGCAAATATTATAAATAAATATGTAATTAATTATTGTTTAAATCTTTAAACAACTTCCGATTGGAATGAAATGAAAGATGATTTTGTGCAAATCAACAGAAGCTAGTAGATTATATAAGAATACATAGTTTAAAAGTATATCTTTAATAGCAGGGTTTACGCCACCGCCCGCGACTTCGTCCGCGTGAAATTTCGATCCTCAACCCACCGCGTCGCACTATTGCTTCATTTTCGCGGTTACTAAGGGCCGCCAGCTTGATGTTAAATAGCCTAGCCTTCCTCAAGAATTACCGTAATTCTGGTGCTAGCGATAGGCTATCAAATGCGAAAAAAACAATTTTAAATCCGACTGGTAGTTTCGGAGATTACCCCTACATACAAACAAATTTGACTTACCTCTTTATAATATTAGTATAGATGTATTATTATAGTATAGATTTATTATTACATACCTGCAGATATTTTTGCATACATTCCTCCCGACACAGAATGGCTTCACATCTGTGCAGCTAATTTCACTTTCATTTTCTGTCTGGTATTGGGATTAAGGTGCTCTTTCTTCAAGGCAGGAGCATAAACTAAATTCGGATTAGTGTTGTCTGCTTCGTAAAATTCCTTCACATGGGACCATTTAGCAATACATGTAAAGATTAAAGTTTTAGAAATAATAGTAATAACAACAGACTCTCCAGTTAGTATCCCAAATCTTAGATTAATATGCTCTGTAGAAAAATAAAACTTAATCTCACCTCTTCCTATCACAACATTACAGGAAATATTTGTTGAGCAATCTATATCATATTTTATGAAGAGGTTTCGGAAGCATTTCAACAAATGTGGCGGATCAAATAAAGTAATAATCTCCTTATTGTCAACAATTATGTATGGGTGCTGTAGAGAAGCACCCAAGATATTTAAAGCTCGCCTGTTTACACCATCCATATCACATACAATGGCTGCAATATTTATTCCAGCTTTAAAGCATTGATGTAGGACCTGAAATTAAAAACAAAATGAAGTTTATGAACATTTTTAGTTAAGTAACATATACAAACTACAAATTTTTTACTTTAAAGAATGGTTCAATTTTGAGGAAATTTGGTATGGGGATACTTTAAACCCTGGGTAGAATATAGGCAACTTATATCGACATACCATGCGGGAGAAGCCGCAGGCGGAAGCTAGTAATTTATAAAGTTACAGTCAAAAAATGGAATATTATAAGTACCTCTTTTATTAGTACTGCAAGCCTATCTGCAGTAGAAAATCCACTAGAGAAGAAATGGGCAATAGGCTGCTTTACTCTCTGCCTTATACCAGTAATCATAAATACTAAGGCATATACAGCAATCAAAGGGGGCCTTCCTTGTGATGCATGGTCTTGGTATCCTTCAATCACATCATCCTTGGGATTATATTGAAGGTGCTTTTTTAAGGACATTTCATCAAACATCAGGGTGTACTCATTGTTTGATGGCTTTTGCAATTGTGTGTGTTTTTTCATTACTTTAAAAACTGGATGATTGATACCAACACTAAATGGTACTCTGTTAAGTAAAGTTTTTAGTGTGGTAGGTGCAGGTAGATGGAACAGCCTTCGTAATAAACGATAACATGTAGGTGATCTTTTAAACATTCTCAATGCTGTAATTTTTTCTTCTTTAGTCCACCTCTGACCAGTGATTTTCTTCTTATAATTTCTTAATTGCCCTTGCAGTAATAGTGCAAATGTTGGAGATATCTTGGCTGATAATTTTTTTACAGCCATGTCTTCACTGATTATTTGTAAAACTCTACTGGATTTGATTTTTTTTATGCGATTATGTAGTTGGCAAATTGTTTGCAAATGTTTTCTACACTTTGCATATAACATTTTCTCCTTTTCTGGTTTCTCCTTCAGTAGTGGAGATCCAGCAATAGGCTCAGTGTTTTCAACACTGGGAAGACATTGTACATTTGTTAAGTCTGTAAAAGAAACTCTTTGTGAAGGACCAGCTTGAGGTTCTGCAGAATATGCAGGTAACTCATATACATTCTGAATTTATTATTATTATTAGTGTTGGGTGTGGTGCCGAGGTCGGCCCTAGCTACGTCGACCAGTTTTGGTCCATTGTAGCTCCCTTTATAGTGAGTTCAAAGTTCTCCGCTTAGTCCTGTTGACTCCAGGAACTTCCAGAGTTTCTGAGCGGGGAGCATCTGTATCTCTTCCGGTTGCATAATATGCTGCCCTAGATACATTCTGAAAGAAATAAATCCTAATTTATATACTAATATTGTAAATGAGCATGAGTGTTGTCCTGTTTATTATCACTATGTTTATTATCACTATTATCATTGACATAACCTATATACTCTGTACAAGTTTTAGTAGTATAATTGTTATAAGTTACGAATAAATCAAGTTTTTAAATATTTAAACAAATATTTTAGTACAATAGTAATTAAAATTAACTCTAAATATAGAATATTGCAACAAACTTAGTGAAAAAAAATTGATAAGTGCATGTATAAACATGGTAAAATTACATAATAAGAAGCAACTTAAAATTTATTTAAAAAAAAATGTTTTTGCGATCTCAAATTTTATATACAGGCTTCTTCTAGTAGAGAGATCTTTTAGTGAAAAACTAATTAAGTCTCAACTCAGCAGTGCAAATTGTACAGTTGAACCCAATTTTTCCATTCAGTCTTGTTCAATATAACTTTAGAATATTTTCACTTACATCACATGGTACAGCAGTTCTGAGTAGCTTCTTCTTAGACTCATCAGTAAAATCCGCATCATTAAAATGTTTCTGACACAGCATTCTGTGTTCATTGTGTAACTTAATTTGTAATGTGAATGAAGATTTTCCGCTTTCTGGGAACATGTATTTTCCCCATAATTCACAGCTGAAAATAAAAATTAACGGAAGTTAACAACAACAAACATTAAAAGTATATTTATAAATCTGAGGATAAGTACATATTTTAATAAACTTTCTTCCATAAATTGTTTCAATATAATTGACTGGAAGTTGTGTTTAGTGATAATAGTCACTAATTATAGCATATTTTTTTAATTATATAAATAATACATTGTAATCTTTTATTTAATGTACAAGTTTAATAATACCTACCGAACTAGGTTCCTTAAAGCAGGTTTAGGAAATCTAAACAATTTAATGTTATCCTCGGCTGGTGAGCACCCACACTTGAAACATTTCCTTTTGTTTTCTTTATCCGCCATTGTTTTTAAAATAGTCATTTCTATTTCAAACAGCAGATACAGGCACTACAGAATAGAGTCAATTTCTATGAATCAAGACAATCACTGCACTTTTTATCACCCTAACGGAGGAACAGAAGCTCAACTCGACGTTTTAGATGAAATTAAAAATTCAAAGACGTAATATTAATAATTAATATCAACTCTACGCACAAATGATAATATGACTTCATTAGCCGGTAACTTGACATAAAATCAAGATGGCTTCTTTGGTGTTACTATACAAATTTTCTTAAATATTTTTTCTAATAGCAACATTTCACACACACATTAACATTGTATACCTATATGTGAATCACACATTCACCCAAAAATTCAGCCCCCGTAGGTATTTATTCGCTCGATACAAAGTTGACCAGGCCTGTTATTAAATCCCTGCTAATTATCATTTGCTTTGTTCTGAGTTTAAAAAGGCGATAATCTTTGACATCTTCTGGATATCCAACTAAAATATGCCTTTCTAATTTTTTTATCCTGATGATATTTCAGTGGAAATTAATAAAAAACGATGGAAAAATAACGAACACATATTTTATAACACGGTACAAAGGTTAAAGAGAGTTACAAGCTTACATGACGCGCATAGTTTACATATTTGACAGATCATATATGTTGCCAACTTACATTAAAATATAATAATTAATGTGGTTGCGTTCTCACTTGCCAACATATCCCATTTTAGTCTTTTTTCTTTGACTACATGAACCATAACCACGCTCTAAATATTCTTAAAAGACTGATGCTTGGAACAATGCCTGTTCACATCTCATATGGTGTTATATCATTTAGAGACGATGCCACTACTCTATTCTGTAAATATAGACTGTATTACTCCCGGTTTCTGAGGTACTTTTATCTGTAGTTTATCTATTCGTTAACGCTATTGGTTCGATAACTTATAAAAGTGCGTTTCTGAACAACGCAATATAGACTAAACTCCGTCTATACTTAGGTTAACTTAACTGACCAATCTGTGCCGTTTATCGGCATATCCAAAAGTTTATTTGACGTTTAAATTTCATAACGCAAGTCGACTGTTAGGTTAGATTGTGTTTAATACTTATTGTGAATGTATTATTTTTTAAATAAATTGCCGTAATACCTAGTAAATATAAGGAAAGATAAAACAATGATTAGTAATAGCTCATCAGAGTCTGATTTGGAAATGCTGGAGTTAATTTGTAATATATCAATACCCAGAAACTCAAGACGCAATAGAAATCCGTTCGATATTGTAGTGTAGCTCTCTTACATATATTATGCTTTGTAACTACAAACTTGCGTAGTCTATGATAACAGCGTCACTAATTTTTGATATATAATATATTTTTGTCTTGTTATGTCTCCGAGTCGCATGGAACATTAATAAAACTATAATGGAGGGCATACACGCTACGGTCTACCGGAGAGGTAATCTGTGCAGGTATGCCTGCGCAGGTCAACCGAACAATGGTAGCGTGTATGGGGACGTTCTGGTGTATCGGAGCGGTCTTCAGTTCTCTTTGCGATGGCATCGAATGTGGACGATGACACGCTGGCGTTGCTAGGTCTTGCTGTAATTTTGAAGAACAATGATACGAAAAACAAGCGAAGAAAGTGATGTAAGCATTGGTTATTGAAAAGGAAAACATATAGTTCATGTAATTTATTAAATGAATTGAAATTTGAACCAGAAGATTTTAAAAACTATCTTCGAATGGACGAGAAAACACACCTTAAATTACTTGAAATGGTTACTCCTATGATAAAAAAAGAAGACACAGTTATGAGAAATAGTATTTCTGCGCACGAAAGATTATCAGTTACATTGAGATTTCTCGCAACTGGCAGAAGTTATGAGGACCTAAAATTTTCAACAATTATTTCGCCTCACGCACTTAGAAAAATGATTCCTGAAACATGTGAGGCTTTGTATAAAGTACTTAGAAGAGATTATTGGAAGGTAAGTCATTAAAACACTGTTATATTACAGATAATATTTATTGAAAAAAAATACGATTTTAATTTTAATCATTAAAGTACAAAACTGTCGCGTACAAATTATTCATTATCAACATTGAAATTATTAAGGAATGTCGCTGCCGAATCTGGAATCGATAAAACTACCTCTGTTTCATTGGGCTGATTTCCTGGAAATGTAGGTGTTCGTATTTGTGGCGAGTACGGATTGCCTTGGGAACTGTTTAGTAGATGGCTAGTATGAAATGATTGAGAAATATACTCTGAATTTTGACTAGTGGGAAATGGAAGGCAGGGTGGGCTAGGACTTTCGGAAGAAACAAAACTTACAGGGGTATGCCCTATTGGAATTAGGAGAGGACTGATATGCATGTTGTCGATATTGCTGAGCAGGAACATAGCTTCGTTGATTTTGTTTCAAAAAATCTCTCATGTTAATATAGGCATGCTCGGGAGTGAGGTTTCCTATTTCTGCTTCAAAAGTAAATCATTTATAAGTTTTTCTGCGACTATTATTTGTTTCGCATCTAAAGCCCTCAATTTCATCGCCACATTTTTGCCAATAATATCGCACCTATCTTCTGTTACAATTGGGCGAGGACGCTTAAAGTGATCTCGTACCGATTCCAATACTTCATTTGCTAAGCTTTCATCTTTTCTTTTTGTTTTACAAGGTTTTGGTGGGCGAAATTAATTATTATTTGACGATGTTGTCCGAGCCTTGTTGTCGGTAGATACGCTGTTGGATGAATATTCTTCAGCGGCATTGAAGAGTCTTCAGTGTTGTCTCTCTAAAAACATAAATAAATACATATTTTAAGGTGAAAACAAACTTATTTATTAAAAAAAAAGACACAAAACCGAACACTTAACTTCTATTTATTAATAATTTGACAACTCGAACAATTATCACGAAATTAACCTTAACCACTAACTAAATAAGAAAAACACAAACATCAGAATTGCAATTTAAATTAACCAAGCAATCAACCGTTAATTTGAATATAAAAATAGTATACGCGCTTGTGAGAATTTACGTTTAAATATAACAAAGCAATTCTACTTTTTAAATTTCATTGTTAAAAATAAATACTATGTAAAGAAAATAAAAAGGGTAATTTAATGTAATATCTTTAATACTTAGAATTCATTATTCAATATATATTTACATGGAAAACTATTGAACATATTAAGCAGTTATTATATAGGAAATAAGAAAATAATTATGTATTTTAAAATCAGTTTAATATAACTTAAATATAAATCATAGCAACTAAAGCAATTACATTTATAATTTTACAATTCAAAGTAGCATAGTAACAACAACAAAAGTGTACTTAACTTGGTTATTGTAGTGCTCCGTACTGTAGTCGATATTAGACTACCGCCCCACCACACAATAAGTCACTTTTATATCATCCAAATCGAAAAGTCAGACTAATGACAAACATCCTCTCAAAGATTTAGTTTATTTAGTTTTACATTAATTAAAATTCGTTATAATAAATAATACTATTTATTATATTATTAATACCTTAATACCATTAATAATAATTTATTCACAAATAAAACTGTTTTAATCAACAATAATCAATACACTTCCTTCATAAATATTATAACTATTTAAATGAATTGACATGTTAAAATTATTATAAAAAAAAGAAAGTTCTTCAAATTGATTTTCTATTGATTAAATAAATGTAAATATTAACTATTTGATATGTACATATTCTATTTATTTTGTCACGGCCATACTGACATGTACTTCGTTCTCGAAGTACAACTACACATTTGTTACATAAAAATCAAGCAACTTACAAACTAATACATCTTATCATTGTTATTGTCTCACTTCTCACATTAAGAGGACAACATAACAACGGTCAATTGCTTTGACAACAATTTTATCTAGCCCCACACCTGCTGCACATGAGACAGGCTAGAACAAAGCAAAAGACTTCAGCAGTTCAGGCCAACCAAATTTAATCTTCATCTTCCATATACATAAAACAATCACATAATTCATTTATATATGCCATACATCATTTTAAATCAAAAAAATACACCCACAGTTATTACATTCTCACATTCTTAGACATAATTGATATATAATATTATTTACTTATCATACATAATTATATTCAAACATTTCTTTAAGTATAAATTAAACAAAATAATATTTTTTTAAACTACAATTTATCCATCTGTTATACTTGAATCAGGATCTACCCATTCACCTGACCATAACCTTAATTTGTCTTTTGCTATAATTATGTTCCTTAAATTTCCTATTCCTCTAAGATAATATCATTGTTAAGAATTTCAATTATTTCATATGGACCTTTAAACCTTGGGCTCAATTTGTCATGTCGCCTATGATCTTGGTTTACATAAACTATGTTTCCAACCTCAAAAGTTTTATTGTCTCGCCTTACACTATCAAATCGAGTTTTAAATTTATTTGCCAGTTCACATAATCGCTGGTAAGCTAGTTGACGATCTGCTCGTACATCCATGGTACACTCGGTAACAGAAACGTCGTTTAAATGGGCTTGAATACAAGGGATATTTGCATTACAACCAATAAGCAATCGGATAGGTGTAAAACCCGTAGATTTTTGAATTGTGGTATTGATAGACTGTTGGACTTTCCACAATCCGCTCGGCCAATCTGACGAACCATTACACGTGGTATTTAACATATCGATCACAGTAGTAATATATCGTTCTACCTGGCCATTACCTCTTGGCGTGCCGGTGGCAACCATATGATGGTCTATTTCTAGCTCCCTAAATAAAGATCGAATTTGATTAGAACTAAAATTAGTACCTCTATCAGTTATAACTATTGATGGAGTGCCGAATATAGTTATAGTATCCCGAATTATTGGAATAAGTTCTTGGGCATTAAGAGTTTTGAGGGGTTTTAGTAAACAAAATTTAGTGAAACCGTCCACCATAAGTAAAATGTATTTATATCCTTCATCTGTTCGTTGAAATGGCCCTGTACAATCTAAATGAACGATGTGGAAGGGTAAAGGAGTTTTGTCAATAGGATGTAAGAAACCTTGTTTCGGACCAGAGTGACCTTTTCGTTCGAGACATATTAAACAATGTTTTAAATATTTTCCGACAAAGGCAGCCATTCGAGGAAACCAAAAGTGTTCATTAAGTTTTTTCAATGTCTTATAGAATCCTACATGACAGTTCTGATCATGGAAAAGCTTTAAGAGGGAAAACCTAGATCCTTTTGGCACATACAATTTTGGTTCGTTAGGCTGGGTTTTATAAAACAATAAATTGTCCTTTAAAAAATATCGATTTTCATCAAGTTCACCGGATATGACCTGACCTATTAAATTTTGTGTTTCCGGATCATTTTGCTGGGCAATTTCTAACCAAGATTGGTCTTCAACCAAATGAAGGTTTGTTATTTTATTGTTTTTGTGATCATTGGATAATTTTAGATTGCTTGATATCGTAACAGATTTGTGTGGAATAGAATTAGTTACTAATGCAGTAGGGATAATGGACTTGATGGATTCTACAGGATTACGACTAAGGTAGTCTACGTGACTTATGTACTTCCCTTTTTTATAGACAATTTCGAAATCAAAATCTTGAAGAAACGTCCACCAACGAGCAACGCGAGGAGTAAGATCTTTTTTATTAATGGTAGCCTTAATGGAATTACAGTCTGTAAAAATTTTGAATTTAAGACCCAAAAGATATACTCTAAAATGTTTTAATGCATTATAGATAGCTAAAGTTTCTAAATCATATGAATAATACTTAGATTCTGCAGGTGACGTTCTTTTACTAAAGTACGCTACAACCTTTTTGGTATTATCAACTCTTTGTACAAGTATGGCTCCATAGCCCAATGAACTAGCGTCTGTATAAAGTTCTGTTGGTAATTTTGGATCAAATACTGTTAACAGTGGTTTGGTGGACAAATGTTTTATGATATAGTCCCTAGCCGCATCCTGTTCAACTCCCCACTCCCATTTTTTGTTATTTTTTGTCAAATTAGTTATACAAGCAGTCCGAGATGCAAAATTTGGAATAAATTTACGAAAATAGCTCGCAAGTCCCATAAACTGCCGTACTTGCTTAACATTATTCGGGACAGCAGAGTTGACTAGGGCAGCTACTTTTGTCCCACTGGGCCTTACACCTTCTTGTGATATAGTACGACCTAAATATTCTATACTATCAACAAAAAATTTACACTTTTTAAGATTAATTGTAAAACCTGCGTTGCATAATGCCTGAACAGTTTCCTCTAAATAGTACAGACCTTCTTCTATTGTTGTAAATGGAATGAGAATATCATCAATATATACCAAAAGAAATTTAAGGTGTTGCACAGCTTTTGTGATAGCCCTTTGAAATACAGATGGACCATTACAAATACCAAACGGCATCTTCAAAAATTCGTAATGGCCATCTGGTGTCACAAAAGCCGTGTACTTTATGGAATCTGATGCAACTGGAATTTGATAAAATCCATTTTTCATATCTATGGATATGAAATATCTAGCTTTACCTAATCTATCTATCTGGTCTTCGATGAGAGGGAGTGGGAATCTATCTTTTTCCAAAATTTTATTTAGTGTTCGGTAATCTATACATAACCTATCACTGCCATCTTTTTTCTTTACTAGAATTACTGGGTTTGCAAAGGGGGAATCACTTTCACGAATTATTTTTTGCTTCAAAAGTTCTTGAATAATTTCATTAACTTTCTCCCTCTCAATCGGAGCCAAGCGATAGGGTCGATAGTAAACAACTTCATTTTTAACTAAGCGTAATTTCAGTTCACCGGTTTTTACTGTACTAGTTTCATCCAAGACAGAAGCATGTTTATTAAAAATATTTTTTATTTTTTCCTGCAATTCCAAATTTAAATGTTCTATTTTTAAAATTAATTCACTTAATTTAGCTACTTCAGAACATACATTTACTTCTGTCTCAGTTTCAATTTTCTTTCTAAATAAACGACTGCCTAATGAATCTGTAACGATTTGTATGTCTGGGTAT
Source organism: Brenthis daphne (assembly GCA_947093115.1). Lineage (NCBI taxonomy): Eukaryota > Metazoa > Arthropoda > Insecta > Lepidoptera > Nymphalidae > Brenthis > Brenthis daphne. The sequence continues at coordinate 44,223 of CAMUPN010000015.1, read as the reverse complement.
TGAACAGCGTTTTGGCCTATAAGTAGATTGTAATGAAAATCTTGATCTCTGACAACATATATATCAAGTTCTAAACAAACTCCTTCACATTGAATAATTACAGTAATAGTAGCAAAAGCATGGATTTTATTTTGTCCTATTCCAGTTAAATAAACAGATATTGGTGATAAGCGGCACCCTAACCTTATTGCAATCGATTCTCTTATTAAACTACAATTTGCACCTGTATCTATGAGAGATTCTACTGGCATATTATTTATTAAAACTCTAGTCAGTTTTAGTTCGGTTTTTCTAAAAAATTGACTTCCTTATTAGGTACTACAGTTACTGAAGAAGAGTTAGCCGATTCAGCTCTTTGCTTATGGAAGCAAATTGATTCCGTATGACCAATCTTTTTGCAATAGGCACAAACTTTCAAACGAAATTCGTTCGTTTTAGGTAATTGTGGAACTTGAGATGGAACCCGTGTTAATGTTTGATTTAGTTTGTTTTTTGAGCATTGGAACTGTAAATGGCCGACCTGATTACAAGTAAAACATTTTTTTTCTTCCTTAAATTTAAGTCGTTTTGCAGCTGGCGCTGAATCACAATTTTGTAAATGCCTCTTTTTAGTTTTAACGTATATTGATAGAAGAGAGATGAGACCAGCGGTTGTAGTAACGCCACTATTTAACGAGGCCATTCTAACTTCAACGTCACTAATGCCACCACATATTAATTCTATTAATTGTTCATCAGTAAACGCGATTTTAGTATTACGAAATAGTAGAATCTTTTCTCTAGCGTACTCGCCGTAAGAGTCCGCCAAGTCAGAGGAATATAAAACGGCCTTACTAAGCTTTTCGGACAAGTTTTTCTTTTCGGGATAAGCGTCAATGATATCAGCACGAAGTTTTTCCCAGGATCTGCCTTCGGCTGGTTCCCAGGATTCGAACCATTTCAAGGCAGATCCCTTAAGGGCCTTACCGGCTTTAGCTGCTGTCTTGATACTGCTCCACTTCATTTCCGTTGCGAGAGTTTCGATACTGCAGCACCAGCTCGTAGCTCCGCAGTCGCTCTGGTCTGGGTCGAACACTGGCAAGGCGATGTCATCATCCTTCTGGTGCGTTGTCGAGACAGCATCCCGGATAGCATTAAGAAGCTCACCGATTGTTTCACAGTCCATCCTGAAAAGTAAATAATAAAATTGAATGTATTAAGCCTGAGAGGATCCCACTTCTGATGTGAGAATTTACGTTTAAATATAACAAAGCAATTCTACTTTTTAAATTTCATTGTTAAAAATAAATACTATGTAAAGAAAATAAAAAGGGTAATTTAATGTAATATCTTTAATACTTAGAATTCATTATTCAATATATATTTACATGGAAAACTATTGAACATATTAAGCAGTAATTATATAGGAAATAAGAAAATAATTATGTATTTTAAAATCAGTTTAATATAACTTAAATATAAATCATAGCAACTAAAGCAATTACATTTATAATTTTACAATTCAAAGTAGCATAGTAACAACAACAAAAGTGTACTTAACTTGGTTATTGTAGTGCTCCGTACTGTAGTCGATATTAGACTACCGCCCCACCACACAATAAGTCACTTTTATATCATCCAAATCGAAAAGTCAGACTAATGACAAACATCCTCTCAAAGATTTAGTTTATTTAGTTTTACATTAATTAAAATTCGTTATAATAAATAATACTATTTATTATATTATTAATACCTTAATACCATTAATAATAATTTATTCACAAATAAAACTGTTTTAATCAACAATAATCAATACACTTCCTTCATAAATATTATAACTATTTAAATGAATTGACATGTTAAAATTATTATAAAAAAAAGAAAGTTCTTCAAATTGATTTTCTATTGATTAATTAAATGTAAATATTAACTATTTAATTATAGAAGTCACAGTCAGAGGATGCAAATGAAATGGAAACTTTACTTATAAAATACTTTAATATTACTTTTACAAACTAATTATCCTAAGGTGATTACACTGTCGAAGTATGACAAATGGAATGAATTAAGAAAAGTCTCTAACAATAAGGTGCACTCGGATGTTACAACACTGTCACTTCGCGAGAGTTATGTTGAAATACGAAAAGAATGCGATATTGGTGGTCGACGCGACTCGCGAGGTGGTTCCCATGCATTATGGTTGCGAAACAAAGTCTTTAGCAATAAAAGTTCATACGAACGGAATGCGATGTTGGTGGTCGACGCGAGGTAGTTCCCATGTATTAGGGTTGCGTAACACCTCCCCCCGAAGAACAGCGACTATTGAAGACTCTCGTCGTAAATGGAGCTGGGGGTTGATTACTATCAACCCTTTCAACGGATGGAAGGGCATAGGTCGCTTGAAGTTCATGTTGTTCTTCTTTCGGTTCTTCAGGTGAGTTCTGTGTCTGCTTCGTGAAGTACTTACGATAGCAGAGGCCACTAATAAGGACTCCTGCACCTACCAACACTAGGTACATTGGTATCGTAGTGTGATATAAGCTGTAGTCGGTAACGTTAGTCAGCTGTACCGGCGTTTGCATAGCGACCTTCATATTCATTTGATGTAGGTTATCTAATTTAACTGAGTTTAACTTCAGTAATGAATTTGTGGGCGGCGTCTTTTTGGTAGTAGTAGGCAGATCTATGATGTTCAGTGCTTGTCCTTTAAGATGATTGTTGCTATTTGAAATGGTGAAGTCAGGTGTTTCTAGGTAGCATTGATGTGGTATAATAGCAAGATAGCTACCCTGCAGGTTCTTATAGAAGTCTTGAGCACAAGATAGGTGAACCTTCGTTGAATTAGGGAAACTAACAGCGTAGTGTTTCTCATCTAGCTCCTCATAAGCCGACCTGGTTAGTAGCATTGAAGTGGGGCTGCAACTCGACGTTCTTTGCTGCGTGATGATAAGTTGCTGGATGCAGTCCAATGGTTTATGAATAGGCAAAATCTGCTTCTCTTTGCATAGGTACCATTTACTGGTCTTCGGGCATTCAGCCTCTATGTACTTGTAATCTTCCTCAAAGAGGGCAAGGAATGGAAGGGGTGGAGTAAGGATTTCATTGTTTTTATTCGGGATGATGGATAATTTTTACATATCATATATGGGGCGTAAAACTATAGGAAATTTATATACTATCACTATCTGATTACTTACATAATAAATCCCTAATCTAATTATATAAAACACGTTGATATATGCGGGTTACCATCAAACTCTGGTAATAATCTAAGGGATTTATAAATAGAATCTAAGTCAGGATGAACCATTGTATCGTTTAATATATTTCGCTTTTCGTCTATAGTGCTGAGCCTACCACTAGGAAAAGTATGCCTTAATCTAATATTCCGCGATTCTCTAGGGTGAAAAATCTTGAATAATAAATAATTATCTTATAAAAACTATAGCTATCGCATGTACCTATTCTTAAACTCAAAATTATATGAATTATAAAAACTTCATTTAAATTAACTATACCACTAAATACGAATACAAAATTAAAATATTTCGATTAATATTTTAAATTTAAATTACCAAACTCTAATTAATTCTTATTACGTAATAGAATAAAATAATATAAAATATAGGATAACCTAGAAAGGATGCAAGGACTGAGAAAGATTCAGAGTACTTACAGGAGTTTCATTTCTTTTGCCGTATTAATTTTCGAATACACCCAGACTGCAACTCTCGTAGATTCAGGATCGCCGAAGGCCGTGATCTATTCACTGACTCTACTTTACAGCGATCCTACCGACTGCGCCAATTATAGAAGTCACAGTCAGAGGATGCAAATGAAATGGAAACTTTACTTATAAAATACTTTAATATTAATTTTACAAACTAATTATCCTAAGGTGATTACACTGTCGAAGTATGACAAATGGAATGAATTAAGAAAAGTCTCTAACAATAAGGTGCACTCGGATGTTACAACACTGTCACTTCGCGAGAGTTATGTTGAAATACGAAAAGAATGCGATATTGGTGGTCGACGCGACTCGCGAGGTGGTTCCCATGCATTATGGTTGCGAAACAAAGTCTTTAGCAATAAAAGTTCATACGAACGGAATGCGATGTTGGTGGTCGACGCGAGGTAGTTCCCATGTATTAGGGTTGCGTAACAATTTGATATGTACATATTCTATTTATTTTGTCACGCTCGTCATGAAACAACGACCTAGCGTTCCGAAAGCCGAGAAGCAAAATGAGCTCTGAGCGGGTAGGAAACTACTTTTATTAACGCTGTTGCATGACGTCACGAAACATATTAAAATTATCGAGATTATGCTGATACGGCCTCTCCTGACCGTGCGCCGTCCCCGGTGCACATTTTCACCACGAGCGCTGGCTAGTCAGTGGATGTTGATGAGGACTCGATCTTGCCGTCTCCAGGTGGAACTCCTGGGGGAGCAGTAGCGGGAGCCGTCGAAGGCCCAGGTTGATTATCATCACGTTCATCTTCTGTAGCAGACTCTGTTCACGAGAAATACATAACAAAATATGAGTTTAATAAACAGTTGGCAAAGAACTGCCTATTCTTTCATACTTCCCGCTCTCAAGGCCCTCATTCAATTATTCACACATGTTAAAGTTTTAAGAAAACCTTTCGATCAGTTACAACTTCACCAATCGTTCAATCGTCTTCATTCATTTTCTATCAACTCATTTTATAAAAGCGAACGCGCGTTACATGCAACCTACAGACACGCTACATTTAGTAACGTGTCCGTCGGACCAAGGTCTGCACGCATAACCACTTTGCGTCTGCCGGACATGTGCCGTGTACGTATACGCTCTAATCAGACCAAGGACCGTGCACATAAATGTGCCAGCCGGACAGAGTCCGTGAACGTTCAACAAGGCCTCGGGCCCAAAACCAGACTTAGAGTCTGCACACATTATGAAATATGAAAGCTGAACCAAGGTCTGCACGCATAACCACTTTGCGTCTGCCGGACATTTGCCGTGTACGATGTGGTGTGTGGATCGTATTTTTATAATTATAAAGGGCAACATAGCGTAGTTCTTATGGCAATTGTTAATGCGAAATACCAATTTATGTATATAGACATTGGCATGAATGGCAGAATATCCGATGGAGGGGTTCTACAAAACACTAAATTTTTTAAAAAATTAGAAAAAAGTGATTTACGTATTCCAAGCAGTGAATTGTTAACAGGAAGTAACCGAAATTTACCGTATGTATTTGTGGCAGATGACGCGTTCCCATTACGCCCCGATATGATAAAACCGTTTCGGCAGGCAGATTTAACATCGCAAGAAAGAAAAATCCTGAATTACAGATTATCTCGCGCGAGGCGGACTGTTGAAAACGCTTTCGGGATAATGGCATCACGATTTCGGATATTTTATACTCATATAAATTTAGAACCCGAAAATATCGATAAAGTAGTGAAAGCATCATTACATAACTTTTTATTTGAACACTCAAAAAAGTCTTATGCACCTCAAAAATCTTTTTATCGAGAAAACTCTAAAAACGGGACTATAATTTCTGAAGGATACAATACACAAAATAATACCATGGAAAACTTGGAAAAAAGAAACCCAGAAAATACTTTGAACAACGCGAAGATAGTCCGAAACAATTTTATGAATTATTTCAAATTTCAATCAGGAGGGAAGGGTTCCATGGCAAAATGATCATGTAAATTAAAAAATAAGGCTGAACGGGCAGAGTAGGTAGTTCTAAATACATAGTTATTAGTGATGTACAGGATCGTTAAAAATGTAAATACGCGGATACGGATCTTTATTTTCGATGATACAGATATCCGGAACATCACTAATAGTTATATTATAAGCTTTAGTGAAATTTAGAATGACTGTAAATACAAAATAATTATGTGTTACATGTATTGAACTTAACAAAAAATTATACTACGAAGTCTGAAATATTTTACTTACCTCACAACTATTTTCGTCATCACTATCTAAGTTGGATGAAGATTCCCTTGGAGTGCATTGATCATGAATGAAATTGAACAAATCGTAGTGCCACAGTTTAATAGGTACACATCATCAGCAGATGCCCCAGACTTTAAAGATTGCTCATATTTCTTCTTTTTCCTTCCTAACATTGCTTCTTAAGTTATTGATCTTTTTCACAACTACATCTTTGTTCGCATCTGGCTCAATTTCTCTCAATTTTTCTATTAGTAATTTATAAGCAGCTTCTTTTTTGTCTCGATTATAGTAATCTTTGTTTTTAATTTGCCAAAGACATGGATTACTTCTATACATTTCGATAAAACTTTCTTCGCTTGTTTTTCGTATCATTGTTCTTCAAAATTACAGCAAGACCTAGCAACGCCAGCGTGTCATCGTCCATATTCGATGCCATCGCAAAGAGAACTGAAGACCGCTCCGATACACCGGAACGTCCCCATACACGCTACCATTGTTCGGTTGACCTGCGCAGGCATACCTGCACAGATTACCTCTCCGGTAGACCGTAGCGTGTATGCCCTCCATAAGTAATTAATCAGTTGTACTTTATTAAAGTACACTGTACAAAAGCTAAATATATAACAGTTTTGGCGATAGTTCAGTTTGATGTGTAAAATACAATGTGAAAAGGTCAGTAAAACATTGTATAAGTCTATTTGTCAGTCTTTTACAAGTCAAGTCGAAGTCTCTAGAAAAGTCTAAAAATGTCTTTGATTGGCAATATCGAGGTATTTAATCGAAAAGAGTCGGATGTGGACGCGTATATCGAACGCCTAGAACAGTTGTTTAAAGTTAACAACATAACAACCGAAGAAAATAAAGTTCCACTTTTTCTCACCTTAATTTGGGGTGAAACATACAATTGTCTGAACGATTTGTTGGCACCGCAAAAACCCGACACAAAAAGTACTCAGAATCAACAAGTTTGCTGAAAACTCAGTATGGACCTAATCATTTGGTAATAGCAGAAAGATATAAGTATTGGTCAGCTGTACAAGAAAGTGGAGAAGATTTAAAGACTTTTTCCACTAGATTAAGAAACCTTGCAAATATTGCGATTTTAAAACTTTTTTACCAGACGCTTTGCGTGATAAATTTGTTTGTGATGTTAAGTCAAATATAATAAAACGTAAATTCCTGACACTTGAACCATTGCCCACATTTGATGAAGCTTTGAGGACAGCCATTGCTGTAGAACTGGCTGATGACCAATTACAACTATTTGAGTCAACGAGTTCAGTCAATAAGTTGAAATTTCATAAACAGAAGTTCAACTAGTCAAATGTAAATAAGTCAAGGTTTAGCCAGCAAGGTAATAGTCGTCAAGATAATAATAGTACCAGGAAAGTCACACAAGATCATAAAAATAATGCTTCCTGCAAGCGGTGTCTCCGAGTACATTTCAACAATAGAAAATGTCCAGCAATAGATTGAAAATGTTATGCATGTGGTCATATAAGTCATACTGCAAAATCAATGTTGTGTAAAAACCGAGTTCATAACTTGTCAGATGAAGAGATTCAGCAAGATGAAGATGAAGACATTGATGATTCATTGAACTAGGTTGGTTATGTCTGAACACTATAGGTGGAGAAAAATGACAGTCTTAAAGTGAAGTGGATATTTAAGGTACAGATATTATAATGGAAGTTGATTCAGGTGCTTGTAACTCAGTTATGCATATTGATGATTATTATGAGTTATTTTCAAATATTGGTATTTTACCTGTGAATTTTAAATTAAAAGTAGTCACTGGTCAAAATGTATCAATAGTAGGGAAAATTTAAGTAAAAGTGCAGTATAATAACCAGGTTTACAAAATTACCTTTAGTTATTCTAGACAGTTTAAACTGATTTACACCATTATTGGCTCGTAAATGGTTAAGTTTTGTAAATCCATCTTAGAAAAATCTGTTAGTAGAGTCAAAATCAGTAACAAATAGTCAAGTCTTATCAATGTCTGTCAAAAATAGTGTGTCATATCATACTTATGTCAAGTCTAATCAAAATGTTTGAATAGTAAAATCGTTTTATTTATTTTCAGATTCTAGTCATGTCCCTTTTTAGGCCGATTTTGCAATATCCAGAAGATAAACTGACACAAGCTTTATATGCTATACGAAACGACATCAAAATTAGAGAAGCCAGCAGAGTTTACAGTGTTCCTCGTACGGTACGGTACGTTGGAAGACAGGCTTCATCTTCGAGTAACTGAAGGTCCTAGAAAAATGGGTTCTGATTCTATTCTTTCCAAATCTGAAGAAACAGAGATTGCAAACTGGCTTATATCTCTTGCAGATTGCGGATTTCCCCTGAAATTTGACAATCTTTTAAATACTGTTAAAAGTATAATGATGGAACGTGGTAGGCCTAACCCTTTTATTAATGGGAGACCAGGTAAGAAATGGTTGCAATCTTTTTTTAGAAGAAATCTATTGCTTTCTTTAAGGACACCTAAGGTGATCTCAAAAGGAAGAGCAATAATTACATAAGAAATCATTAGAAAGTGGTTTGATTATAACTTAAAAAAATATCTCATTTCTATTGAAGCACCTATATCTGCTAGAAGACCCTCAACAAATATTTTATGCATATGAAGCATGAAACTAGTTTTATCATTTGGCCTAAAACTGGTAAAGGCACCACGTGGATATAAAAATGTGTATCAAATTGTTAAGGGAAAAGAATAAAAATAGGTAAAAAAACTTTTTAAGTTAAACGGTTTTATGTTAAACATACATTGCAATGTTTAAGATAAATGTACTAAAAACCTAAAAATAATAAAATAGATACAGTCGTGGGAATTATAAACATATGCATAGACTAGACTAAAATAAAACCGTGGGGCACGTCAATTGTCTACAATCGTTGATTAAAATGTTTGTTTTGTAATGTTACACTATAATTAGGCAGTTGTTCTACCGACAACGATGGACGTGTGATAAGTAGGGCTAGAATGTGGAAACAAGCTAGCAAGCTCGATTATAAGCGAGTTTTAGGGTTTCATAGTGGTGAGCGAGTAGTACTTTTATCATATGTTTTGTCGATTAAAGACAAACTACGAGCAGTGAAACGATTCCTCGCCAGCCAGCAGTGTGAATGTCCAACGATAAACTAGTTGAAACATCTCTTTTATTTACATGGAGTGTATAACTATTGGAATTTCCATGAGCAAGAAAATAGTAAGTAATTTCCTCACCGTCTGCGGGCCAACTGCCTATTTTAACGACGAATTAAACGATTCTTCTATCGCACATTAAGTCGATAATTTGTAGACAATTGACGTGCCCCACGGTTTTATTTTAGTCTAGTCTATGCAAATGTTTATAATTCCCACGACTGTATCTATTTTATTATTTTTTGGTTTTTAGTACATTTATCTTAAACATTGCAATGTATGTTTAACATAAAACCGTTTTACTTAAAAAGTTTTTTTACCTATTTTTATTTTCTAATTTTTAGTTTTTATTTCGCATTCTGTTTAATTCATTTAGTGCTTCATTATTGCAAGGTTTCTTGCCCGTTAGTTTATTGCAGTCCAACTCCTCTATACGTAGTCCCTGCAAAGATCTTACTCTACTAAGAGCCACGTAGGCTTGACCTTCTTCAAACAGTTTCGCACCTAAGTATACGACTGCGTGATCCACAGTGCTGCCCTGCATTTTATGTATTGTAGAAGCCCATGATAGTATTAAAGGCAACATTCTTCTTTCAGCCGTCCCGTAATTGTACTTAGCTGGAAACTGTATGGCTTTCGGGTGTATAAGATGTACTCCGTCTCTTGGGAAATCAATTCGGACGGAAGGTACATCTGTTGCATACATCTGAGTTCGACGAAATTGAGGCCAAACGATTTCGTTGATGTAGCCTATAGTGCCATTTACTAATCCCTTTGAAACGTCAATATTGGACCGTAGCATGACTTTTGCCCCCACAAATATTTGCAGTTCCGCTGGTAAACCCCCAGTTTTGTTGATATCAGCTGGTATTATAGTAGCTATATCCACATTGTCTGCATTTCGTGTGGCGTGTACTAGCTGATCCTGCGCTTTTATTTTGTAAATGCGAGCACCATTATTTCTGTACAAATTCAATACAGCAGAGTTGTGGTCGTTAACTTGTTGATTTGTGGGGTATACCCTTAACGCTTTGTCTATTGCAAACTCATCACTCGTGTCTTGAAGAAGTCTTCCCATTAAAATACTAAAATGTTGGGTTGTTAGCTCACCGACTCTCAAAGCATTCAAAATATCAATAAAAGTCTGGTCACCTTGCTGACGCATATTTTCAGTTAATTCACACAGCGTGAATAAACGCCAGAGATGTGTAGCTGGTTGGAGATGTTCTGGCTGTTTGAAAACAGGTGTTCCTGATCGTTTTATAGGAGGCAGTTGTAAAAGATCACCGAAAAGTAATACGTTTACTCCTCCAAAAAACTCATTTTCACAGTTCTTAATTTGCCTTAATCGAGCGTCCATCATGCATAACATTTGATAAGACACCATGGAAATCTCGTCGACAATCAAAAATTCTGTCTGATGCCATTGTTGCCTCATTATTCGCAAATAGTTTCCGGACAGTGGTGACATACCTGTTATGCGACCGTCTTTCTGTACAGGCAATTTTAAAGTACTGTGTATCGTAGCTCCATTTATTAATCTAGCTGCAACTCCTGTTAGTGAGCAGACTTTAACCGCATCCTTTGCGTAGCATCTATTAATTTGGTCTCGTAATAACTTTAATAAAAAAGTCTTGCCCACACCAGCTCCTCCTGTAAAGAATATTTTTAAACGTTCTTCAGCACCTGACATTTGATTTTGTATGGACTGGGTAACTAATGTAAAAATTTCCTTTTGTCCTGCATTCATAGACTGCTTAGCCTGTAAGAACTGGTCTTCATTCATTGGCAAATAAGGAACTTCTTCTTCATGGTATAGTTCCATCGGCTCTGCGTGTTCCAGTATCTGAAATGCGTGTACTTGCGCGAATGCATTTTCAAGCTGCCTGTCACGTTCACGATATATTTCCAAGTAGGCGTTTGTTTGTCTTAAACTTTCTTCGTTGGCGAGAAACGCATCTCTGGCACTATTAAATTCTCCTAAAAGTTCGGCCTCATTGCGATACGGCATATACTGGATTAGTAAACTGTAATAATATGACTCTGGATCAGAAGCTGCTACGAAGTTAGGTACCCGTACTATAGCTGGCGTGTTTCTAATAGTCATTTTGGTGTTGTCTGTTAAAGTTATAAGACGCCTTCTTGTTGTTTGCTCGTGCGGTGCATAAGCATCGGTATCGATGCTCTCTTCATTTATAACTGGCGGTTTTGTGTAGTGTGGCTCAAATAACATCGCATATTCTATGAGACACATATTGATAAAATCATAGTTGGGGTGCTCTGCTGGTAGCTTTTCATATCGTTCGAAAATATTGGCACAATATCCTGCTGCTTGACCAGCTTCATTAAACTTCAACACTTTATACCTTTGTTCCGCTTTACGAGTATTGACAAAAATTGTTTTTCTCGAGCTGTCACGCATACTCAAATGGCATAGCCTGAATACGCATTCGCAGGCTGAAACTTGACGTTCTCTTAATATGCGCATGCATATTTTAAACAGCTTACACGAGACGTCTGTTTCTTCTCTTCTAATTTGTTGAATAGCTCGAGATACTTCACCATCTAGGTTTGTAGGTTCTGATTTTGACACGTATTTAGCGATGTAATACGCAATCGACTCATTTGTACCACACGGTTGTATATCCATATTGGCTTTCCACATTTTTAGCAAAGCAGGACTGTAATTATTTACCCAACCATCTTCACTTTTTCTTTTCAGAACGCAAATGCGACCACCGTTGTAGATGAATTCGTTAGATGAAGGATCAATAACATGTGTCTCTAAGCATTCCGAGCGTGGAAAGTTGAAACGACAAACAGAATTATTTTTCATGCAGGTACTAGTGTGTCGATGTATTTGACAATTTTTAACTAATTCATATAGTTCTGAAGTTTCTGGAGGAATGGCAGTACTACAGACTGAATCAATGCGAGCTATTCCTTCAGGTGTCGCAACAGACGGGTGATCTTCAATCCAAACAACAATATGCAAATGAGGACTTCCTCTGTTCTGAAACTCGATTCGCCACCAATGACCTTTAACTTTACCGCCAAATATTTCAGTATCAGTTTTAATAAACTGCATTAGCGCATTAACACGTACCATAAAATGTCTACTCACAACAACTGGATACATCTCGATGAGTCTCTGAGTTTCCTGAATATCTATGTCATCTGGGTCAATGTGCTGTTTACCATCACTAACAAGGAGACCTCTTTTCATATCCTTCCAGTGAAGATCATTGCAGCTCAATGTAACAAAATAAGTGGGAGGTCCTAAACATCTGATTTGTGCTATAAGATCACTAAGAGCACCACGCCAATAAGCAGCGGAACCTCTTACATTTTTTAAATATAAGTGCAGGTCTTCCACTCGATTGCCGTTTTCACCTTCAACTTTTCTAGCACAAGCTGCAATGGTTGATTTAACTCGATAGTACTCAAACATTGATAGAGCATAGAATAGGTAATCGTTGCGCTGAAATCTAACATCAGCACCTAATAAACGAAATTGATAGTAATCCAAAGGACTTATATTTACAGGCCGTTGTTCTTTCAAACCATTTTTACCATACGGGAAAAGCTGATACCATGCGAACTCTTCTGCTTTTAACTCATAAGCTTCATTCACAATATTATTATTCGTCTTTCTTCTGATTTCGTTTACATTTTCAGATACCCCTAGCTCATCTTCAACATCAGGTTGGACGCTATCAATAGGCAACATTACAGATGTTTGTATAGGTATAGTTTCAGATCTCAGATTCGAAAGCGGTTGTTGTACTTGTACATCCTGATGAGTGATGGCATCTTCCTGTTGCTGTACTTGAACACCCTGACGAGTGATAATATTTTCCCTCAAATGTACGTCTACGCGTGTAAGGGTGTACGCGATATTACGGGATCCGAGGCATCTTTTACAGATGCGGCACAGTTCTTGTAAGTTGTCGCATTCTATAACACAGGCTTTGCCATTTTCTGGTGTTGGTTTTCCTTTTGGGCCACAAGAATGGGAGTCTAACCTGGCTTCATATTCTTCAGGTGTTTTTGACGCTAATTGTTCCCGTCGTTTCTGTAATCGACTATTTCTATCACCTTCACTTTCTTTAGCTCGTTTTGCTTTATACTTTTCTTTCACTTTTTGAAGCCTTCGTTTACGTTGTGTTGCAGTTTCTGTTTTATTTGTGTTTGTATTTTTTATATTTTTTTTTACCATTTTGTTCCCACGAGTAGTGGACATTTAAACGGTCGACCCCCCCAGAGGTCCAATAAAGGGGCAAGGCTATGTACAACAAGATGCGCCTGAGTCTTGAGGGGAAAACGCTAAAGACATATCATTTTTATCCACCCTAATGTCATACAGTTCTCGGCGCGTTTTAACCTTTCACCTTAACTTGGGTGGTGTACCGCTAACGACGTATCATTTTTAGCCACCCTAACGCCACACAGTCCTCAACACGATACAAAATCTTGACTTGGGTGGTGGATTCAGGCTGGATTAATCAGATACCTAAATTACAGATTCAATTTCTAAATTTAAATCTTATTATTATACGCCATTTGGTGGCTGCGCCCATCTTAAATATTGAGGTTGTATAGTGCACTGTATTCTTCTTGTCAAGCCCTTTTATTTGATACCCATATTGGTGGGATTGATAAAAAATTGTTATCAGCCATTTGGTAGCGGCGGCCATCTTAGATTTCAATTTTGCATAGTAAATTGTATTCTACTTGTTGAGACCTTTCATTTAATACCCATGTTGATGGGATTGATAAAACCTAAGTTATCCGCCATTTTGTAGAGGCCGCCATCTTGGATTTTAATTTTATATAGTACATTGTATTATACTGGTTGAGCACTTTCATTTGATACCCATATTGATGGGATCGATAAAACCTACGTTATCCGCCATTTTGTAGCGGCCGCCATCTTGTATTTCAATTTTTTATAGTATATTGTATTCTGCTTGTTGAGCCCTTTCATTTGATACCCATATTGATGGGATTGATAAAACCTACGTTATCCGCCATTTTGTAGCGGCCGCCATCTTGGATTTCAATTTTTTATAGTATATTGTATTCTGCTTGTTGAGCCCTTTCATTTGATACCCATATTGATGGGATTAATAAAACATAAATTATCCGCCATTTTGTAGCGGCGGCCATCTTGAAATTATAATGATAATGAATAAACATAATTGTATTGTCACCAAAATCCAAAGTGTATACAAAATTTCAGATTAATCGGTTGACAGGAAGAGGGTGAAATTTGAATTACTAAATTTGACCCAAGAATAATAAATAAAACAAACGGGGTGAGCTAAATAAAACCGTTTAAAAAGAAGCAATTACTGTTCTAGGGTTTGTTACTGCAAATGGCGATATTTTGCCTCCATCGTTCCTCAGTCGTTTTTCCTTATATTAGACCACCCAAAGACGTTGTGAACAGCAAGCCTGATAGTTGGTTCCTTAGCAAATCTGACACTGGTTGAATGAAAGCAGACATATTATATATAAAAAATGGCTCAACGAATGGATACAAGAAAATAATATAAAAAACTAGTACTTGTTTTTGATGATGGTTATAAAAGCCACATGATAATGGGGCTTGGGTAGTACTGTTACGATAATAATATCATATTATATGCGTTTCCACCCAATACAGCTCATTAGATGCAACCAGCAGATGTCAGTGTATTTAAACCGCTTAAATCTGAATGGACGTCAACTTTACACGAGGGGTATTCTCAGGCAGATAACTTGAATTCTGTACAAACCAAAGCAACCTTTTGTTCACTACTTGACAAAATTTTGCAAAAGTCAACAATAATAGCGTCCATTAAAAATGGCTTTCGCAAATGCGGTTTGTATCCATATAATCCAGATGCAGTGGATTATTCAAAATAATTTAGAAAATAGTAAAGCCACTACGCACAATTCTAAAAAATCTCCATTAAAGACATTGAAAAAGAAAGAGTTTGATACTACAACTAAAATCATAAAGCATTTAAACAAAGATCTGACTGCGTGTGGTATCAGTGTGGAAATTGGACTACAAGTTATAGAAAATGCAAAACTTTACCGAGGATTGAATGATTCAGTTAAAAGTAATACTGTCGGCGCCACATCGGCACCGAGAATCGGAACGCAGCCGCAGCCCTCACGCTATTGGCTATCCACAGCCCTCACGCTATTGGTACCACGCGCGGCATGACGCGATAACAAGCCAATGACAAGATCGGAAAATCACGACATACGCGCGCCACGTTCTCAACCTACGCTCAGTGATGTCAACTTAGCCCTTTTGGGGCTAGATCTAGCCCTTTTTTGGCTTATTCAGCCCTTAAAATGATGATTTAGCCCCTAGCCCTATTTCTAGCCCCGAAACCGTGTAAGAAAACTTTATTCTGGCACACAGTACAAATTTTTAAAAAATCATGCGATACAATGAGAAAGAAATTTAAACATAACAAAGCATTAAATAAACGCACTTAAGCTAATCAGGCAACACACAACGTTACGTCAAGTCAGACTACCTGTCTCTATTCCTCTTACATAAATCGTAGAGACACTGATAGGTGGTAGCACAGACCTAGTATGCGTTTCGCTCGCTTTTCGCTCGCTCACACAGACAGCTGAAGTGTGCGAGCGAAAGGTTTTAATCAGCATTCACTGCCACGAGTGAAAAAGAGATAGCGACACAAGGTGACAGTGTGCCGTGTTTTTCGCGGCTAAGAGGCCCGATCAGTTTTGTTCAAAATTAGTTTTGTAAATTTTTGTATTAAAATATTCAATTTTATAATTACGAGCCATGGTGTCTTGTTCAGTGTTTAATTGTGATGCAACACATCGCAACAACCCGAATAAATACACGTTTCACAGGTATTTACGAGTATTTTTTCACATTTGTAGAAACCCATAATTTCGTAACTTCTTGTTTGAAAATGATGAAAAAAAACTATAGAAGTCTAAGCTTATAGGTTTTCTATCACAATTATCATCAAATTTATTTGCTAAATGAGGAATTGGTGGATATTTTGTGTAAAAATAAAAATTCCTTGTTTATGGTAGGGATTGACTAAGTGCCGACGTCATAATTGTATCGATGAAGTCGATAGTTCACGTTTGACATGTAGGTTCGAAGTGATTGCACAATATAGTTATTTCGAGTTTAAAAGTACGTTTCAAGACATGAGCTTAAAAGTAAAAAAAAAACTTAGTTGAATATTTTAGATTAAAAGAGGGTTTTTTTTTAATCAAAGATTTGGTGTAGCTTTCATTTAATAAATATATTAGCTTATATAGCTTAGTATACCCAAGTCATAATATTTGTTTTTCCTCAGATTTCCAACTGATTCCATAATGCGTAAAAAATGGCTACGGATTATAGACAGAAAAACCTGGGCACCAAAAATAATTCTACTATATGCAGTAAACATTTTGAAGCCAAATATTTTGTGCAGAGAAAACACTGAAATATTTTAAGAAAGGGATCAATACCTACCTTATTTGTACCTGTTAGTATTGTAATGCGAAAATTACAGAATTAGAAAGTAACGGTAATATCATTTGTACTCGACTGCGCAAGAAAGAGGGTTTTATTTTTTTGTATATCCAACTATATTAATATTATAAACGCGAAGGTTTGTGAGTATGGATTGATGTTAGGGATGGATGTATGTTTGTTTTCTCGCTCATTCACGCTCAAACGGTAGCTTAGACCCTAGATTAAAACATAGGCTACTTTTGACCTTGGGAAAACGCGGGTTCATACTTCAAAAATCTATTACATCACTACGAAATACTTAGTATTTTACTACAAAGTCGGTTTTGAAATGCATTATCCTTTTCGAAATGCATTTGGGTTTTATGTTTTTTAATAAACAGGAATGCGTAACAGGCTGGTAACCTTACAAGCAGTCGTTAAGAAGTTACACAATACGCCAGGTCTTAAAGATTATCGAAATTATTTACTAATAGCATGTAAAAATAACTTGCTACAGAAATTAGTCGATAGAGTAAACGGTAAATTAACGGGTGCTATTAGCCACACAACACACTATGAACAAGAAATCAAAAGATTTGCTCTAACAGTTCATTTCTATAGTCCTAGAACTTATGTGTATATCAGAGACAAGTTCGATTTATGTCTCCCACATGTCAATACTCTACGTAAATGGTATTCGAGATTAGATTGTGAACCAGGCTTTACTTCAGAATCTTTAAACACCATCGCAAACATATCAAAAAGCCAGCCAAATTAGTTCAGCTTAACGTTTGATGAAATAAAAATTAGAGAAGAGCCCAAAAAAGTAGGCAAAAAACATTATGGATATGTTAACATAGGTAATGATTTGCACGGTGATGAGGTTGAAATTGCCAAAGAAATCCTCGTTTTTGTGGTGGTTGAGACTTTATTTATAATTTTCATAAAATTTACTTTGAGCAGGTAATTAAAAGTTGTACTATCGATATGTTAGTAAAACTGTCGATATGTCAGTAAAACTGTCGACATGTCAGTAAAACTGTCGATATGTCAGCCATCCCAGCACTATTACACACCAACGTTGACATTTCATTTTTGGCCACACCGTCCATCTGACTCTGTCCATCTTTGACATCCTTTGTCTATGGGTGGTAGCCGCTTGCTTGGCTTTATCAGGGAGTTCCCTGAAAATCCAACTACGATTTTATCCTTGTCTTACATTAACAATTTTACAATATAGCTAATTCATTTCTTTTTCGTACCGAAGTACTGAATTGCGAAGTTCATTTCTTATTGTTTTGACTATATTAGTTAGAAATCAGTGATTCAGTGAGATTTCTTACCTTTCTTGGTGATATTACGTGTGCAAATTGTAAAAATGGACGTTCCTTTAAAAAAGAAGACTAATTACGCTCAACGTTACAGAAAAGAATGGGAAAATGACCCTGCATTTAAAAAATGGTTAAAACCAGTCATTGGAAATGAATCCAAAGCTATGTGTATACATTGCAAAATTGAATTTACAGCAAAGTTATACGAAGTGAAGCGTCACTCTGAGTCGAAAAAACATATAGAAAAATTTAAACCATTCTCGACGGGCCAGACCACGATATCTATACAAAAAGAAGCGGAATTCAAAGGTAGTGTACATAATGCAGAAGCACTCCTTTCGCTCTACATCGCAGAGCACGCAGCTGTTGTCCAAGTCGATCATCTTAGTCAAATGTGTGCTAAAGCTTTTCCAGACTCCAACGCTGCTTGTGCCATGAAACTACATCGTACTAAATGTAGTGAAATCATAAGAAATGTGCTAGCGCCCCATTTTAAATCGGCGCTAAGGGAGGATATTGGTGATACCAACTACAGTCTTGAAATTGATGAGTCGACCGATATTTCTATTCAAAAATATTTAGGCCTTGTAATCAGGTAGTATAGCAGATCTATGGAAAAAATTAATACAACATTTCTTTCAATCACAGAATTAGAGACTGCAGATGCCAGAGGAATTGTAAATGAGATCGTGAAAACTATTCAAGACATTGGTTTAAACCTTCAGAAAATGGTAGGCCTGGGGACCGACAATGCTAGTGTCATGGTAGGAATAAATAATGGCGTTTACCAAATTTTAAAAGAAGAATATGGTCTAAAACACTTAGTTTTGATAAGATGCGTTTGTCACTCGTTGCAACTCGCAGTCAGTCATGCTTCAGAGGAAACGATTCCGCGAAACATCGAGTACCTAATAAGAGAAACTTACAATTGGTTTTGTTTGTCACCTGAACGCCGTCTCCAGTATGCAAAAATTTATGAAACCATAAATTGCGGAAAAAAACCATTAAAAATTTTGAAAAAGTGTGCCACTAGGTGGCTTTCCATAGAACCTGCCGTGCAGCGAATTTTGGATCAATGGGATGAATTAAAGCTGTTTTTTGAAATTGCGAAAAGTAAAAATAATTGTTTTACGGCTGAAACGCTGTTTAACATGTACAGCAATCCTTTCTGGAAGGCATATTTGGTTTATATAAAAGCTATTCTTGCACAAGTACAATACGCGTTAAAGTCATTTGAAGGACAAACCAGTGACCCAACAAAACTGCTGAAATCTTTAGTGAAATTGTTAGAGGTCCTGTGCGATAAAATTGTGATTCCTGGAAGACGACACTCCATTGATATTTTCAAAGACAATATTGCCAATTATTTAGATCCGATGCCATACTTTGGCTATAACTTTGAAAAGTTAATTGAAACTTACAGTTTTAAACGATAAAGAGATGATTAGAAAGCGTTGCATTGATTTCACCGTCAAACTGACTAAAGAATTGCAGCAACGGCTTCCCGACAACATACAGACACT
This sequence comes from Brenthis daphne, assembly GCA_947093115.1. Classification (NCBI taxonomy): domain Eukaryota; kingdom Metazoa; phylum Arthropoda; class Insecta; order Lepidoptera; family Nymphalidae; genus Brenthis; species Brenthis daphne. The sequence continues at coordinate 24,769 of CAMUPN010000015.1, read as the reverse complement.
TCAAAATAAGAACATTATGAGCGTTGATCATGTATTAAAACCAGACAAGGGCATGGAAATAATTAAATTAGCTGAACATTTTGGATTGAATGGGGATACAATTGACAAAATTCTTTCACAATGGAAAAACATACAAACTAACAAATGGGAAAACACTAATGACACCGTAAAATTTTGGCACGAAGTATCGCAATATAAAGATGCAGGTAATGATAATCCGTATCAAGAACTTTGCTCATTGCCATTTATTATGCTCGTATTGCCACACTCAAACGCAGATGTTGAAAGGGTATTCAGCACAATGAACGTAATTAAAAATAAATTACGAAATAGAATGAACTTTGACACACTAAATTCTATATTACAAATACGATTTGGTCTTATAAAATTCGGACTAACTTGCTACACATATGATATCCCAACAGATGTCTTAAAAAAGATTGGATCTAAAGAAAAATATAAATTTATTCTGAACAAGGCCCCTGCTGGAACTAATAATCAATCTCTTCAACCATCAACTTCGCAAAGTACAAGTGAGTTTTACGGCGAAGAATCCTCCTCCGATGAGGAGATTGAGTTTTAAGGTGTATTTTTAATTAAAAAAGTTGATTTTTTAAATTTTTTGGTTAATATTAAGTAAACGATTATTAAAAAATTACTTATTTTATTTGATTTCAATAAAAAAAACGAACTTAGATAGAAGGAGAACCTCCGTGGCCAAATCTAGCCCCCATCTAGCCCTTTTTAGAACTCCATTTAGCCCCAAAACCTGACACCGTGTTGGCAACACTGCCTACGCTAATGATGCCAACACATTACCACCTGTCACGGCATCGAACGCGCGTCGTGTCCTAAGCTAATTTATTATTTTCTAAACCTCAAATTATGTGTATTTGCCTAAAATACTAATTATAATTATATCATTAAATCTACGCATTTTATTTAAAGTTTGTTCCCTATCTCCAACAAATACTACTGAAAATGAAAACTAAAAAGAGAAAGTGGATGTCGATCAGGAAAGAATCAATAAAATTGATGAATGTATTGTTCAAAAAGACAAAAAAAAATCAAGTAAATGACTTTTTTTTATCGTAAATAGAGTTCACGTCTTTTTATCTCAAGAATTTAAAAAGGTACAAATTTACTTATGATTCATTTCAAACACTGCCAAAATATAGTAATTCTAAATTACACCTAAGTGAAAAATAAGAAAAAAGTTATTGTTAGGGAAAAGGGTTAAAAAGGAAAGATTCATGAGAGAAAAACCATAGAGCAAATAATTTTAATTACATATTGTCACGTTCGAGAAAAAAATTGCTAAAAGTATGGAAGTAAAATATTCAATCTATGAAAACTTAAGACGAAGTAGTGACATAATAATATGATGAATATAAAGGAAGAGAATCAAAAGAAAAAGGGGGAGAAAACAAAATGACAAAAACAAGATCTAACAGGTGCTGACAAAGTAGAATATACTTCTAGTGTTGGTTTACCAACACTTGATGACAAACCTAATTCAATACCAGTCTCGAAGTATAACGATTTAAAGCGTTTATGTACTAACGAAACTATACCAAAGCGTTTTCATAAGGAGTATTTAGATCTACCGTTTTTAGGAACTGTTAAAGTCAAAGACGATATCGACACAATTGATATTTAAGATTTTTTAATTTTAAAATATTAATCCACATTTAGGTTAATTTCAGTCACAATTAGGGAAAAATGCTTTTTGTTCCAAAATGTAATGTTCCCAGTGGGACTTGAATTCATAACCCCGCTAATGGCATTGAATTTTGGAACAAAAACAAAAAAGATTTTTATGAAGGAACCAATTTTTGTGGACTCTCATTTTCGTCAATAATTAAGTTTGGTTTATTTTGTTTATTTATAGGGATAGAACACGAAAAAATAGTTGCGTTTTCAAAGTAGTTCACATTTTGAATATAGATAGTACTCTGTTTGAAAAAAAATATTAGACATAAACATATTTTTTTGGCTCTACTGAAAACTCGTGTTTTATACTTCACGACAATTGAAATTTCCGGTATCGATATATTCAGTTTTTACAGAACAGAGTATCAGGAATTTAGTAAGACTAGCACGCGAGCAGCATAAAAGTTCAACATGGTACGAGCTTCGATATGCTAAAATAACAGCATCTAAGCCTTTGATGCGACTCGCTGTAAAACATCAGATGGCCTGTTTATATGACAAGAGTATCCTTTAGGTAGCAGACAGCAGTATCTTCTGATGGTATTTTAAACGAAAGGTATTTAAACTGATATTGTTATAGAAATAAAGGGTTCAATGAATGAAAGATCTTACAAAAAATATGTTTCAAACAACCAAGTCACTGCCAAGCATTATGCACAAGTGCAGCTATAGATGCACATAACTAAATTGGAAAAGTGTTTATTTTGTGTGGCATCGTGGGAGATCGAAAAGAATAATAAAGTCAATATTGAACCCATAGAGTATAATGCTAAATATATAAACGACTTACTATGTGAAATAGGAACTTAGCACATCGAATATACTTCCTGTGTGGGTTATATCCTTAATTTCTTGTTTCATATGGTTTCGGAGCAGACTCAGGTTTTGCTTTACTTTTACTTTCTATTGCATTAATTTTCTTTTCATTTTTCTTTGGCAGTTTTAATGTAGGTTTTAGGTAGGTTGTTTAACACGGGGTTAAAAGTTGCATTAAAAGGGGCAAAAGATTCATCATTTTTTGGTTCTTTAGATACTTGCATACATTATTGTTATTTTGAGCTGCTTGTGATCTAGGAACACGCTTGCTTTTCATAGTTTTTAGGGGTAGTGGGGGAACATATTTTAAAGAAGGAGAGTCTATGAAATTAAGAATTTTAAATAAAAATATATCTCGCCGTGTTCGACGATTTTCAAGTCAAGAGTAGGTTAAGTCTAAAGTGATCATAGTAAGGATATCTGTATTTAAGATGTTTTATGAATTTACTTCGTATTTTTTTATGATCCTTCATATGTTTACCATAAAATGGATTCTAAATAATTTAACCATATTCTAAGATAGATTTTACAAGAGAATTATAAAGAAGAATCAAAGTCTTAATATTTTTGAAATCTCTACTTGTTCTCAGTATAAAGCCAAACATACGAAAAGCCTTCGCTGCCATGTATGTAATGTGAATCCTAATGTGAAACCTAGATCTCGCCCCTCAGTGACTCTCTTAATATATTCATTATTTAAGTGATCATTTGTGTTAATGTTAGACTTACGTGAAAATGTGTAAAATAGTATTTATACAAATTATGCAAGTCATTTTGTTGCAATAAACAGTCTGTAGGTTGCGTGATAGATCTGAAGATCTTCATATCATCAGCATACAGTAGAATATTAGAGTTCATGAAAACATGTATCACGTCATTTATAAATAAATTAAATAGAAGAGGTCCGAGGTGGGAACCCTGGAGAACGCCGGAAGTTATTGGGGGAAATGAAGATGTATAGCTTTTATCACTGCTTGGCTTCGGTTAAAAAGGTAAGAAGAGAACCAACGGAGCAAAGCATTGCTTGTTGCAAAGCAAACTTGTTGCCGACTTCCTCCCAAGTGAAACGATTAAATTTCTAGGGCATATTTTAAATTATAATTTTCAGAAAAGTCCACGTGTACTACAGCTTCATGAATATTCTAGTTTTCCTTCGGACATTTTATAACTTTCTATTGGTTATTAATTTTATATGAATGGTCCAAGTACTTTGGCAGTTCATTTTTCAGTTTTTCAATAGCTTCCATAGGTTTCTTTCGTAACTTTTGTTGACTCAAAAAATGTTAAATCTGTATAATTTACTTTCTTGATAATAAAACAATTATTAGGTCTTTGGTGTACTTTATTAGCTTGATATTTTAATTACAAACTTGTTTAATATTTTATGTTATCTTAATATAATATTAACATGATCGTTCACCACAAGTGATACCCAAAGAGAGAGAGAGGAAATCAACTGTCATCAACATTGACATATTATATCTGTAACGTTCCGTTACTACATCATCCCCCTTAAAAAACAAAAAAAAATAACTTTATTTCCCAGTGACAATATTATATAATACTTAAACAAAATAAAATTGCTATTAATATTACAAGACTTTTATACAAAATTTAAATTTACCTATCTTCTTTTACTATTCAAGTTCTAAAGAAAATTATTATTAATATTACAAAACTTTTATACAATTTTATATTTACTTTATCTTCTTCACCCCCCTTTATTAACATATGATAAATTTTTTAAACAAAATAAATATAATATTAGTCTTAAGTTTACTATAACAACTTAACAAGTATAATCTAGAATATGTTTCTTATGATGTTAATGTTTTATAATAAAATACATTTAACTATAAACTTATACAATATACTAAAATACAACTACAGATACTAAAATACAATAAATACAGATACACCTTCAACCAGTGAGAACCAAATTCTGGCGAACCACAAAGTCTAGGCTCGCCTAATGTAATAAGAGGTTCTGTTATAATTTACATGATTTTTATCTCTTATTATGTATGACCTGTTACCTACATAATAAATAATTTTACCTTGTAACCACAAATTCTTATGTACATCTTTTTTAAACCAAATATTTTGTCCAATATTAAATTGTTTTTTGTATCTACTTGTTTTATTATAACTTTTCTTTCTAAACTCCATTATATCTATGCCTAATTTTAAAAATGGTAACCTAGGAACTTTATGAGACATCAACGGCTCTTTAATATTATTATTTCGATAAGTTTGACATGGAAAGCATTTCCTAACGAACTTTTCAATATAAATATCCATATGAGGCCAAAAATATAGTTTTCTAGCTAACTGTTTCATCTTAGACATGCCTATATGACCTTCATGCAATAATTTTATTATTCCTAACCTTAAATTTTTTGGTATGACTAACCTATCTTTATAAAATACCAACTTATTATCAAATGAAAGATCATCTTTTATCCTGTGATAACTATGTAAATAATCTGGAATTTTATTATAACTAGGCCATCCATTTTTAATAAATTCTATTATTTCTACCAATTCCCTATCAATTTCACTTTCTTTAATTAGTTGTGTTTTTTGTTCTGGTGAACATTCTAAATTTTGTGCAAGACCTATGCTATGAATTACCTCATACATGTATGACTCATCCATCATCCTCATTATTTTCTTGATAAGCACGAGACAATAAGTCTGTAATATACAAAAATCTACCTTGTAAGTATTTAAATTCAAAATTATATTTTAATAGTTTTAATCTTAATCTTTGTAATCTCGGTGATGGTATTTCATGTAAATGTTTTTTAAGTAAGCTTTCTAAGGGTTTAGGCCGGTTACAGAGCTTCACCGACCGTCAGTGCGTACCATCGGCCCTGACGATACGCATTGACCGACCGTCAGTTTGTATCATTCAGTGCTCTGCGTACCAGTAAACTGACTAGACCTGTACAGTCGTAGCGACAAAGTAGTGGCGTAGGCGAAATGGACGCGTTCACAAATAGTTTAATTGCTGCGTATTATCTTCGTAGACGTCGTCGACGGAACAGAAGATATCAAGTACACCCGATCGTCGCCCAAAGAGTTTTTCAGGGGGAATTCACCACTATATATTCGTTATTGCGCGAAGATGAAGAAAAATTTTTTAATTACTTCAGGATGTCGATCAAAAGTTTTGATGAATTATCAGCCAAATTACAAGACAACTTAAGACATCAAAACCTTTTTCGAGCTCCTGTATCACCCGTGGAAAGACTTGCAGTTACTTTAAGATAGGTTCAGACAGACTAAATAAAACGTGTGTCTTGATAAATATCGTGTGTCTAGTAGTTGCCTTAGAGTATGAAAAAACCGGCCAAGAGCGAGTCGGACTCGCGCACGAGGGGTTCCGTACCATTATCTATAAAAACGGCAAAAAATCATGTCTCTTGTATGGGAGCCCCCTTAAATATTTATTTTATTCTGGTTTTTAGTATTTGTTGTTATAGCGGCTACTTTTCTTATACTCTAATGACCGTGTTATAAAGAAAAAAACCAACAACAATCATAAAACAAACTATTTATTGTATTAAACTTATCAGTTACGTTTATATACAAGGAGGTTAGAAAAATCAACATAATAATTTGAGAGCAACTGTTCTGATTCTTGTGTTGCATGTTGTGAATACTCTGGCGATGTTACTATGTATGTCGTACTGGAAGACTGGGGACGACTAAAGCTTGTGATGCCATTATGGATCATGTTAGCTATTTTTAGAACTTCTGAACGAAAAGCCAATTTTTGAGAGATGGTAAATGTATTTGTAATTGGCAAAAGGGAAGTAAAGAATGCCATATCGTCATTTTGAAGGATTTTACTATTGTCGAAATCAGAATATTCTTTATTTATAGACCTTTTAAATTTTGTTTTTCTTTTAATGTTGTTTTGACTTGGCTGGGATGCAGGAGTGTTTTCTTGGCTAGTTGACGACTGGGATGCAGGAGTGTATTCTTGGCTAGTTGACGGCTGTGGCTCGAAATTAGGCACCGAAATATTTGCCTGGGAACCATTTGCAGTTCGAGAGTCCTCAACTTCGACGGGGTGTTTCTTGTCGAGGAATCGCATGTGATCATAGTAGATATACTTTTTTTTTATATCTCCACCACCAGATCCAGACTTCGTATTAATAATTGCGGTTTTCGATCTTGTGTACGCATCCCGAGCTGTTCTCCATCTCTGTTGTACATTTTTATCTGTAACAAAAAATTATCAGACTTACTTTTTCCTTACAGGTACATAGCAACAGGTCATACGTTCACCGACTTGCATTACAGTTATCGTCTTGGGGTATCAACAATCAGTTCTATCGTTAAGGAGGTGTGCAAAACAATTTGGGTAATTCTACATGAAGAATGCCTTTCATTACCAACATCGCCACAGGGATGGCTTCATATCATAAATGAGTTTAACGAAAAAGCAAACTTTCCAAACTGTGTTGGATGTATAGATGGTAAACATGTAAGAATAATAAACCCAGAACATAGTGGAAGTATTTATTGCAATTACAAGAAATTCTTTTCTGTAGTTTTACTTGCTGTATGTGATTGTGACTATCGTTTTACATACATTTACATCGGTTCATGTGGAACAGACTCCGATTCATCGATATTCAAGCACAGTAATTTGTTTTTAAAATTACAAAACGAAGAGATGTGTTTTCCTCTCCCTAAACCATTGATTGCCTAATACAACCGAACCACTTCCATAGGTTATTGTTGGTGATGCAGCATTCGGTATTTCAAAACAAGTATTACGACCTTATGCACGTAGTAACATTACTTACAAAAAGAAAATATTAAACTATAGACTAAGTCGTGCAAGGAGATATATCGAGTCTACATTCGGCATAATGAGCAACAAGTTCAGAATATTTCATAGACCAATGAACACTTCCTTAGAAAACACAATAACTATCATCAAAGCTTGTTGTGTCTTACACAGTTACATTAGAGAATGAGATGGTTATAAAATAGAGGATACATTAACAATTATAGGATTTGAACCAATAACTCACAACAATGACAGTCACAATCATAATATTAGATCAGGGGACATGTTGAGAGAAAAGTTTGCTAATTACTTTACATCTCCAGTAGGTGCTGTGCCTTGGCAAAATAATTGTATATTTTGAATTAATAATTGTATGCACTCGTATCAAAATAAACAAACATGATTAAAAAGGTATTTTGTCATTTACTCACCGAAATTTTTACCGAAATTTTTTTGCTCAGTCGGAGACATTTCATCGAAATTCGGACATAATGCTTCACATATTTCCTTCCAAGCCTTTAGCCTGGCATCGCGGTCTTTATATAACTTGTGGCCTAAATCCCAGAGTGGTTCACGAAGACGAACTGCGGTGATCAAGCGTTCAGTATCGATGTTCATGTTCACGACGACGATACACGCATGCGCGTAGTCAGTGCACCGGTCGGTACAGCACTGAACGCGTTCATTTGTTTCCATAGCGCGTCAATCGACCGACGCTACGCACGCGCACGCGCTCGACCGACTGCGTACGAGGACCGACGATTATTAACTTTCTTGATAATAAAACAATTATTAGGTCTTTGGTGTACTTTATTAGCTTAATATTTTAATTACAAACTTGTTTAATATTTTATGTTATCTTAATATAATATTAACACGACCGTTCACCACAAGCGATACCCAAAGAGAGAGAGAGGAAATCAACTGTCATCAACATTGACATATTATATCTGTAACGCTCCGTTACTACAAAATCTATCTCATTATTAAACTCTCTATACATAAGATTTGGAGACGCACATGTTTTGCAGAATCTTTGCAAGCAATATGATAAATACTAGTATTTTTCTTTCCTTAAGTTTCATGTGTCGGATTGCTCTAACAGCTGGACATTCAGATCCGTGTTTTAGGGAAATCTGTTCTTCAATATTATTATCAGGTTCTTCAGTAACTCCTGACACCGAGGCTTCTTCGATCTGAATAGTCTCCAGTTTTATTTCTTTATTGTTTCCTACTTTATTTTTCTTTCTATATTTGCTAGAGTTTTATTTCCATCTTTTCCGTTGTTCTCTTTAAGAGCGAGGCGTTTTATCTTTAATTTGGAGAACATTTTTCTCTTCTTTTCTCGTAAGATATTGCATTTTTCGTATTTCTTTTTCAATAGCTAGCACTTCCGGATCATTTTTATTTGGTTATAGCGTCTTCTTTTACATAAACGCTTTTGTGCTAACCGCTGTTCTTTGGTTTGTGGCATTTTAGCTTGGTTAATGGCCCTGTTGTAGGAAATGTGTTATAAATAACAGCGATATTAATAATAAGCAAACAACTAGACGTTACTACATAAAAACATACATAGACAAACTTACATAAACAACGATGACGTATGATAATTGTAGTTAGCGTCTACAATGGCCATTAATACCACACTAAACGTAGATTTATAGCTAAAGAAGTCGCTTCCACTCTTAATACGTGCTTGTATGATGCAGTGCTTCCCATCTATAGAACCGACACAGTTTGGGAAATTCCACTTCTCTTTAAATTCCTAAGCAAATGTTAGCCATGCATCTTCTGTTGACGGTGTCTGAAATGAATTTATATAAAAAAGTAACTCAATTTAGGGAGTAATAATAAAAAGCCTTTTATTTCCTTAATAAAAATTAAAATTTACAATTGGTTTAACAGTTAATTATTTGATCTAATTGAATATTTTTATGTAACAATATAATTAAATTAATGATTTTTTTTTATAAATAACGAGATAATTAGAATGACACACACATACAGTATAAATAAATAACCGCTGATATTTTTATGTGCGAATCATTTCTAACATGATTACGACTTGCCTTATGGTGAAGGAAAACATCGTGAGGAAACCTGCATGTCTGAGAGAACCTAGCAAGTTTTCGAAAGACATGTGAATTCCGCCAACCCGCACTTGGCCAGCGTGATGGACTATGGCCTGATCCCCTTCGTACTGAAGGCAAGCCCGTGCCCAGCAGTGGGACGTTAAAAAAGGGCTGAATAAATACATACATACAAAATAAATAAATTTAAATCTAGCAAATCATGTTACATTTATGTTAAATTTTATTTAGTTTTATAAATTGAACATTATTTTCATTTTTTTTAACAAAGCTATAGCATGCATTATAAAGAATTTAAAATATTGTTTAACAATTATTTGATTTTCATTTGATTAGTTGATTATTTTTATGTAACATAATAATTTAATGAATAACTAGATAATTAGAATGAGATATATATGTAGCAAATTATATTACATAAGCTAAATTAAGTTTAGTTTTATATATTTATCATTATTTTAATATGCATTATAAAAATTTTATTTAAGGAATTTTTAGGGAGTATATTAATTAAATTATTATTTTAGGCTGATGAGCAGGAGAACGAGCGCAATGTGCAAGAAAGAGCTGAGGTAATGGGCCCTAGTGGAGACACACAGTCAGACTCAACAACACATCTGCAACCTGTAACACAATCGAAACTCAACTTCCCTGGGATCTAGCTACACGACAATACCACCAAGAAAATCTAAACCTGAAGACCCTCGAGTAGACGAAGCTTATCGTATTTTAAAAGATACATATGAATCAAATATACTTTAATAAAAAACGAATCTCAGGTACATAGCTTGATGCAGGCATGTCTCTTTGACTTTAGTCCTACTTTAAATATATTTATTTCTTATAATATCATTTTCAATATGTTTTTAGTAAATAATCATAATCGCAAACACAATACATACACTATTTGCACTCACACGCTCATACACTTACATATACTAAACACACATACTCGTATATATACATGGATTATGGTTATAAACAATCAAGTTATAATAAAAATTTATTCAACCTCAGTTTTAAAGCAATGTTGATATATCAAGTAAATTATGATTTCTCGAAATGTACGGAAAGTATCTACTTGCTCAGTAATGGATAGTCGGACTATAAACATGAAAGAATTAGACAACATACAAATATCCCAATCTAGTGTCCATACTATACATGACTTCTCAAGACAGACAACCATACAAAAATCAGATTTTACGGTAATATCACAAAATATAAGAAGCATCTACAATAATTTTGATGATCTTTTAATAACTTTATCGGAGTTCAAATTTGAAGCTGATCTAATAACACTAACCGAGGGATGGATCGATCGACACAAGCCTGTACCGCAAATGGATAACTACACTCACTTCATTACAACGCGCCACCTAAATCGTAGTGACGGCGTAGTCGTCTACATAAAATGCCACCATTAAACTATAGTTAAAGAAATTAATTTAAAACACACATCAAAATCAAAGTACGTAATTATATCATGCTGTGTATTTATCGCTCCCCGTCTAATCAAAACGCTGAAATTTTTATAGATTCATTAAATACTCACTTAGTAACTTTACAATCTCAGAAAAACATTATAATAACAGGAGATATCAACATAAATCTAATACAAAAATCTAACGAAACATCTCAGGAGCGTTTGAACCGATTACATTACCTTAACATGTTGGCCATGCATGGTCTGCTACCGGCCCATACACTGCCTACTCGAGATAGCAATTGTATAGATCATTTCATACTAAAATTAGACAGGTGTAAAAGTATGTGCGTGTCTATTACCGTTCTTGATTCTACAGTTACTAATCACAAAATGTTATTCTTAAAACTGTCCTACTTAGCGGGCTAAGTCGAATTACAATATTTCGAAAAATAAATCTTCAATCAACATGGAAGGCGCTTTAAGTTATTTAAAAAATAGCAACATAAATGACCTAATTAATAACAATAACCCTATAATCTTAACTAATAAATTAATATCTATTTTAAAGCAGTGTATTTTATCCAACACTATCACTAGAACTATCCCGAATAAGAAACGCCTTATTAAACCATGGAATTACCTTAGGAATTGTTAGATGTATTCGTAATAGAAATGCTATGCAAGCAAAACTCCGAGCTGATCCCCATAATGATATTCTTAAAATCACGTACAGGAGATATAGGAATTTCTGCAATAGTCTAATAAAGAAAGTCAAACGTAAATATGAAAGAGAAGACCTTGCTAAAAGTATAAAAAACCCGAAAAGCTTATTCAAGAAAATAAATACCCTCACATATCGTAACCAACCTAAAACACAAAATTTAGAATTATTAAACTTAAATTCATGCCCTCAAAATTCGGTTAATTTGGTTAACGATTATTTTTCAAACATTGGTAAAAATTTAGCAGAAGAGATTCTTCTAGATACGTCTTTACATAATAGAACAGATGTAATTAGCCCCAACTGTTCCCAGGTGTCGTCTTTTGTGCTTATTGAAACAGACCCTCATAAAGTATACCTGACTAATACCAGTCTTAAAACTGATAGTGCCCCTGGCTGGGATGGTATAAGCACCAAATTTCTGAAATATACTAGGGAACTAGTTGTGCCTATAATTACTCATTTGGCTAATTTGTGCTTTCGAGAAGGAGTGTTTCCACCCGCGCTAAAACAAGCAATTATTACACCTGTGTACAAGAATGGTGACAGAGAAAACGTATCAAATTATCGCCCAATCTCCGTTCTTACTGTCATATCAAACGTTTTTGAAAAATTAATGAATAAAAGACTAATTACCTACCTTAGAAGCTTAATCTACTATCAAACTCACAATTCGGTTTTAGACAGGGACTGTCAACTCAAGATGCAGTTATCTCACTAACAAGTTATATTGTTAATGAAGTTGATAAAGGTAATAAATGTATCACAGTTTTTCTAGATTTAAAAAAGGCATTTGATACGGTCTCTGTCCCCATTCTTGTGAAGAGATTAGAAAACTTTGGTATTAGGGGTACTTCACATAAATTGTTCGCTGATTACCTCAGCGAATGAAAGCAAGCAGTTAGAATAGGTCATTACATCAGCGAACAATCTGACATCACATATGGGGTCCCGCAAGGTAGTGTTCTGGGGCCGACCTTATTCTTAATCTACATAAACGGCTTATGCGATTTAAAAATTGAGAATGGAAAGGTCTACTCCTACGCGGATGACACTGCTGTTGTCTTCACTGGGACGACTTGTGACTCAGTGCGTCAATATACAGAAATAGGGCTCTCCAAAATAGATAACTCGTTAAGAGAAAACTTATTATCATTAAACATAAGTAAAACTAACTACATATTCTTCACCAAATACAATAGCACCCAACTTCAAACAGATCTAGAAATAAAAATACATAACTGTAACACCAGAGTAAATTGTTCATGTAAAACTATAGATAAAGTCCATCACACAAAATATCTAGGAGTGGTAGTTGATCAAAGAATGTCTTGGCATGAGCACCTAGAACAAGTTATGAATATGATTCGAAACTTGATTTGGACATTTAAAACTCTAAGGCACATTGCTGACAAACATCTTCTAAAACAAATATACACATCGCTGGCTGAGTCAATTTTTGTATACTGTATCCCAGTTTGGGGGGGGTGCTACTAAAATGAAGTTCCTGGAACTGGAGAGGGCACAAAGAAATTTACTAAAAGTAATGATGTTTAAGCCTTATAGATTTTCTACCTCTGACCTTTATGCCTCTTGTGGTGTTTTAACGGTCAGGCAACTGTACATTTTATGCACTACCTTAAGATTGCACAAATCTCTTCAATACGATAGTCGCAAACTGAGCAAAAGGCGCAAGCATACTGACGCTCCAGTTGAGAGATCTAATTCAGTTTTTGCCGTGAGACAATTCCGATATCAAGCTGCTAAACTTTACAATAAATTAAATAAAATATTAAATATATACACTTTGAATAAGCATGAATGTAAAACATCTCTACTTAACATCCTAAAAACATTGAACTATGACGACACTGAAACCTTGTGTAGGTAATCATAAACCATAATACACTAGTAAACACACTCAAATTCTACAATCAGTCATGAACTTTTATCCTCACAAACACACACATTCACACACACATACACACACACACACATACACACATACCAATATTCACATAGTTTTCTCCTTAGATTCTGTTAGTAAATTGTAAAATATATAGTACTTAGGTTATTGTGATATTTTTAACTAGTACATGTATCTATACAGTAGTAATTATTAGTTGGTACACTTATGTAATGGAAGAGCGGTTTCTCCTAACAAAAGTGCTTGTGCGCTTAAAAGGAGGTCCCAATCACTTATCAGCTATTGTAAAATTTTTGAGATACCGAATAAAAAAATAAAAAAAAAAGAATATGTCGAACATAATATACTGTTCGATGCTGATTTGGGGAAATTTGAGTTTGAGCCAAGTTTAGTGTCAACTCCGATGTCTTCATATTCGGACAGTTCACAAAATACATTACTGCATTCTGTAAACACAGATGAATCACCATCCAACCAGACAACAACAACAACAACAGTATAGGAAAACAGACTCACAAACTCACAAAATATTATTTTATTTATTTATTTATTTCAGGCAATATTTACAAAAACAAAACAGAGGCCCATAGCATAATATATACCTTAAAACTAACATACATATATATTAATTATAACTATTTAACACGTAGTCCAGACGTGTGATTATAAACACAGGGCTACAATTACACATTCCAGATGATATAAACTGAAGAAACTAGGGAGACTTTAGTGTATTACTTAAACAATTTTAAGTAACATTTTCTTTTTAATTTCATTTTGTTTTAAAAATACTATTAAATGCCATGTTCTAAGGTTGTATTTTTCCAATAAATATCTTAAAAATAGTGAGTATAGTTTTGTTTACGTACCTTTGTGTAGTCATGCAATGCTTCATTTATCGCAGCACATACTTCAGGATAGTATTACATATTGTGCATTTGTACATTTAGATTTTTTAGTAAAATATGTATATCAGGCTTTCAAAGGAATCTCCAGTTGTCAAAAATATTAAAGTTACGGCTAGCCTGTCATATGCAGGAATCAAGTCTCTAAAATTCGTACTTGATTTCTGAATTTTATCGCTGATCAAAGATAATAAATGGTCAATATCCTCTGACGCCATTCTACAAAATTTTTGGAATTAACCTACATTATCCAGTATCCTTCGCTGTAATAAATTTGTCACCCACTGATGGGGACAGTGCCCTGGACACTTCGTGATAGGGAAAACTGACCACCCTATAGAGAATAATAAAGAGTAGACTGTTCTTAATTAGTTTATTAGATAAGTACTACACAGAGTGGTAACCCGACAATATATTAAGCATTTCGTAACGTGAGTTAAAGTCGTTCTTCCGTGCGTCCAGCGATCCGCAGCTTTTATAGCGCCGTCCCGCACCCCCCGCTCCTAAAACTACGCGATGCATAAAGTCGCTCACACACTCACGGCGCAACCTTGTCTTTACCACCCACCAACGTCTCTTTCTTTTCTTTTTGAGTGTTTGGGATAAAATAATAAATGCAGCACTTGTAATTATAATATCACTCTCAGAGTTGGACATAACCAAAGAGTATATAACTACTTTCAGAGTTGGACATAACCAAAGAGTATATAACGAAACACTATCAACCACAGAATTGACATGAATGGGCAATGAGCATTCATTCGGATGTTGATCTTTTGGTGTAAAAGCTGAATTATAATTGTTTTAAATTATGTAATATTTACTCAAAAAATTGTAGGTTTACTTTTTTTAATTTCAAAACCAAAAATTTTGTAGACACATGTAGCGTCAAATGTCGTTATCGGAATGCGAGGAAAATGACGTTTGTAATGTTATGGAAGTTAAAATCATATATATATATAAACGTACAATGTTCTTTGAAATCTTATCTACTTTTAAAGTACTGCTAAACACAAACAAAAAACAAATCATTGTTTTTTTTGGGCGATTCACTTTTTTCGTGCATATTACGCGTCCAGTAAAAAAAGAAATACTTATTTAAGAAACACCTAATTTGAATATGTGAGAAACTGTACATAATATAGTTATGCTTCTATGCAAGTAACATCTAAGTATTAAAATCACAAAATTAATAAGTTATAAATAAAAATCTTCACAAATTCTCATTTCTTTTGGTGTCCATTTACTACTCTTCTGAAGACTTTTGTATTCTATTCAAAAATATTAGCATTAAATATAAAAAAATACCATACAAATAATCTATACAAAAAAACACAACATTTACACCTAAATCAAATAAATTTTAATTTCGCTATGCAATAAAATATTATTTAATAAATTTTTATCATTTATTTTTTCTGATTACCATCGGCTAGTAAGAAAATTTCAATATTAGACTGTGTATGGCGTTAAGGTCGATTTATATCTACAGACATTGAGTGTGGCAGACACATGCCGTGGCAGACAAAATGATATTCTTCCATACAGTTACTATTAACGTATTTATATCTATCGTAACACGGCCGTACAGACAAAAAATCATAGGCACTGTTGCGAGATGCCTTCAGACGTTCTCATAAAAAGAAAAAAGATACGAAAAGTGGACAGAGTAGTGTTCGTGAAAAAAAATGGAGGTACGAAGAAGAAATGTCTTTTTTGTTACCGTACATGAAAGAAAGGCCGACTAAATGTCCAATTCCACCTGTACCCGGTTTTAATGATTATGCACACGAGGAAGAGGTTGCTCAGTCACCTGAGGTTGAGCAACAAACGACTGACACATTTACACCTGAGGTTAGTCAACAAACAGTTGGTACATTGCCAACTACACCCTCCCCAGCTCAAACTCCAAAGCACCCTCAGCCAAAGGGTAAACGAGGCCAAAAAGCAACTGATGAAACACCTAGTACTGTACTAATGAAGTATATAATAGAGAGTAAAAATAATACTCCACCGCCGGACGACATCGAACAAGTTATGGCTGGAGTTGTAACTACATTGCGATCTTTTCCGCCCAGAGAGAGGGCTATTGCAAAAGCAAAGATATTTAAAATAGTATCTGACATGGAAATAGACATACTGAGCAGGCCATCAACGAGTTCTACGGTATCCACGCCATCAACATTTGACACTTATGAAGACAATACTCCTATGCCAGAAACAATACAAGATTTTTACCAAGGTTTTCAGCAAGACCTTACTGACGAAAGGGTGCATCGGCACTTAGAATAGTATTCCACTTTGTTTACACAATAATAAATAATTCTGTAATAAATCTTACCTGAGACATACTGCTAGTTTTTCTTTTGGTGACAAGGCTTCCTTAAAAACTGTATCTTGTTTGGTTATCAGCAATTCCATACCATTTAAACTTTAAAGGTCGATTTATATCTACAGACATTGAGTGTGGCAGACACGTGCCGTGACAGACACCGACAGACACCATTTATTTATATGTACCGTATAGAAACGTGCCGTGACAGACACCCCGGATATCGACAGACACCGTCATCGGCGTCCGCTCTCACTGGCAGTTACTGCATAGCTTTAGAAGAAAAAGCATGTTATTGAAAATGTTCAAACACTTCTCTATTGTAGATTTGTCCATAATTGCGTTATTGTTAGGTTAGGTCAGGGTGGACACGGCAAAGGATCACCAGATGGAGTTGGTGCTGTTCTAAAACGAACATGTGATCAAGTAGTTCGTTTTGGCAGGGACGTGGACTTCCTGTGGCCAACACGTGCGTGCGACAAGGAGGAGATGTCCAGGGCGGTTAGTCGTCTCCGGGTGAAGAATGTCGCTCCCGGCCCCGACGGTATTCCAGGGCGAGTGTGGGTGTAAATAAGATCAAAAAAAGAGTGATTGACTTTTAGAGTAAAGATAGCGATAGTGATGATGATGATATGAATATTTTCTGAAAGAAAAAAAAAATTAATAGATAAGCTTAAATTTATTTTTGTATAATCATTAATAGGTACAGTACATTTACGTACATTTTAATATGAAAAATAATTGATTAATAGTACATTGTATCATTGCCTTCTTTTCTGTATCACTGCCTTCGCACGGCTATTTCTCTCATTTAAAGACAAAATCATTCATCTCTTTAGTGTTCTCATTACCATCTCATTCGTATTTTTGATATGACTATAACAACTGTACGGGAGTTGCGGCTGGAGGAGCGTCTAAAAATCGATACAAGCAGAGAGATGCAAATTGTTTGGTGAGTACCTAAATCTTTCTAGAGTTGCTTACCCTTCCTATCTTTAATTTCTCTTTATTTTTTATTCCTTTGTTCCTTTCAGTATAATATAGCAAATCGTTGCGAATGGGAGCTTAAGAAATATTTTTAGAACTTTAAATATAGAATTTATTAATTACTTAATTTTCTTTGTGTGATTTTTTTTTCCAAAATATTTCACCCACGCAAGTCGTGGGTGGACCTCTGGGTCATATAATAGAATCTCGCAAATCGATGCGCGTAGGAACTTAGATAGTATTTTAGAAGATAACTTAAGTACAGGTTTTAGTAGTTTATTAGTTAATAAAATGAGCGTAGACTTGGTAGATCAAGTGTATAAGGCCTTACGCCTGTTACCTGAATTCGACGGGAACGCAAACATACTCACGCGGTTTGTGCATTTATGTGATCAGTTAGTTGCACAATTTATTAGAGCGGAGCCGGGATTCGAGCTTAGCAATTTAGCATTAATAAACGGAATCCTTAATAAAGTTACCAGAAATGCGGCACGCACTATAAATTTAAATGGCATCCCTAAGAACTGGCAGGGTATAAGAAATGCTTTAATTAATAATTTCTCGGACCAGCGAGATGAGACCGCTTTATACAATGATCTAGCTCTTTTAACGCAGAAACAGTTAACACCCCAGGAATTTTACGATAAATGCCAAAGCCTTTTTAGTGACTATAATGACCTATGTAACCTTACACGAAAATATACCCACTACCATAGAAGCAAAACGTATTTTATATAAAAAATTAACCCTACAAGCATTTGTTCGTGGCCTTAAAGAGCCTTTAGGTTCACGCATTCGGTGCATGAGACCGGATACAATCGAAAAAGCATTAGAGTATGTTCAAGAAGAAATCAACACAGTATATTTACAGCAACGTAATGACCCAGCTAGATTTAACAATATGCCAAGTCCCTCAAGGCCTACTCATCAGCCACAAAGACCAATACAAGGTTGGAGACCCCAGATACCTCCAAATCGTGGCCCTTCACGAACGCAACAAATGTTTAGCGCACCTTCACTACACTATAGACCCCAAAGTAACGTAATTCGGACGTCTCAACAAAGGTACGTGCCTAATACTAGTAACGACTCTAAACCTATGAGTGGTGTAAGTCATTTCGTTCTGTTATAGCACTTTTCACTAATTGGTTTTTAAAAAAAAGAAAATAACTTGGGATTACATAAAACACAGTTTTATTTAATAGATTGGACCCGATTTTATTAGGACAAGTGTCACGCGCGGATGTTGGAATCGAACTGCACTATAATTAATATTTAATAATTATGAACCATCAAAAGTGCTGACCAAGGAGAAGGAATAGGGCTACTAGGCGCTATTATATACATAACATATATATAACAGCCCCCAGGGTTTTGACTAAAGTTACCCTTAAAGGGGGTAAGTTTATGAAATAGTAGTGCGGATTTTGGGTGATGGAATATCAGAGGAATTGGTAGCAACTTCTGTAAGCTCTTCGGCTTCTTTAATATGAAATTTAGAATTATTTTTCTTAAATAAACTGTGACATTTGCCCGATTTGATACATTTAAATGAAAGTATACATAAATAATAATAATAATACTAATAATTATTGTGGTATAGGAATAATATTCACCGTATAGAATAATATGGGGTTTATTAATAATCTTATCTAAATCATTAACAATTTGGCTCGTGGCTTTGTCATGCTCATATGAAATTGAATCGAGTTCTATGTTTTTCAGTGTTAAATTAGGGATACTCTTCTCTTGATTTTGTAAAACATTTAAATCACAACATTTATCATTTAATAAATCGAATGTGGAATTAAAAAATGGAATTTCAATTTCTTTTATAGATTTAGGAATGAATATCAAGTCTTTATAATAAGCAATACAATTAATAGGAAGATTAAAGAATCCAGTACCAAAAATACTTAACTCACTGTCAACAGATTTTTCACAGGAAATAGAAAGCTTAGATTTCTCTGAAATAATATAAATCCACTTATTATTATTTAACCTTTGCCAAATTTCGACATGACCTTGAAAAAATTTAATTTCACATAAATTTGGAACAGAGTTCAAGGACTTAGAAATTATTTCAGATTCACAAATCGGATTTACAGAGCTAGAATAAACATTAAGTAGGTTACAAATAAAAAACATATTATATAGAGTTTTACAGTTATCTAAATTATCTAACTTACAATATAAAGATCTATCTCTAGTTATGCCTATATATTTTGTCGATGGAATAATAGTTGTATAAGTTTTATTTTCAAATTCGTTTAAAACTGGAAATGAAATACAGTTATATAAACTAAATTCGTTGGAGGTCACAAGTGGGACCTTAAGAACAAACACAATTTTATACTGACTATAGAAACTAGCTAATTCGGATATATCTAATAACACATACATGTTGTCCAATGAAAGATTTACAGGAAAATGTCTATAATTTGGTAAAAATCGATAATTATTTACCAATTCAGAAAACAACTGTTTCGGGGTAATAATTGAAGGATGTAAAATATTAGATTTACTAAACATTATTCCATTAATTATGTCCTCTAATTTAAATGATAAAGTAAGTAAACTACTTTCCAACATATTTAGCATTTCATTAAAATTAGATTTTATAATTAAATTATCGGTTAACAAAGTTAAGTTCCTTATACTATTGGATATGCTTTCAACAGCGCTATTTAATCTTTGTTCATTATTACTAATGTCATCTATAATATTTTTATAAGAAGAAAGTGTAGATTTAGTTATCAAAATATTTTCTTTCATTAATTCCGATAATTTTAATTGATCATTCTCTACTGATTTAATGGCGCTGCTATACATAATTGCATCGTCTTCGTTCATAGTTCCAAATAAATGCTTAAATGCGGTGCCTATGCCACCGAACCAGGCTGATCTTTTGGATCTCGTCTCAATGAAATGAAAAATAGATTCAAAGTCTCTAATTATGTCGTAGTATCGAACAGATAATGGTTGTAACATATTATGACATTCGAGCTCAGTGAAAGCGCTACTTTGTTTACATAGATATCGCGAGGTGCCTATCACACCGTTCAAGTTTTCTATATGAGGTTTAATAAATGAAATATCAGTCGGAATTACTACACTAAGATGTCCGTCTATAATTTTTAAGGAACCAATGGGGTCGAAATATATACCAGGATTTTTCCTGACAGGCTGGATGAAGTTTCCTCTTACCAAAATTGCAAAGCTGAAATAGAATATTTAGAAATAATAAAATAGATACCTAAATAAAATTATTTTATTGGTCGCTATTGCGACGCGCAAGTTTTACTTCATCAAAATGATGAGTTACATGACGTCTGTTAATTAAAAGAGTAAATGTATTTCTCCCATTAATTTTAACGACTTTATAGGGTCCTTTCCAAATTGGAGATAGTGCTTTACGGAGTCTAAGGTGGTTTTTTAAGAATACGTAATCACCCACTTTGTAGCTAACAGGCTTTGAACGTGAATCGTAATACGTTTTTGACGACTCTTTTGATTTTTGAATATTTTCTACTGCTTTTGCGCGAGTGAATTGGAGACGGTGTTTAAGCATTTGTACATAATCGGAATATGTAGCATCAGAAGAAGAGGGCTCATAAATGGAATTTGGAAGATATGGCTTATTACCAAAGAGAAGTTCGTGAGGAGAATAATTAGTAGTGGAATGTATAGCAGTGTTATAAGCTAACATGGCAGTATACACATATCGAGGCCAGTTAGTTTGAGATTCATCTACATAGGATTTTAAATATTCTTTTAAAGTAGAATGGCTCCGTTCTAAGGCGCCTTGTGTCTGAGGGTGATAGGGAGAAGACCACAATTGTTTAATCTTTAAAAAGGAACAGGTTTCTTTGAAGAGTTCAGCTGTAAAATTAGTACCTTGATCAGTTAGGATGGTTTTAGGAATACCAAATTGAGAAATAAAATGAAGGAGACAATCACTAGTTTCTTCGGCAGTTGTACTTCTGATAGGATAAGCGGCGGAAAACTTTGTGAGATCATCTTGGATAGTTAAAATATATTTAAGTTTGGCAGTTCCAGATTCTGGAAGTGGACCAACAATATCTAAAGAGACTCGTTCAAAAGGAACAGTTGAAGTACTTGTAATTTGCATGGGAGCCCTATTCACTTTGCGAAGTGCTTTATTGGTTTGACAGGATGAGCATTCTTTTACATAATTTTCAATGTCACTACGCATGTTTTTCCAGTAAAATTGTTCACGGATTCTATTAAACATTCGATTTGAACCAAGGTGACCTGCTACGGGTATATCATGGTTTTCTTTAAGGATCTTTTTGACTTCACTTGGGTTAGGATAATATATTTTATTACGATAAACATGAATTTCAATTCCTGTGTTATTAAATAAGTATGCTAACATATTATAGATTTTGATGTATATATGTTTGTCGAATGGATTTTTAAAATCGGTAATACTAATTTTGTCAATGGGTTCTTCTAGAGATATAAGGTGATTACGAAAATTCTTTAAAGTTTCGAATATGTCACTATAAGAACAGTTGTCAAAGTGATGAACTTTAATAAATAGGAAGTAATAAGCTTTATCATTAATTATCAGTGATTTATAGGAAAATAGAGTTCTCTCTGAATTCGTAAATGGTTCACAATCCGGTGAATTTGATAGAATTTCCTGGACATACGGAATAGATTCATCTAAATCAAGCGATGTAGGTATTACTATAATTTTATTTTGACTCTTTAATATACTATCGTTATGTTCGGAAATTACTGTATCAAATGTTACTGTAGAAGGCACTTTCAAGAACTTTGAATAAGTATCTGAAGAATCAGGTGAATTCAGAGTAGGAGAAGGGATTATTTCAGGAGGTTGATTACTAGAGGAAAGCTGTTCGTTTTCTTGTTCAGGATTTAGGTTTTTATCTAAAGTTTCCAAAGGATTGGAAGAATCAGAAGGATTGGGAATATCACAATGTGGTACTTCTTCTACGGGAAGAAAAGGATCTGGTAAATTCACTGGGCTTGGAATATTAAAAGGACTGAAATCACCTACTTCTGCATTAAAAGGACTAATATCTAATGGGCCAAGTTCTATAAGCTCAGTTTCAGGTAAGTTTACAGGATATGCAGGGTTAACAGGATACCGCGAAAGAGCATCAGCTGCTGAATTTAATTTACCTTTACGGTAAACAATTTCATATTCAAATTCCTGAAGCTGAAGACGCCATCGTTGCAACTTACTACTTGGGTCTGTGTGGTTAAAAAGCCACTTTAAAGGCCGATGATCAGTTATAATAATAAATTTGCGACCAAACAGGTATGGCCTGAAAGTTTTACAACCCCATACTATGGCTAACAATTCCTTTTCCGTTGTACTATAGTTGATTTCACACTTGTTTAAAGTTCTAGACGCGTAAGCTACGGGTTGGTCTTTTCCGACTGGGCCTTGAGATAAGATAGCAGATATCGCGTAGTTACTTGCATCACAAGTAAGGTTAAAAGATTTTGTAAAATCTGGGTAAATTAAAACTGGGGCGGTAACGAGTTTGTCTTTCAGCATTTCAAAAGCTAATTGTTGTTCGTTTGTCCAGACAAACGGAACATTTTTCTTTAAGAGTGATGTAAGAGATTTAGATAATTTTGAAAAATCGGGTATGAAACGTCTATAATAAGATATGAGGCCTAAAAATGATTTTATATCCTTTGGACATTTTGGAACTGGAAAATTCTGAACGGATTTAACTTTGTTCGGATCTGGTTTTAAGCCATTTTCTGTAATAATGTGCCCAAGATAGCCTACTTCTTTCCTTAAAAATTCACATTTGTCGGGCTGTAATTTTAAATTAAAGTTACGAAGCTTTTGAAAGACTGCAGTTAAATTGTCAATGTGGCGATTTAAATCATGTGAATAAACAACAATATCATCTAAATATACAAAGCATCTTTCACCTTGGAGCCCTGTTAGAACATTATTCATTAAGCGTTGGAAAGTGGCTGGTGCATTTTTTAAGCCGAAGGGCATTCTAGTGAACTCGAAATGTCCTTGGGGAACACTGAAAGCAGTCTTACAGGCGTCTTGTGGAGCCATTTTGATTTGATGAAACCCGGAAGCAAGATCTAGTGTTGAAAAATATTTTGAGTTACCTAATTGATCTAGAATTTCGACAATGTTAGGGATGGGATAGATTTCACCTATTGTGATATCATTTAACTTTCTATAGTCAATTACTATGCGCCATTTCTTTTGGCCAGAAGCATCTATCTTTTTGGGAACAATCCATATTGGAGAAGACCAGGGAGATGTGGAAGGCTTGATAATATTCTGATCCATCATCTTTTGTATTTGAGAATTGACTTCTTGCTTATGTATTTCAGGAAAGCGATAGGATTTCACATTAATAGGCTGATCAGAGGAAGTACGAATTTCATGTTGAATTGCATCGGTTGAGGTAAGTAAATCATTTGGCAGATGAAATACATCCGAATATTTTGAGCACAGATCGTATAGAGCTTCACTTTCCTCAGAATTTAAATGCGAAACTCGAAGAAGTTTAATGACCTCGTTAGTTCTATTAAGACATGATTGACTTTTATCCTGTGATTGGTAAGCTTCATAGTCGATTGGATGTAAGGTAAGTTGAAGGTTAGAATTTAAGGAAACTGGTTTTTCAGAGGTATTTAAAACTGTAAGATTAATTCTATTGTTCTTTTTAACCTTAACTAAGCAATTCGCGATAAATAGCGTATCACTTACATGTTGATCAAGAATGAGGCCTTCCTTTAATTCGGGGTTAAGGACAGAGCATTCTACAGTGATTTCGGAACGGGGTGGTATTTGATAAATTGGGTCAGTAAAGTTTAATTTTATTTTATTTATTCCTAGGTTAAGAATTTTACGATTATAATCAATGGAGCACTGATATTTGGTAAGTAAATCGTTTCCTATGATACCATCATAGGGAAAGTCAATTGCATCTACGACGTGAAATTTGTAAGATATTGATTCCTTACCAAATATAAGGTTCATATCGAAATTACCAAG
>CAMUPN010000014.1:0-153972 GCA_947093115.1 Brenthis daphne | reverse complement strand
GCTGGTGCGTCGCAAAACACCACCTGACGGAGGTACAAACGATGGACCGCAAGTAACAATGGCCATCAAGTACTGACAATCGAACCTGAACCACTTGTGCCATAAGCCCAGGACCTATTTGTTCAAAAGCCCACCTGGCGCTTCAGTGGTCTGTACCAGTGGGAGTCGTGTTGGCCGAGGAGCCCATAATTGGGATCACCCCCAGCGTGACAATTGGGCCCTGTGTTGGGATAACGACGGTTTGTGGTATGCCATCGGTTTACCGCCAGAGGTCGCCAACGGGCTGGCATCCCAGTCCCGCCCAATATTAGCGCGTGTGATCGTGTAGAGGGGCTCGGGTTTGTGTTTCGCGCGGCACATCATGGTGCTGGGTGACATGGCATAGTTGTCGGGGTCTTACTTCTCCCCCCAACCGCACCCTGTCGTGGGAGTTCGAGGCAGTTCCTGGACCAGGTTGAACGGAGCTGTCATCGAACCCTCCAGGGCCATGGAAGCCTGGTCATCACGCGGGGGGATAACTAAAAATGCTGAAGTCACATATGTGGGGCTCGTCAAACAACGGAGCCGCTCGGGGCAGGGCTGGTCTGAAGAGTGGGACTGTTCACTACTAACTTTGACGGTCCCCTCCAACCGTGGGGAACGGCCAACACGTGACGTGGCGACGGGGCAGGGGCGGGTCCATCGTGGACGGTAAACGGTTTCGCGAGCCCGGCCTTAGCGCAGCCGTGTTTCAGGACTGGTCGAGTGCTGGGTGATGTGGAGACTCCTTCTCCGGACCACATCTCTACATCACAGTTTGAGATCGTCCACTCATCGCGTCCAGGCGGTGCCAGCCAGACCCAACACGTGAACCCTGATGGATGGAAAGTTCCCCGTCAGGATGGCAGCTAGAAGCCGCCTTCAAACCAGAAGTACTAGTTGAAAGGAGGCGGCGATTATAGACCTCTTGGGCTGCCTCAACATGTCGCTGTACCAACCGAGAGGAGGCATCACAGCGCATGGAGGAGCATGGTGAAACGCATCTGACGATGCAGTCAATGCCTTCGGTCACGGAGATGTGCGCCTCCAAGACAGACAAGTATGGTGGTGGAAATGCATGAACATAGCGCAAAGCTCACAGTTTCCAGGACTTGCGTTGCATTGCCAGAAACGCTTATTCCTCAAAACACTACAGAAGAAGGGTTGAGTCGGGATCGTGAAGCAGAGAGGAGCGTCGGGTATAGGCCGAGGCTATGTGGAGGCAAAGACTCGCCCTTTTGGTGACCCAGATCGCCAGGGCCATAGCTGAGGGAAGGGCAAGAAATGTTAGAGGGAATCGACATGGAATGATCCCTGGGAAAAGCCTTCACCGAGAATATAGGTTGGTCATAGGGACAAGCTTTTCTGCCCGCAGGGCCCCTCACAATTTACTGAGAACGCTCCGACAGGGAGGGTACTTCCAGAGTGTGCATACGGAGAGCCTGTTTCCCACACCAGCACATACTTTGTGCCGCCGCGGATGGCTCCGAGCATAAGCGGACTGACAGGATGACGCCAGGAGGCAGGAGGGACGGTTGCCAGAGAATCGACGAGGAGGAATTAGCAGCCTGCCACGGTCCTTGCGCCTTGCGTGGGAAAAATCCGTTTGCCCACTCCCGGGTTTGGACGGAATACCAAGGGCCGTCGCCCTATGCCTTGGCCATGGACGCTAATTAGGGCCTATGTGTGAGGGGAACTATTCACAATTGCCTGTCCTGGCTCCAAGCCATAATTCCACAGAGGTTGGAAGACAGGCGAGGCTAGTCCTCCTCAGAAAAGGGAAGGGCGTATACACAGCGGAGTCCCCCTCTGCCTACCAGCCCCATCGTGGTGCTAAACGAGCTGGTCCAAGTTATTAGAGCGCATCATCGTCGGACACGTTTGGGTCAAGCAACAAAAAATGCTGGAGGTTGGGCCGGATCTATCGGGAACGCGCAGTTTGGTTTTCGCGGTGGACGCTCAACCGTCGATGCCATTCTGTGGGTCAAGTCTCAAGCGCAGGATGCGGTTCTCCCGGGGTGAAGTAGTTTTTGCGGTGTCCCTGGACATCTCAAACGCATTTAACTCTTTGCCTTGGGCTTGCATTAGGGAAGCGCTCCGCTACCACGGAGTGCCGACCTACTTGCGTCGCGCTATTGGCTCTTACCTCTCCGATAGATCCGTGGTCTTTCCTGAGCGGAACGGCTGGGGGAGAAGGGCAGTATCGTGCGGTGTTCCACAGGGCTCGGTTCTCGGGCCGCTCTTGTGGAACATCGGCTACGATTGGAGTGCTGAGGAGTAGCACACTCAGGGGAGTCAGCGTCGTATGCTACGCCGACGACACCCTAGTGTTGGCGCGGGCAAAAAACCCATAGAGAGGCGGCGCTATTAGCGACGGCAGGAGTGGCCCACATCGTCAGCAAAATACGAAAGTTGGGGCTGGAGGTTGCTCTCGGGAAATCGGAGGCGATCTGTTTCCATGGCCCTATAAGAGCACCTCCACCGGACACCCAACATCACGATCGGCGGAGTCCGCATCGGCTTGTCGAGCACGATGAAGTACTTGGACTCGTGCTCGACAGCCGGTGGAAGTTTAAAGCGCATTTCAATGCCCTCGCGCCAAAACTGATGAAGACGGCAGGCGCACTCAGTAGGTTGCTGCCAAATATGAGTGGACCAAATTGCTCTAGCAGACGTCTTTACTTGGGAGTCCTACGGTCCATGGCGTTGTATGGGGCCCCGGTATGGGCAGACGCTTTATGCCGTGAAAATGTAGCTGTTCTGCGGCAATCGCAAAAAGTAATGGCGACGAGGGTCGTGAGAGGTTACCGGACCATCTCGGGCGATGTGGCGTGCGTACTGGCTGGAGTAACACCCTGGGACCTGGACGCGCTTTCCTTGGCGTCGACTTACCATCGGCGTCGAGGCCTTACGTCCAGGGACCTCAGTGCCAGTACCGCACGTGAGCGAGGAGCGGGATGCCGCAATAGAGGAGTGGCTCGCAAGGCTGGAGCATACATCGGCTGGTCGGAGAACTATCGACGCAGTTCGCCCCGTTCTCAGGCAGTGGCTGGCGAGACGTCACGGTGTCCTCACTTTCCGGCTGACGCAGGTCCTCACGGGGGCACGGGTGCTATTCGGCGGATACCTGTGCCGCGTCGCCGGAAGAGAGCCGGATCCACGCTGCCACCACTGCCCCGGCTGCTGTTGACGAGTCGGCCCAGCACGTACTGCGAAGAGTGCCCGGCCTGGGAATCGGAGCGTGAGGAGCTCCGAAGTGTTGTGGGGGGCTGACTTGACGTTGCCGGCTGTGGTTTCCTCCATGGCCGGTAGCGAAAGGTCATGGGCTGCCGTCCTATCCTTCTGCGAGGACGTGATGTCGCGGAAGGAGGCGGCGGAGAGAGAAAGGGAGGCGACTTCCGATCTCGCTATCCGCCTGCAAAAAGGACCGGGCGCCGGAGAGCGGCCCACGATCGCCGCCTCCCCCCCTAACACCAGCCAGAGTGCGGTAGACTTGGGGAAGTCTGCCGCCTAATCACCTGGCCCGAGTAGGCGCGCGCGGTGTCCCCCGCGCGCTACTCCAGTAAGTGGTCGTAGAGGGTGCTGCTCCCACCCTCCGACACTGAGAAGTGCCGTAGGGCATCGCCGTCGGGGTTCGCAGATGTTTTTCCTGGTTCCCGTGGCCCCGACCTGGAGGCGAATGAGGCGGACACAGTCAGGTTATAGTGGGTAGGCTGCCGTGCGTTTACCACCTTTTGGCGCGGCAGGAGCCCCACATAACCCGTCGTTCTTCCCAAGGCGGCGGGTACCCGGCAACAGGGTTTCCTGACGTAAAAAAAAAAAAAAAAAAAAAAAAAAAAAAAAAAAAAAAAAAAAAAAAAAAAAAAAAAAGGTTATGTTAGGTTAGGTTATCAGAGGTTAGGTTAGGTTAGGTTCCTCAGGGCAGTTGCTGGACTGCTACTGGGCGCGTCCCCCGGGTGGCGGATAGGGGAATGCCACAAACATTGGTGGTACCGGTCTTGACCGGCGCGGACCAAAACCAGTAGGCATGGGCTTGCCTTTAGGGGTTTGTTAACCCCACGGCCTAAGGGAGCAACACCCTGACAGAAAAGCGCGAGGTGGGGCGGGTCCGGCGGGTGCTTAATTGCGCAGCCGGACAAGCACCAGGGTGCACCCCCCCCTCAACTCGTAATCCCGGTTCCTGGTGTCGTTGATCACGTCTAGACGCCGGGACCGGGAACGAGGGCCTTGGCTTAACCGCCCGGGCTGCGAGGAAGAAAACCTCTCTAAAAAATTACCCCAATCCCAAGCGGAGAAACAGCGTGAGGGGATGCATGGCCGTTGGGAAGATCGGTCCCTACTGTTTTCCCCCGCTAGAGTACCGGCCGACTCTCTTAGCGGGATACACCTAGGCTTATCCGCAGACAGGGGGCACTGTGCGGATGGACCCACCCTTCCCCCATACTCGTGGGACTTTATATGGATCTGAACTCAAATAAAAAAAAAGATGATGTGCCTGCGACGGGCGGGCGGTAGTGTGCCAGTGGCTGGCGGAGTTGGCGTTCCTTTAAAGGAAAACAAAAAAAAAGATGTGGCAGAGCCCGTGACGGGCGAAGGTAGTGTGCCTGTGACTGGCGGTGTTAGTGTTGGGGATTCGTCCGTTTCGGATAATAGGCCGGGTAACATTTATAGCCTCATCGCGCTTAAAAGCGCGAGAGTTATGTTGGAGAGACTTGAGTCGACGTCGAAGAGTTTGGGATCGCGGAGCGTGTCTGTGTCATCTCTGGCTGACTCAGACAGTAACATGTCTTTTGACTCGGCGACAGCGTACACAAGAAGGGAGGACCGGAAGCAGGCCTCTGGAAACAGGTGACCTGTCCTTGTCCTCGGAGGAAGAAGGACGAATGTCGAAGGCCACGGTCAGGGCAAAGAAAGGAAGAGGAAGACCTTCCTTCGTCTGGCCAGTATGTTGGACTCGCGGAAGCCAAGCGCATGCATAACGAGGCCAAGCGTGAAGAGCTGCGACTGCGGGCGGAGGAAGAGTTGTCTGATGAGGTCCTAGCGGTGCGTACGAGAGCGATTTCCCGGCTCTCGGGGGCTTCCTTTGACCCGAGCACGGAAACCGCGGAGTCGGCTTTAGTGAGCGACTTGCAAGAGCCTTGTAAAACGGCAGCTTAGAGGTGATAAATAAAGTCGCCATTAGGTCTTCAAACCTCAAGGGTGGCTTCGTTAAAGCCCTTAAGGAAGCTGCCAGTAACATTAGCCATGGCAGTTCAAAGTCTTGGCGGAAAGGACGGTGACAGAGGAGGTAGCTCAACTGAAGGCGTACAATACTCGTTTACAAAAGGAGATGGACGAGCTGAGAAGGGAAGTAAACAACCTCAAGGAAGAGAAAGAAGAGGGCTACTCGTACGACAGTGGCTCATAAGAAGGACACTCCAGCAAGTTTTTCAGTGCTGATGAGCTGGTACGGTCTGTACTAGTGCAAGTGGGGACAATGGTGAACGCGCGCTTTGAGGCCTTGGAGTCGCGCCTTCTACCAGAGCAGCGGATGCGCCCTCCCCTGGCGGCGGAGACGTCTCGTTTGGCGGATACGATAACGGAGCCATCTACGTCCACCTTGATGGCTCCGGCGAACCCTCATAAAAGAAAAAGGGAAAGAGGGTCGCAAAAAGAAAAAGAAGAGTGTGGGCCAGGCAGCATCGTCTACCGAAGCTCAGCCACTCAATCAAGCTCTTCCAACGTTCAAGAGCGTTGGTCTGAGGTGGTAAAGAAGAAGAAGAAGGGAACGAAAAATAAAAGGAAGACAGTCCCAGAGAAAGAAGACGCGCCAGCGCGTAAGGAGAAGGCGAAGATGCCCAGGCTCCGTCCGCCTCGCTCGGCAGCAGTTTCCATCAAGCTGCAACCGGATGCGGAGGCGCGTGGCTCTATCATACGCGGCGGTGCTGATGGAAGTTCAAACGTCACGTGGACCTGTCCACCCTGGGCATCACGGACTTGAGGTTTAAGTTGGCAGCGGACGGGTGCGAGAATGTTGGAGCTGCCCGGCGATAAGGGTGAGAAAGCCGATGCTTCTGGCTCAGCGGCTGGAAGGTATAGTGGATCCGCAAGAGGTCAAGATCTCTAGGCCCACCAATGCGCGGAGCTACGCGTGAGTGGTCTGGATGACTCAGTCACGCCGGAGGAGATCAGCTTTGGCGGTCAGTCGTGCTGGCGGGTGCTCTTCCGTCAGCGTAAAAGTGGGTGAAGTTCGGCCCGTGGTAACAACGGGCTCGGTTCGGCGTGGGTTCGCTGTCCAGTTTTGGCAGCGAAGCAAATTTTGAAGGCCAGAAGACTGTTGGTGGGCTTTGTGTCGGCGTGGGTGGCGCTATTGAGCCACCGACCCCTTAGATGTTATCGTTGTCACGAGGTTGGCCACGTAGCTGCCAGCTGTAAGGGCACGATAGCATAGGAGTGGACAATGCTTCCGGTGCGGAGAAGAGGGGCATACAATAAGCCAGTGCGAGAAAGTTCCACGCTGCCCGGTTTGCGAAGCGGCTCATCTTCCTGCGGATTCACTCGGTGGGGAGTGCAGCCTGTTCCAAGTCCAATGCGGGGAAAAAGAAGAAGGCTGGGAATAAGAGTTTCCCGCGTAGAGAGCCAGAGGGCGGTCGACTTGGGGAAGTCGGCCGTCCAGAGAATCTGGCAGAGTAGCGTCCGCTAGTAAATTCCCGCACGCTACTCGGGCTGGCCGTCGGGGGGTGTCCCTTCACCCCTGACATCTGAGACGGGCCAAGCGGCACTCGCCGTCGGGGCGCGGACGAATTTGGATACCCGTGCTCCGGCAGATAGGCGAGCGAAGAGGAACACCGTGTGGTTTTAGTGGGTAGGCTGCTGCGCTTCTCGCGGCAGGAGCCCCACATAACCCGTCCGCTTCCCCTTAAGCGGCGGGTACCCGGGAACAGGGTTTCCACACGTTAAAAAAAAAAAAAAAAAAAAAAAAAAAAAAAAAAAAAAAAAAAAAAAAAAAAGGTTAGGTTCTCAGGGCAGTTGCTGGACTGCTACTGGGCGCGTCCCCCGGGTGGCGGATAGGGGAATGCCACCACATTGGTGGTACCGGTTTGACCGGCGCGGACCAAAACCAGTAGGCATGGGCGTGCCTTTAGGGGTTTGCTAACCCCACGGCCTAAGGGAGCACACCCTGACAGAAAAGCGCGGAGGTGGGGCGAGCCCGGCGGGCGCTTAACTGCGCAGCCCGGCTAGCACTTCGTGCAACGCCCCTCTCAAATCGTAATCCCGGGACCCGGTGTCGTTGCCATGTCTAGCGGCCGGTTACTGGGACCGATAGCCTCGGCTTAACCGCCCGGGCTGCGAGGAAGAAAACCTCTATAAAAAATCACCCCAATCCCAAGTGGCGGAGCAGCGCGAGGGGATGCGTGGCCGATGGGAGATCGGTCACTACTGCTACCCCCGCAAGAGTACCGGCCGACACTCTTAGACGGGTTACGTTCTGGCTTATCCGCAGACAGGGGGCACTGTGCGGACGGACCTACCCTTCCCCCATACTCGTGGGACTAAAAAATGGAAATTTCTTTTATAAAAACCAAATACCCAAGACGTTGTGCCTGTGACGGGCGGAGAAGACGTAGTGCCTGCGATGGGCGGAGAAAAGGTTGTGCCAGTAACTGGCGGTCGGTCGTTGAGGATGGGTCGCGTGTTGCGACTGCGGATAAAGTAGAGGAGGTCTCGGCTAAACAGCCGCAAGTTGTGCTGACCCGGGTGGAGTTGGGGGAAAGCGCACTTAGTAGAGTAAGTCCTACGTCCTCTTCCGGACGATTCTGGGCTGGTTCGGGGAAGGACTCCGACGGGGAAAGCTTCATCTCTGTAAGCTCGATTGGAAGCAATAGGTCTAAATTAAAAAAGGCCGCGAAGAGACCGCACAAGAACAGCGGCCAGTCAGGGTCCTCTGACGAGGATATAGGGCGGCCTAAACTAAGACGGCTGCGAGCAGAGGGAGAGGCAGACCTTCCACCACGGGAGAGTATGTCGGTTTGGCAGAGGCGAAGAGAGCCCTCAACGAGGCCAAGAGAGAGGAGTTGAGGCTGCGGGCCGAGGAAGAGGTGGCAGAGATGGCGTTGGCTGTGAGCACTAGGGCGAGCTCGCGCCTGTCCGACGCTTCATCAGTCACGTTATTGGAGGAGACCAGAGGAGAAGCAGTATTGGCTTCAGACCTGCAGAAAAGTTGACGGCTAGCCTGGAGGTAATTGAAAATGTGGCCAGGAAAGTCCGGCAACCTAAAAGGGGGCTTCATAAAGGCCCTTAAAGAGGCGACTAGGACCATAGCTCTGCGGTAGATACCCTTGCGAAAAGAACGGCGTCGGATGAGGGCAGCCCAATTAAGGGTAAGTAACGCTCCGCCTGCAGTCTGAGCTCGATGATATGCGCAAGGAGTTTGCGGCGCTGAGAGCGCAGGTTGGAAGCTACCCGAGCCGAAGTATGGCCTTCACTACCCCAGGGGGCAGGTCCCGACGAGTCCCCCGCCACAACAACCGGCGGGCGTGGACGAGCTGGCCCGGTCGATCATGGTCCAGGTGGGGACCATGATAATGCGCGCTTTGAGGCGCTGGAGGGCAGGCTCCTAACCGGAACAGCGGGTTCGTCCTCCACTGGCGGCTGATAGGGCTGAAGGAAAGGTCGGTTCCAAAAGCTGCAGCAGAGAGCACAAGAGTGACGACCCTCACGGCCCCCGCCAATCCGGCGCCAGTGCCATCTACGAAGAAACCCAAAAAAAAGGGTAAAGCAAAGAAGGTTGTAGGCCAGCCTTACGAAGCAACCAGTGGCACAAGCCACACGTGAGGAACCGGTTCCGTCCACGTCTGCCACTTCCAATACAGAAGGCTGGAATGTGGTGGTTAGACGAGGGGCGAAGAAGACAACGGCGGCCGCGAAACAGCCACCGAAAAGAAACCGTCCAGCCCAAGAAGAAGCAGGTGAAAAAGCTTCGGCCTCCTCGCTCGGCAGCGGTTGTGCTTAAGCTTAAGCCTACAGCAGTTGAGCGCAATGTCACTTACCAGGAGGTATTTGCCCAGGTCAAGACAAAACTCGACCTAAAACGACCTGGGCATAAAAGACATCAGGTTTAAGGTGGCCGCCACTGGGGCGAGGATGCTGGAGATTCCAGGTGCCAGCAGCACGGAAAAGGCTGACGCCCTGGCCCAAGCGATAAGGGGGGTCTTGGATGGGGACGAAGTCCAAATCTCGAGGCCAAACCAAGTGCGCCGAGCTGAGAGTAACCGGCCTAGACGACTCGGTGTCGAAGGAAGAACTGGCGGAGGCCATCAGCCGGATGGGTGGCTGCACCGCTGACGCCGGTTAAAGTGGGGGAGATTCGCCGAGGGACGTCAGGTTACGGCACGGCGTGGCGTCAGTTGCCCTGTATTAGCGGCCAAGAAAGTGGTAGATGGCGGCACGCCTTCTCGTGGGGTTTGTGTCAGCACAGGTGAAGCTGCTACAGGCCAGACCCCAGCGTTGTTTCCGGTGTCACGAAGTGGGGCACGTGGCAGCCAAATGCAATGGCAGTGAGGGACCGGAGCAGCCAATGCTTCCGTTGCGGGCAAAGCGGGCACAGGCGCGAGCTGTGTACGCCGCACCGCACTGCCCGGTCTGCGAGGGCGCAAAGAGGCCAGCGAACCACATTGTCGGTAGCGCAGCCTGTACCCGAGCTCCAGCTCGGAAGAAGAAGGGGGCCAAACCGGTGGCTGGTGCGTCCAAACCACCGACGGAGGTACAAACGATGGACCACCAATAACAATGGCCATCAAAGTACTACAAGCGAACCTGAACCACTGTGCCAGAGCCAGGACCTATTTGTTCAAAAGCCTGGCGCAGTGGTCTGTACAAGTGGGAGTCGTGGCGGAGGCCATATTGGGTCCCCCCGCGTGACAATTGGGCGTGTGATAACGACGGGTTGGTGGCCATCGTTACCCAGGTCGCCACGGGCTCCCCACCATTTACGCGTGTCGTTAAGGGCTCGGGGTGTGTCGCGGCACTGCTGGGTGACATGGCGGTTGTCGGGGTCTACTTCTCCCCCAACCGACCCGTCGTGGAATTCGAGGAGTTCCTGGACCAGGTGACGGAGCTGTCTCGAACCCTCCAGGCCAGGAAACCTGGTCATCGCGGGGGATCTAAATGCGAAGTCACATATGTGGGGCTCGTCAACAACGGACGCTCGGGGCAGGCTGGTGGAAGAGTGGGCTGTCACTACTAACTTGACGGTCCTCAACCGGGGGACGGCCAACACGTGCGTGCGACGGCAGGGCGGGTCCATCGTGGACGTAACGTTCGCGAGCCCGGCCTTAGCGCGCCGTGTTCAGGACTGGCGAGTGCTGGGTGATGTGGAGACTCTCTCGGACCATCTCTACATCCAGTTTGAGATCTCCACTCATCCGGCGGTGCCGCCAAGACCTAACCGAACCCTGAGGGAGGAAAGTCCGAGGTGGCAGCTGAAGCGCCTCAAACCAGAGCTGTTGAAGGAGGCGGCGATTATAGCCTCTTGGCTGCCTCAACATGTCGCGTCACCAGAGGAGGCATCACAGCGCATGGAGGAGCTGGTGAAACGCATCTGCGATGCATCAATGCCTCGGTCCGGAGTGTGCCCTCCAAGACAACAAGTATGGTGGTGGAATGCAGAAATAGCGCAACTCCGTCAGGACTGCGTTTGCTGCCAGACGCCTATTCTCACACTACAGAAGAAGGGTGAGTCGGGATCGAGCAGAGGAGGAGCGTCGGTATGCCAGCTATGTGGAGGCAAAGACTCGCCTTTGTGCCCAGATCGCCAGGGCCATAGCTGAGGGAAGGGCAGAAATGTTAGAGGGAATCGATGGAGATCCCTGGGGCACACCGTATAGGTTGGTCATGGACAAGCTTCGCCCCAGGGCCCCTCCAATTACTGAAACGCTCGACAGGGAGGTACTTCAGAGTGTGCTGGAGAGCCTGTTTCCACACCAGCAAAACTTTGTGCCGCCGCGGATGGCTCCGAGCATAGCGGCTGACGGTGACGCAGGGCAGGAGGACGTGCCAGAGATCGACGAGGAGGAATTAGCAGCTGCGGTCTTGCGCCTGCGGGGAAAATCCGTTGCCCCCGGGTTGGACGGAATACCAGGCCGCGCCCTAGCCTTGGCCATGGACGCTTTAGGGCCTTGTGTGAGGGGACTATTCACTGCCTGTCTGGCTCAAGCCATAATTCCACAGAGGTGGAAGACAGGCAGGCTAGTCCTCCTCAGAAAGGAAGGGCGTCCAGCGGAGTCCCCCTCTGCCTACCGCCCCATCGTGGTGCTAAACGAGCTGGCCAAGTTATTAGAGCGCATCATCGTCGGACGTTTGGTCAAGCACATGCTGGAGGTTGGGCCGGATCTATCGGACGCGCAGTTTGGTTTTCGCGGTGGACGCTCAACCGTCGATGCCATTCTGTGGGTCAAGTCTCAAGCGCAGGATGCGGTCTCCCGGGGTGAAGTAGTTTTTGCGGTGTCCCTGGACATCTCAAACGCATTTAACTCTTTGCCTTGGGCTTGCATTAGGGAAGCGCTCCGCTACCAACGGGGTGGCCGACCTACTTGCGTCGCGCTATTGGGGCTTACCTCTCCGATAGATCCGTGGTCTTTCCTGAGCGGAACGGCTGGGGGAGAAGGGCAGTATCGTGCGGTGTTCCACAGGGCTCGGTTCTCGGGCCGCTCTTGTGGAACATCGGCTACGATTGGGTGCTGAGGAGTAGCACACTCAGGGGAGTCAGCGTCGTATGCTACGCCGACGACACCCTAGTGTTGGCGCGGGCAAAAACCCATAGAGAGGCGGCGCTATTAGCGACGGCAGGAGTGGCCCACATCGTCAGCAAAATACGAAAGTTGGGGCTGGAGGTTGCTCTCGGGAAATCGGAGGCGATCTGTTTCCATGGCCCTAGAAGAGCACCTCCACCGGACACCCACATCACGATCGGCGGAGTCCGCATCGGCTTGTCGAGCACGATGAAGTACTTGGGACTCGTGCTCGACAGCCGGTGGAAGTTTAAAGCGCATTTCAATGCCCTCGCGCCAAAACTGATGAAGACGGCAGGCGCACTCAGTAGGTTGCTGCCAAATATGAGTGGACCAAATTGCTCTAGCAGACGTCTTTACTTGGGAGTCCTACGGTCCATGGCGTTGTATGGGGCCCCGGTATGGGCAGACGCTTTATGCCGTGAAAATGTAGCTGTTCTGCGGCAATCGCAAAAAGTAATGGCGACGAGGGTCGTGAGAGGTTACCGGACCATCTCGGGCGATGTGGCGTGCGTACTGGCTGGAGTAACACCCTGGGACCCTGGACGCGCTTTCCTTGGCGTTCGACTTACCATCGGCGTCGAGGCCTTACGTCCAGGGACCTCAGTCCAGTACCGCACGTGAGCGAGGAGCGGGATGCCGCAATAGAGGAGTGGCTCGCAAGGCTGGAGCATACATCGGCTGGTCGGAGAACTATCGACGCAGTTCGCCCCGTTCTCAGGCAGTGGCTGGCGAGACGTCACGGTGTCCTCACTTTCCGGCTGACGCAGGTCCTCACGGGGCACGGGTGCTTCGGCGGATACCTGTGCCGCGTCGCCGGAAGAGAGCCGGATCCACGCTGCCACCACTGCCACGGCTGCGTTTGACGAGTCGGCCCAGCACGTACTCGAAGAGTGCCCGGCCTGGGAATCGGAGCGTGAGGAGCTCCGAAGTGTTGTGGGGGCTGACTTGACGTTGCCGGCTGTGGTTTCCTCCATGGCCGGTAGCGAAAGGTCATGGGCTGCCGTCCTATCCTTCTGCGAGGACGTGATGTCGCGGAAGGAGGCGGCGGAGAGAGAAAGGGAGGCGACTTCCGATCTCGCTATCCGCCGCAAAAGGACCGGGCGCCGGAGAGCGGCCCACGATCGCCGCCTCCCCCCCTAACACCAGCCAGAGGGCGGTAGACTTGGGGAAGTCTGCCGCCTAATCACCTGGCCCGAGTAGGCGCGCGCGGTGTCCCCCGCGCGCTACTCCAGTAGTGGTCGTAGAGGGTGCTGCTCCCACCCTCCGACACTGAGAAGTGCCGTAGGGCAATCGCCGTCGGGGTTCGCGGATGTTTTTCTGGTTCCCGTGGCCCCGACCTGGAGGCGAATGAGGCGGACACAGTCAGGTTTTAGTGGGTAGGCTGCCGTGCGTTTACCACCTTTTGCGCGGCAGGAGCCCCACATAACCCGTCGTTCTTCCCCAGGCGGCGGGTACCCGGCAACAGGGTTTCCTGACTATAAAAAAAAAAAAAAAAAAAAAAAAAAAAAAAAAAAAAAAAAAAAAAAAAAAAAAAAAAAGGTTAGGTTAGGTTAGGTTAGGTTAGGTTAGGTTAGGTTAGGTTAGGTTAGGTTTCCGGGGCAGAGGCTGACTGCTACCGGGCGCGTCCCCCGGGTGGCGGATAGGGGAATGCCACTCGCGACTGTTCCCCCAGACAGGAGCTTGTGGTACCGGAGCAATCCGGCGCGGACCAACAGCCAGGAGGGGCAGGGGGAGCGGTGTCAGGAGGGCGCCGTCTCCTCCTTGGAGGTAGCGCGGTGTCTCCGGCCGTTTTGCGGTAGGAGGCGCTGCGCGGGCCGTGCTGCCGGGGCTAGCCCGTCGGTGCGGCGGCTGGAGCGGGGCCATTTCGGTGGTCCTGCGTCTGGCGTGGTTGTCGGCAGCCATCTTGGTCCGGAGGTGGGCCGACGGTAGGGGGGCCGCGGGGGAAGAGGAGTGTCGGTATGGCGATGCGCCGCTCGTCCCTATCTCCCGCGGCCTAGCGGGGCCACCACCGTTAGATGGTGGACGCGGTGGGGCTGCAGAGGAAGAGGAGTGTCGGTGTGTCGTTGCCGCTCTCCCTGTCCTCTGCAGCCGATTGGAGGTGGCCCACTTCGGTGGGCGGAGGTTGGTTTTGATGGGGCTGCTCCGGGTACCTCTCTGGTGTAGCAGAGTTGACTGTGGAGCAGCCTCATCGGTATGGTGGTCAGCCATGGGCAGACCTGCCGCCGGGGCGCCGTAGTAGTTATGCGCGAGCGATCCTGCGGCGTCCCATTAAGGCGGAGGGGAGGGGAATGTCGGGTTTTAGTGGGTAGTACCGGCTCTTCTAGCCGGTGAGCCCCACATAACCACCTGGGGGGGGAGGGGGGGTTTATCAGGTGGCATGCGTAAATGCATTTCCCGACAAAAAAAAAAAAAAAAAAAAAAAAAAAAAAAAAAAAAAAAAAAAAAAAAAAAAAAAAAAAAAAAAAAAAAAAAAAAAAAAAAAAAAAAAAAAAAAAAAAAAAAAAAAAAAAGGTTCCCGGGGCAGAGGCTGACTGCTACCGGGCGCGTCCCCCGGGTGGCGGATAGGGGAATGCCACTCGCGACTGTTCCCCCAGACAGGAGCTTGTGGTACCGGAGCAATCCGGCGCGGACCAACAGCCAGGAGGGGCAGGGGGAGCGGTGTCAGGAGGGCGCCGTCTCCTCCTTGGAGGTAGCGCGGTGTCTCCGGCCGTTTTGCGGTAGGAGGCGCTGCGCGGGCCGTGCTGCCGGGGCTAGCCCGTCGATGCGGCGGCTGGAGCGGGGCCATTTCGGTGGTCCTGCGTCTGGCGTGGTTGTCGGCAGCCATCTTGGTCCGGAGGTGGGCCGACGGTAGGGGGGCCGCGGGGGAAGAGGAGTGTCGGTATGGCGATGCGCCGCTCGTCCCTGTCTCCCGCGGCCTAGCGGGGCCACCACCGTTAGATGGTGGACGCGGTGGGGCTGCAGAGGAAGAGGAGTGTCGGTGTGTCGTTGCCGCTCTCCCTGTCCTCTGCAGCCGATTGGAGGTGGCCTACTTCGGTGGGCGGAGGTTGGATTTGATGGGGCTGCTCCGGGTACCTCTCTGGTGTAGCAGAGTTGACTGTGGAGCAGCCTCATCGGTATGGTGGTCAGCCATTGGCAGACCTGCCGCCGGGGCGCCGTAGTAGTTATGCGCGAGCGATCCTGCGGCGTCCCATTAAGGCGGAGGGGAGGGGAATGTCGGGTTTTAGTGGGTAGTACCGGCTCTTCTAGCCGGTGAGCCCCACATAACCACCTGGGGGGGGAGGGGGGGGGGTTTATCAGGTGGCATGCGTAAATGCATTTCCCGACAAAAAAAAAAAAAAAAAAAAAAAAAAAAAAAAAAAAAAAAAAAAAAAAAAAAAAAAAAAAAAAAAAAAAAAAAAAAAAAAAAAAAAAAAAAAAAAAAAGGTTAGGTTAGGTTAGGTTCTCAGGGCAGTTGCTGGACTGCTACTGGGCGCGTCCCCCGGGTGGCGGATAGGGGAATGCCACCACATTGGTGGTACCGGTCTTGACCGGCGCGGACCAAAACCAGTAGGCATGGGCGTGCCTTTAGGGGTTTGTTAACCCCACGGCCTAAGGGAGCACACCCTGACAGAAAAGCGCGGAGGT
Source organism: Brenthis daphne (assembly GCA_947093115.1). Lineage (NCBI taxonomy): Eukaryota > Metazoa > Arthropoda > Insecta > Lepidoptera > Nymphalidae > Brenthis > Brenthis daphne. The sequence goes on along the minus strand of CAMUPN010000014.1, from coordinate 138,559 downwards.
GGGGCGAGCCCGGCGGGCGCTTAACTGCGCAGCCCGGCTAGCACTTAGTGCAACGCCCCTCTCAAATCGTAATCCCGGGACCCGGTGTCGTTGCCATGTCTAGCGGCCGGTAACTGGGACCGATAGCCTCGGCTTAACCGCCCGGGCTGCGAGGAAGAAAACCTCTATAAAAAATCACCCCAATCCCAAGTGGCGGAGCAGCGCGAGGGGATGCGTGGCCGATGGGAGATCGGTCACTACTGCTACCCCCGCTAGAGTACCGGCCGAAACTCTATGCGGGTTACGTTAGGCTTATCCGCATACAGGGGGCACTGTGCGGATGGACCCACCCTTCCCCCATACTCGTGGGATTTAAAATGGATAATTCTTTAATTAAATCAAAAACCCTAGACGTTGTGCCTGTGACGGGCGGAGAAGATGTGGTGCCTGCGAAGGGCGGAGTAGATGTTGTGCCAGCGACTGGCGGTGCTGGCGCTCGGCCAAAGAGGGGTGTAGTGTCGCGTGTTGCGGCTATGGAAAAATCAGAGGAGGTTGCGGCAAGACAGCCGCAAGTGGTGCTGACCCGGGTAGAGCTGGGGGAAAGCGCACTAAGTAGGCTCAGTCCTACGTCCTCTTCCGGACGATTCTGGGCAGGTTCTGGGAAGGACTCCGACGGGGAAGGTAGCTTCATCTCCGTAAGTTCGATTGGGAGTGGCGTGTCTCGGTTTAAAAAAGATACGCGGAAGAGACCGCACAAGACAAGCGGCCAGTCAGGGTCCTCTGATGAGGATATAGGGCGGCCTAAGACCAAGACGGCTGCGAGCAGGGGGAGAGGTAGACCCTCCACCACTGGAGAATACGTTGGCCTGGCAGAGGCAAAGAGGGCCCTGAACGAGGCAAAGAGAGAGGAGCTGAGGTTGCGGGCCGAGGAAGAGGTGGCCGGGATGACAACAGCGGTGAGCACTCGGGCGAGCTCGCGCCTGTCCGACGCTTCTTCGGTGACTTTGTTGGAGGAGACTGAGGGAGTTTTGGCGTTGGACCTACAGAGGAGAGTGACGACTAGCCTAGAAATTATTGAGAAGGTTGCCAGAAAGTCCGGCAATTTAAAAGGGGGCTTCATAAAGGCCCTTAAGGAGGCAGCTAGGACAATAGCCGAGGCGGTAGACACCCTTGCCAGGCGAACAGCGTCGGATGAGGCAGCCCAATTGAGGGCAAGTAACCTCCGCCTGCAGAATGAGCTCGAAGATATGCGCAAGGAGTTTGCGGCGCTGAGAGCGCAAGTGGAAGCTTCCCGAGCCGAAGTGTGGCCTTCACTATCCCAGGAGCAGGTCCCGACGAATCCCCCGCCACAACAACCGGCGGGTGTGGATGAGCTGGCCCGAACGATCATGGTCCAGGTGGGGACCATGATCAATGCGCGGCTTGAGGCGCTAGAGGGCAGGCTATTACCGGAACAGCGGGTTCGTCCTCCATTGGCGTCTGATAGGGAGAAGGATAGGTCAGTCCAAAGGCTGTAGCAAGGGATACGAGGGTGACGACCCTTATGGCCCCCGCCAATCCGGCGCCAGGGCCAACAAAGAAGAAACCCAAACCGGGTAAAACAAAGAAGGTTGTAGGCCAATCTACAAAACAACCAGTGGCACAAGCCACAAGGGCGGAGCCGGTTCCGTCTACGTCAGCCCCTTCCACTACGGAAGGTTGGAATGTGGTGGTTAGACGAGGGGCAAAAAAGACAGCGGCAGCCGCGAAACAGCCACCGAAAGCAGCCGCTCAACCGAAGAAGAAGAAGATTGGAAAGCTTCGGCCTCCTCGCTCGGCAGCGGTTGTGCTTAAGCTTCAGCCTGCAGCGGTCGAGAGGAATATAACCTATCAGGAGGTGTTTGCCCAGGTCAAGACAAAAGTTGACCTAAACGACCTGGGCATAAAGGACGTTAGGTTCAAGGTGGCCTCCACTGGGGCCAGGATGCTGGAAATTCCGGGTACCAGCAGCGCGGAAAAGGCGGACGCCCTGGCTCATGCCATAAGGGGAGTATTGGATGGGGACGATGTCAAAATCTCCAGACCGACCAAATGCGCCGAGCTAAGGGTAACCGGCCTCGATGACTCGGTGTCCAAAGTGGAGCTGGCGGAGGCCATCGGCCGAAAGGGTGGTTGCCATGCTGACGCCGTTAAAGTAGGCGAAATTCGCCGGGGGGACGTCAGGTTTCGGGACGGCGTGGGTCAGATGCCCTGTACTAGCGGCCAAGAAAGTGGTGGACGGTGGTCGCCTTCTCGTGGGGTTTGTGTCGGCACAGGTGAAGCTGCTGCAGACCAGACCCCAGCGTTGTTTCCGGTGCCATGAAGTGGGGCACATGGCAGTTAAATGCACTGGCGGTGAGGATCGGAGCGGCCAGTGCTTCCGATGCGGAAAAATAGGACACAAGCGCGACCAATGCACGGCCGCACCGCATTGCCCGGTCTGCGAGGGTTTAAAGAGGCCAGCTAACCATATCGTCGGTAGCGCGGCCTGCACCCGAGCCCCAGCTCGGAAGAAGAAGGTGGCCAAACCTGTGGCTAGTGCGCCCAAGCCGCCAGTGGGAGAAACTATGGACCAATAATAAGATGGCCCTTAAAGTTCTACAGACGAACTTAAACCACTGCGCCAGAGCACAGGACCTGTTTCTTCAGAGCCTGGTGCAGTGGTCCGTACAAGTGGCGGTCGCGGCGGAGCCGTATTGGGTTCCCCCGCGTGACAATTGGGCGGGTGACAATGACGGATTGGTTGCCATTGTTTCCCAGGTCGCCGCGGGCTCCCCACCCTTTACTCGTGTCGTGAGGGGCTCGGGCTGCGTCGCGGCACTGCTGGGGGACATGGCGGTAATCGGGGTCTACTTCTCCCCCAACCGATCCGTCGCAGAATTCGAGGAGTTCCTGGACGAGGTGACGGAGCTCTCTCGGACCCTTCAGGCCAGAAATCTGGTCATCGCGGGGGACCTCAATGCGAAGTCTAGTATGTGGGGCTCATCAGTAACTGACGCTCGGGGTAGGCTAGTGGAAGAGTGGGTTGTCGCCACTAACTTAACGGTCCTTAACCGGGGGAACGGCAAACACGTGCGTGCGACGGCAGGGCGGGTCCGTCGTGGACGTAACGTTCGCGAGCTCGGCCTTAGCGCGCCGTGTTCAGGACTGGCGAGTGCTGGGTGATGTGGAGACTCTCTCGGACCACTTATACATCCGCTTTGAGATCTCCACACATCCGGCGGTGGCGCCAGGTCCTAGTCGAACTTCGGGAGAGGACGGCCCGAGGTGGCAACTTAAGCGCCTCGATGCAGAGGTGCTAAAGGAGGCGGTGATAGTGGCCTCATGGCTGCCCCAAACCTCCGGGGATGTCGCAGACTCGGCAGAAGGGCTGGCGGAGTTGTTAATGCGGGTCTGTGACCAGTGCATGCCCCGCTCAAGGGCGCTGCCCGTCTAGGCGCCAAGTGTACTGGTGGTCGGCGGCGATTGCGCAGCTGCGCGAAGAGTGTGTGGCTGCCAGACGCCAGTACACGCGCTGTCGGAGGAGGCGCTTTAGGAGCCTTAATGCCGCTGATAGGGAGAGGCACCAAATGGAGGAGGAAAGGCTGTACTCCTTGTACACTACCGCAAAGACAAGCCTACAGGTGGCGATTGCTGAGTCGCAGGCCACGGCCAGGGAACGCATGCTGGATGAGCTTAATCGCGATCCCTGGGGGACGCCCTATAGGATGGTGCGAAACCAGCTCCGTCCTTGGGCCCCCCCACTTACGCAGTCTCTCCAGCCCAGCGTGGTCCGGGAAGTGGTCGCGACTCTGTTCCCACAAGGTGCGCAGGCACAACATCAGCCGCCACCTATGTCCTCGCCGGAAGATAGGGACGAAAGTAATGATGTGCCAGAAGTAGGTGAAGAGGAGTTGACAAGAGCTGTGGATCGTCTCCGGGCAAAGAATGTCGCCCCAGGCCCTGATGGTATCCCTGGAAAAGTGTGGGTTCTGGCCATGGAATCATTGGAGCAAAGAGTTAGAGGACTATTTACTGCCTGTCTGGCTCAAGCCATAATTCCACAGCGGTGGAAGACAGGCAGACTAGTCCTCCTCAAAAAGGAGGGGCGGCCCGCAGAATCTCCGTCTGCGTATCGCCCCATCGTCCTCCTCGATGAAGTGGCCAAGCTCTTCGAGCGTGTGGTGGCCGGGCGTTTAGTGGCGCACTTAGAGCAGGCAGGACCCAACCTCTCCGACGTCCAGTTTGGCTTTCGCGGTGGCCGTTCCACCGTGGATGCCATTCTGCGCGTCCGGTCCCAGGCGCAGGAAGCAGTCTCCCGGGGCGAAGTCGTCATCGCGGTGTCGCTCGACATCGCGAACGCGTTTAACGCGTTGCCCTGGAGCTGCATAAGGGAGGCGCTCCGTTATCATGGGGTGCCGACCTACCTCCGTCGCGTCTTGGAGGCCTACCTGTCGGAGAGGTGGGTGACGTTCCCAGGACAGGACGGTTGGGAGAGTCGAGAGGTGGTGTGCGGTGTTCCACAGGGGTCGGTGCTTGGACCACTCCTGTGGAATATTGGATACGATTGGGTCCTGAGGGGCGCCAGTCTGCGAGGTGTGGAGGTCACCTGCTATGCCGATGATACACTGGTGACGGCGAGCCAATCGACCTACAGGGAGACGGCGATTTTGGCAACGGCGGGGGTTGCACATGTGGTGGGGCGAATCCGGCGGCTGGGCTTGAACGTGGCCCTGGAAAAGTCGGAGGCCGTGTGTTTCCACGGTCCTAGGAGGGCGCCGCCTTTAGATGCGCATATTGTTGTGGGAGGGGTCCGCATAGGCGTGAAGAGGACATTGAAGTACCTCGGCCTTGTGCTAGACAGCCGGTGGGACTTCCGGGCACACTTCGGTGCTTTGGTGCCGCGGTTGCTGAAGGAGTCGGCGGCGCTATGTAGGCTCCTGCCAAACATAGGTGGGCCAAGCATAGCAACCCGAAGGTTATATACGGGGGTGGTTCGCTCGATGGCGATGTACGGTGCCCCAGTGTGGGCGGATGGCCTGTCGCGTGACAACATCGCCCTGCTGCGGAGGGTGCAGAGGGTGATGGCGATTAGGGCCATAAGGGGGTACCGTACGATCTCGGGGGAGGCGGCGTGTTTGCTGGCCGGCCTATTGCCTTGGGACCTGGATGCGCGTTCCTTGGCGTCGATTTATTGTTGGCGTCGAGGCATAGCGTCCGGGGACCCCAGCACAGCGCCAATAGAGTTGGAAGACGAGCGGGTTGCCGCGTTGCATGAGTGGGGGTCCAGGCTGGAGCGCCCTTGCGCTGGCCGACGGACCGTCGAGGCAGTTCGCCCCGTTCTCGCACAGTGGTTGGGTAGGCGTCATGGCGTCTTAACCTTCCGCGCCACGCAGATCCTCTCGGGGCATGGTTGCTTCGGGGGGTACCTGTGTCGGGTCGCCGGGAGGGAGCCCTCTCCTCGCTGCCACCACTGTGACGACTGCCCGGACGAGTCGGCCCAGCATACGCTGGAGGTGTGCCCGGCCTGGGAGACGGAGCGCGAGGTGCTCCAGAGTGTCATAGGGGCGGACCTGACGTTGCCGGCTGTGATCTCAGCCATGGTCGGTAGCGAAAGGTCCTGGGATGCCGTCCTGTCCTTCTGCGAGGTGGTGATGTCGCAGAAGGAGGCGGCGGAAAGGGCGAGAGAGGCCAACGCCGAGCTCGCCATCCGCCGCAGAAGGACCGGGCGTCGGAGAGCGGCGCACGATCGCCGCCTCCCCCCTTAACACCAGCCAGAGGGTGGTCGGCTTGGGGAAGTCGGCCGCCCACTAATCTGGCCCGAGTAGGCGTGCGCGGAGACGTCCGCGCGCCTCTCGAAGAAGGCCATCGGGGGTTAGCCCCCCTGATACGGGACGGGCCGTAAGAGGCTCTCGCCGCTGGGGTCTACAGAGGAATACGGATACCTGTGACCCCAGCTTTGTGGCGACAAGGTGGCCTTTCAGTCAGGTTTTTAGTGGGTAGGCTGCCGCGCGTTTTCCATCTTTGCGCGGCAGGAGCCCCACATAACCCGTTCCGCCTATCCCCAGGCGGACGGGTACCCGGGAACAGGGTTTTCCTGACGTTAAAAAAAAAAAAAAAAAAAAAAAAAAAAAAAAAAAAAAAAAGGTTAGGTTAGGTTCTCAGGGCAGTTGCTGGACTGCTACTGGGCGCGTCCCCCGGGTGGCGGATAGGGGAATGCCACCACATTGGTGGTACCGGTCTTGACCGGCGCGGACCAAAACCAGTAGGCATGGGCGTGCCTTTAGGGGTTTGTTAACCCCACGGCCTAAGGGAGCACACCCTGACAGAAAAGCGCGAGGTGGGGCGGGTCCGGCGGGTGCTTAATTGCGCAGCCGGACATGCACCAGGGTGCACCCCCCCCTCAACTCGTAATCCCGGTTCCTGGTGTCGTTGATCACGTCTAGCGGCCGGGACTGGGAACGAGGGCCTTGGCTTAACCGCCCGGGCTGCGAGGAAGAAAACCTCTCTAAAAAATTACCCCAATCCCAAGCGGAGAAGCAGCGCGAGGGGATGCGTGGCCGATGGGAAGATCGGTCCCTACTGCTTCCCCCGCCAGAGTACCGGCCGACACTCTGGGCGGGTTATTGAAGGCTTATCCGGGTGCAGGGGGCACCGCCCGGATGGACGGGTTATATCCCCCATACTCGTGGGATTCAAAAATGGAAATTCTTAACAAACAAAAAACCCAAACCTTCGATGTGGAGCCCGTGATGGGCGGTGAATTGACGGTGCCTGTGACTGGCGGAGAGATTGTAGAGCCCGTGATGGGTGTGGTTTACGATTCAGACGGGTCCATGTACTCGTCTGTCTCCTCGATTTTGGGCCGCAAGAGGCCCCGTGCTGAGCCGCTACTTCTGGCGTCGTCCTCCGGGTCCGAGACCGAAACGGAGTCGACCATCAACGCCAGGGCGACGGAGGCACGTAGAGGGAAGACATTTAAAGGTCCTGGTGGGTCTGGGTTGGTGCGTTCGCGCGCTGATCTTAAAAAGTTAGAGTACGAGGCCAAGGAGAAGGCCTTTGAGGAATCTCTAAAGAAGAGAACGTTCCGTAAGGAGAGTTCCTCTCAGCCTGCGGGATCGGAGTCGTCGGCCTTTGTTACCCCCGCTCCAATGGATGTAGCCGGTATGCCGGCTGAGGAGTTGAAGGCGGTCGCCGGCACAAGTGTGGCGGCGATAATGGAAGTGGCCCTCAAGTCGGGCAATTTAAAGGGTGTTTACGTGAAGAGGTTGAAAGAGTCAGCGGCGTCCCTTCAACAGATTGTAGAGGCATTAGTTGGACGTACGGCGGCTGAGGAGCTGGTTCATCTGAGCAGCGACAATGCCAGGCTCAAGCGGGAAGTCGAGAATCTCAGGTCGGAGTTAAAAGCGTATCGCAGGGAGTTCTCAGACATGAAGGCGCAAATGTCGGCGGCGAAACCAGGCCCATCAGATGTAGTTGGCGGAGACTGGCTGGAGGAACTTAGGGCCTCCATAGTCGCCTCTGTGGGCACCATGATTGATGGCCGATTTGCCGGCATCGAGGAGCGCCTTCTCCCGGAGAAGAGGATGCGGCCCCCATTGGCGGCGGATAGACGGCGTGAGGCTGCTGTAAGGGACCCTGTCCCAGCTCCCTCTAGCGGGGTGCCTGTGCCGAGTGTCACGGCGGTGAAAGAAGGCCCGGCGTTGGGCAAACGTAAGCCTGCTAAAAATAAGGCGGCTGCTCCTGTGCGCCCAAGTCCGCCAGTGCAGGCGCCGTCTGTCTCGGCTACTCCTCCTCCAGTCGCTGGGCCAAGTAACCCGGGGACGGCGGACCAAGAAACCTGGGCAACGGTAGTTCGGAAGGGGAAGGGGAAGGGGAAGGGCAAGAAAGTGTCCCCCCCCAGTGCTGCTAATAAAACGGCACCCCCAGTGAAGAGGGCTCCCCCAGCAAAGAAGGCTCCCCCAGGGCCATCGAAGCCAAAGGTGGCTGCACCAGCGCGTACTGCGGCGGTTATTTTAACGCTGCAGCCCGAGGCGGAGGCCAAGGGGATAACGTATGCGAAGGTGCTCGAAAAGGCGCAGCAAAGGGTCAACCTCCCTGAGCTTGGGATCACGGGGGGTCTTTCGGTCCGAAGGGCCGTAACGGGGGCTCGCCTTCTGGAGCTCCCTTCCTCTGTCTCTGCGGAGGTGGCAGACCGCCTGGCTGAAAAGCTTCGCCAGGTGTTGGACGGTCTGGCGACAGTGGTGCGCCCGACGAAAAATGGGGAGGTGAGGGTAACTGGCCTGGACGACTCGGTCACCAAGCAAAAGGTGGCCGATGCAGTTGCACTTGTGGGGAAGTGCCCTGTGAGTTCCGTCTGGGTCAGTGAGATCCACAAAGGGAAGGGTGGGATGGGCACGGCGGTAGTCAGGTGCCCGGTTACGGCGGCCAAGACGATGGCTGATGCGCGCAAACTGTTGGTCGGATGGTCGTCGGCCAAAATTGAGGTCCTAGAACAGCGACCATTGCGCTGCTTTAGGTGCCTGGGCATAGGGCACACTTTACCCCTGTGCCCATCGAAGGTGGAAAGGGGGCGCCTTTGTTATCGCTGCGGCAGTGAGGATCATCTGTCTGCGGCGTGCAAGGCGAAGACCCCGCGCTGCGCCGTTTGCGCTGATGCCGGGCGCCCCTCAGGGCATGTGATGGGTGGCCGTGATTGCAAGCCACCCGTCATGAAAGGCAGGGCGGCTCATCAGACCAGAGCCGCCCCTAGTGATGGAAACCGCCAGGCTGCGGAGGAAGCGCAGATGTCATCCTAATGCCCGGACATCTTCAGCGCTTCCTCCAGGCGAACGTCAACCACTCGGCTGGAGCGCAGGACCTGTTGCTGCAGTCCATGGCCGAGTGGGAAATTGACCTGGCGGTGGCCTGCGAGCCCTACTTCGTCCCTACCCAGTCGCAATGGGTGGGGGACTTAGAGGGCTCCGTGGCCATAGTGTCTGGGAGCGGCACCGGCCCCCGTCTCTCGGCAATCGAGAGGGGCCAGGGACTAGTTGTGGCAGGGTGGGGAGAGTACGTGATAATTGGCGTGTACTTCTCCCCCAACCGCAGCCTGGCGGAGTTCGAGGTTTTTCTCGATTCCGTCCGCGCTGCGGTTTGCAGGGTGTCGCCGAGGCCCACAATCGTCCTCGGCGACTTCAATGCCAAGTCCCTGGCTTGGGGGAACCCCACTACGGACGCTCGTGGGCGAGCTGTCCAAGTGTGGGGCCTACTCTCCGGGCTGTCCCTCCTCAATGTGGGGACGGCTTTCACTTGCGTGCGGCAACAGGGGGGGTCTGTGGTGGACCTAACGTTCGCCACCCCCGACGTCGCGCGCAAGGTGTTAAACTGGAGGGTAGAGGAGGAGGTGGAGACCCTGTCGGACCACAACTACGTCCGATTTGAGGTCTCCACCCGTCCGGTGCCAATGGACCGCCCAACGGGGCCCTCTCGTGCGTTCCCGAGATGGGCCCTTGGCCGGCTCGATCCTGAGCTGGCCCGGGAGGCGGCCATTGTGGAAGCTTGGTGCTCCCAGGGGAGTGTGGTGGGCGCCGGCTCCGAAGTGGAGGAGCTGGCTGGCCGCATGCGCGACGCCCTCACAAGGGTCTGCGATGCGGCCATGCCGCGGGTAAGGCGGCACGACCGGCGTCGCCGGTGCGTGTACTGGTGGTCGCCCGAAATTGCAACACTCAGGGCGGCCAGCAGTAGGGCCAGGAGGGCATATGTCCGGTGCCGAAGGAGGAACGGCCTGGACCCTGAATTGGAGAGCGAGCTGCGGCAGGCCTATAGGTCGGCAAAGAAGGCCCTGCAGCTCGCCATAAGCCAGGCCAAGGCGGCGGCCCGCCAAGAATTGTTGGCGGGCCTCGACAGGGATCCGTGGGGGCGCCCTTACATCAGCGCGCGGAACAAGCTCCGCGCGCATGGCGCCCCGGTCACGGAGACCACGCCGCCAGATGTTCTCCTTCGGCTTGTGGGAGGACTGTTTCCGGAGTCGTCGGGTCACAACCCCCCAGTGATGGCTCCTCCCTCATTCCACGAGGGAGTTGAGGAAATCCCCCCGATCACTGAGGGGGAATTTAGCCTGGCCCTCGACAAACTACGGGCCAGGCGGACGGCTCCGGGACCGGACGGTATTCCGGGGCGAATTCTAACAATCGCCCTGGAATACCTGGGAGGGGACCTTCGGGCTCTGTTCAACGCATGTCTTCGTGTTGGGCAGTTCCCGAAGGTCTGGAAGGAGGGGAGATTGTGCCTACTGCCCAAGGAGGGTCGTCCTCTGGACTCTCCTTCGGCGTACAGGCCAATCGTGATGCTGAGTGAGACGGGTAAGCTCTTTGAGAGAATTCTCGCTGCCCGTATCACTCGGCATCTGGAGGAGGTGGGGCCGGGCCTTTCAGAGGCTCAGTTCGGGTTCAGGGCGGGTCGGTCGACCGTGGACGCCCTGAACGCCCTGAAGGTCCGGTCCTTGGCCGCAGTGGAGGAGGGAGACGTGCTCCTAGCCGTCTCGGTGGATGTGGCCAACGCCTTCAACACCCTGCCGTTTGAGACTTTACGAGAGGCACTACGCTACCATCAGGTGCCTCTCTATCTCCGGCGGGTGTTGGACGCGTACCTCCATGACAGGCAGGTCATGTGGATGGGGGCAAATGGGGTGGTCGGTCGGCGACGTGTCGACTGCGGGGTTCCACAAGGGGCCGTTTTGGGCCCGGTACTGTGGAACCTCGGCTACGATTGGCTCTTGCGGTGTCCGCTCCTTCCCGGGCTGGGTGTCATCGCCTACGCTGATGACACCCTGGTGACGGCCCGGGGTCGTTCATATGAGGAAGCGGCACGCTTGGCCACAGTCGGCACAAATCTGGTCGTCGACCGGATTGGGATGCTGGGCCTGAGGGTCTCCATAACTAAAACGGAGGCCCTCCTTTTCCATGGCCCACGCAAGGGTGCCCCTAGAAATGCCTGCCTGCGCGTCCAGGGGAGGATGGTGGAGGTAAAGGCCCAAATGAAATATTTGGGCCTGACCCTAGACGCTCGCTGGACGTTCCGTGTCCACTTCGCCCAGCTCACCCCGAAATTGATGAACGCCGCCTCGGCCCTCGGCAGACTTCTGCCGAATGTCGGGGGCCCTGGATCTCCTTGCCGGCGGCTCTATGCCGGCATCGTGAGGTCCATGGCACTGTACGGTGCTCCTGTTTGGATCGACGCCCTCGCCGCTGAGAACAGGGCCCAATTGCGCAAGGCGCAGCGGGTCCTGGCGGTGAGGGCGATACGGGGGTACCGTACGGTGTCCTTTGAGGCGGCGACGCTTCTGGCGAGCGATCCTCCCTGGGAACTCCAGGCGGAGGTGCTCGCCGAAGTGTACCAATTTCGGGCGAGTGAGCGCGGGCGCGGGGAACGTTCAGCGTGGGAGGGAGTCGCTCGGATCAGGCGCCTAGCTGACGAGGCCCTGATCCGGCGCTGGAGGGAAGATCTGGGGACTCCGGCGGCTGGCCTGGCGACGGTGGGTGCGATTCATCCGCACCTGTCTCGCTGGGTCAGGAGGCCACACGGCGTCCTGACGTTCAGGCTGACACAGATGCTTACCGGGCACGGGTGCTTCGGTAAGTATCTGTGTCAGATTGCACGTCGGGAACCGTTGCCCGTATGCCACGAGTGTGGTGCGTCCGAGGACACCTCGCACCACACCCTCGCGGTATGCGCCGCATGGACTCCCCAGCGCCATGCCCTGATGGCGGTAGTGGGTGGAGACCTTTCGTTGCGAAGCGTGGTGGGGGCCATGCTACGCGACGCGAGGTCCTGGTCGGCGATGGTCTCCTTCAGCGAGACCGTCATCTCACTGAAGGAGACGGCGGAGAGGGAACGCGAGGCTAACGCCTTAGCAGACCCTCTTCGTCGCCGTCGGCTGGGGGAGAGGAGGCGCCGGTATGCGCATCTTCTCCCGCCATCCTAGAGGAGCTACCGCGGGGGGGTCTCTCGTTGACTCCCCTGCACGTCATCGGGGCGGTCGGGATGCCCTGCGAACCGAGGGCATCCTGATTTAGGCGAGGCAGGCCCGCGTGGTACGGGCCGTCCGCAGGGGCGTTGCAGTGAGTGCGAAAGCGATCCTGCACGCCCCATTGCACTGCGGCGAAGGGTTCCGCTGTGGGTTTTAGTGAGTAGGAGTCTCACAGTACCCTGCCCATGACGGCGGCAGGGTCCCCATGATGGGTTTCCCCAGCGATAACAAAAAAAAAAAAAAAAAAAAAAAAAAAAAAAAAAAAAAAAAAAAAAAAAAAAAAAAAAAAAAAAAGGTTAGGTTAGGTTAGGTTAGGTTAGGTTAGGTTAGGTTAGGTTAGGTTAGGTTAGGTTAGGTTAGGTTAGGTTCTCAGGGCAGTTGCTGGACTGCTACTGGGCGCGTCCCCCGGGTGGCGGATAGGGGAATGCCACCACATTGGTGGTACCGGTCTTGACCGGCGCGGACCAAAACCAGTAGGCATGGGCGTGCCTTTAGGGGTTTGTTAACCCCACGGCCTAAGGGAGCACACCCTGACAGAAAAGCGCGAGGTGGGGCGGGTCCGGCGGGTGCTTAATTGCGCAGCCGGACATGCACCAGGGTGCACCCCCCCCTCAACTCGTAATCCGGTTCCTGGTGTCGTTGATCACGTCTAGCGGCCGGGACTGGGAACGAGGGCCTTGGCTTAACCGCCCGGGCTGCGAGGAAGAAAACCTCTCTAAAAAATTACCCCAATCCCAAGCGGAGAAGCAGCGCGAGGGGATGCGTGGCCGATGGGAAGATCGGTCCCTACTGTTCCCCCGCCAGAGTACCAGCCGACACTCTGGGCGGGTTATTGAAGGCTTATCCGGGTGCAGGGGGCACCACACGGATGGACGGAGTATTTCCCCATACTCGTGGGATCTAATTATGGACTCTTTAATAAAACTAAAACTAAAATCTTTGATGTGGAGCCTGTGACAGGCGGTGTGGACGAATGGGCCAGTTTTTGGCGTGGTTGATTTGGCTTCGGAGGGAAAGCGAATCGGAAGGGTGTTTTACGGACACTTCGTCCGTGGGGCGTAAAAGGCCCCAAAGACTATGGCGATCTCGTCCAGCTCGGACACTGAGACTGAAAGGACGGTCAGCGCCAGAAAGGCGAAGGCGAGAAAAGAAGGGAGTAAACCAGGTACGGGAGGTACTGGTATCGCTCGTGCACGACGTGAGCTCGAGAACATGGAGGAAGAAGCGAGAGAGGCGGAGTTTGAGAGGCGCTTGAACCAGCGTGTTTATGTAAGGCGGGCTCAAGCGCAAAGGTCCGTAAGGCTGGAACATCTGTGCCAACGGATTCTGAGGCGTCGGCGTCTGAGGCCCCGGCTCAGAAAGACCCGGCCGAGCAGACGGCCGACGAGCTACGGGAGCTTGCCAACAAAAGCGTGGCGGCAGTGATGGAAGTGGCCCAGAAATCGGCCAATTTAAAGGGGACGATGGTTAAGATGCTGAAGGAGTCTGCCGCCACGCTTCAGAAGGTGGTGGAGGCGCTGGCGGGGCGCACGGTGGCGGAGGAGGTTCTAACCTCAAGAAGGACAATGCCCGCCTTCGCCGCGAGACGGAGGGGCTCAGGGCGGAATTGAAGGCCCACCGACGCGAATTCTGCGAGCTGCGGAAGGAGCTGTCGGCATCCAAAGCCGGTCCCTCGGACACCTTCGCGGGGGACTGGCTGGAGGAGATTCGGGCCTCCATAGTCGCGTCGGTGGGGACATTAATAGATGCACGTTTCGCCGGGATTGAGGAGCGTCTTCTCCCGGCGAAGACAATGCGTCCCCCGCTTGCGGCGGACAGGCGCCGCGAGGCGGCTGCGCCGATGGCTCCCCCAAGCCCTGCCCCGAGAACTTCACCCCCAAGGCAAGTGCCAGCGCCGGCTGCGGCTGTGGCCGACGGGGGCTCTGCAGTTCAGGGCAAAGGCAAGGGGAAAGGGAAGGGAAAGGGCAAGGCCACGGCGTCCGCGCGGCCACTTCCACCTGCCCCTGTGGTTACCGCTCCAGCTCCTCCGCCGGTGGCCGGGCCGAGTCGCCCCGCTATCCCGGAAGGGGATACCTGGGCCACCGTAGTTAAGAAGAGCAAGGGCAAGGCCAAGAAGGCAGCTCCTCCGGCTTCTGCGCCTGTGGCGGCGAAGACTCCGAAGTCCCGCCAGGCTAAGCCCAAGGTTCCCGCACAACCGCGCACCGCTGCGGTCATCATAACGGTTCCGCAGGAGGCCGCCGCAAAGGGCGTCTCCTACGCGCGGGTCCTGGAGAGGGCCCAGCAGAGTGTGGACCTGCGGGAGTTAGGGATCACCGGGGGGCTCTCGGTGAGGGTGGCGGCGACAGGGGCTCGGCTCCTCGAGCTCCCTTCCTCCGTTGCGCCGGAGGTGGCGGACAGGCTGGCGGAGAAACTCCGCCAGGTCCTGGACGGGCTGGCGACCGTCCTCGCGCCCCGCCAAGATGGCCGATCTCCGGGTTGATGGCCTGGACGATTCGGCCAATAAGGAGAAGGTGGCGGCGGCGGTCGCAAGGGCGGCCAACTGCCCCGAGGCCTCGATCAAGGTCGGGGAGATCCGCACGGGGCGAGGTGGGGTAGGATCGGTCGTGGTCAGATGCCCGGCCACGGCGGCCAAGGTGGTGGTCGACTCCGGCAGGCTTCTCGTCGGCTGGAGCTCGGCCAAAGTGCAGGTCCTGGAGCAGCGCCCACTGCGCTGCTTCAGGTGCATGGGCATCGGCCACACCTGGCCTGTGTGCCCGTCCAGGGTGGAGAGGGGCCGCCTCTGTTACCGCTGCGGCGGCGAGGGGCACCAGTCCGCGGACTGCAGCGCTAAGACAGTGCGCTGCGCCGTGTGCGCGGATGCGGGGCGCCCCTCGGGGCACATAATGGGCGGGGGCGAGTGCCACCCGCCCGTTACGAAGGGGAAGACGGCCCAACGGACCAGGGCCGCCCCCGGTGTGAGTAGCCGCCAGGCTGGGGAGGAAGCGCGCATGTCCTCATAATGGTCGGACACCAGCGCTTCCTCCAGGGGAATTTGAACCACTCGGCCGGAGCGCAGGACCTTTTCCTGCAGTCCATGGCCGAGTGGGAGATAGACCTGGCGGCGGCCTGCGAGCCCTATTTTGTCCCTCACCAGCCGAACTGGGTGGGGGACCTAGAGGGCTCCGTGGCCATAGTGTCTGGGAGCAGCACCGGCCCCCGTCTCTCGGCAATCGAGAGGGGCCAAGGACTCGTCGTGGCAGGGTGGGGAGAGTACGCCATCGTTGCGGTGTACTTCTCCCCCAACCGCAGTCTGGCGGAGTTCGAGGTCTTCCTTGACTCCGTCCGCGCTGCGGTCTGCAGGCAGTCGCCGAGGCCCACTATCGTCCTCGGCGACTTCAATGCCAAGTCCTTGGCCTGGGGGAATCCCACGTCGGACGCTCGAGGGCGAGCGGTTTCAGACGTGGGCCCTACTCTCCGGTCTGTCCCTACTCAATGTGGGGACGGCGTTCACGTGCGTGCGGCAGCAGGGGGGGTCCGTGGTGGACCTAACGTTCGCCACCCCCGCCGTCGCACGCAACGTGATCAACTGGAGGGTAGAGGAGGAGGTGGAGACCCTGTCGGACCAACAATTACGTCCGATTTGAGGTCTCCACCCGTCCGGTGCCGGTGGACCGCCCAAGGGGGCCCCCTCGAGCGTTCCCGAGGTGGGCCCTAGGCCAGCTGGACACAGAGCTGGCCAGGGAGGCGGCCATCGTCGAAGCGTGGAGCTCCCAGGGGAGTGTGGTGGGCGCCAGTTCCGATGTGGAGGAACTGGCTGGCCGCATTCGCGACGCCCTTACGAGGGTGTGCGATGCGGCCATGCCGCGTGTCAGGCGGTGGACCGGCGTCGCCGGAGTGTCTATTGGTGGTCGCCCGAGATCGCAAACAACTTCGGGCGACCTGCAATAGACACAGGAGGAGGTACGTGAGGTGTCGCAGGAGGAATGGCCTGGACCCTGTCTTGGAGAGAGCGAGCTGCGGGTGGCCTACAGGTCCGCAAAAAAGGCCCTGCAGCTCGCTATCAGCCAGGCCAAGGCGGCGGCCCGCCAGGAATTGCTGGCGGGCCTGGATCGGGATCCGTGGGGGCGCCCGTACATCAGCGCGCGGAACAAGCTCCGCGCGCATGGCGCCCCGGTCACGGAGACCACGCCGCCCGACGTCCTCCTGCGACTGGTGGGTGGGCTGTTTCCCGGAGTCCTCCGGGCACGTCCCCCCGGTGATGTGTCCTCCCTCACGCCATGAGGGAGTCGACGAGTTCCCCCCAATCACCGAGGGGGAGATGGAATTGGCCCGCGACAAACTGCGGGCCAAGAGGACGGCTCCGGGAACGGATGGTATTCCGGGGCGAGTTCTGTGCATCGCCCTGGAATACCTGGGAGGGGATCTTCGGGACCTCTTCAACGCATGTCTTCGCGTTGGGCAGTTCCCGAAGATCTGGAAGGAGGGGTTGTTGTGCCTGTTGCCCAAGGAGGGTCGTCCTCTGGACTCCCCTTCGGCATACAGGCCAATCGTGATGCTGAGTGAGATGGGCAAAGCTCTTCGAGAGAATTCTCGTTGCCCGTCTTACTCAGCATCTCGAGGAGGTGGGGCCGGGCCTTTCAGAGGCTCAGTTCGGGTTCAGGGCGGGTCGGTCGACCGTGGACGCCCTGAACGCCCTGAAGGTTCGGTCCTTGGCCGCGGTGGAGGAGGGAGACGTGCTTTTAGCCGTCTCATTGGATGTGGCCAACGCCTTCAACACCCTGCCGTTTGAGACGCTACGAGAGGCACTTCGGTACCATGAGGTGCCTCTCTATCTCCGGCGGGTGTTGGACGCGTACCTCCGCGACAGGCAGGTCGTGTGGACGGGGGCAGATGGGGTGGTCGGTCGGCGACGTGTCGACTGCGGGGTTCCACAAGGGGCCGTTTTGGGCCCGGTACTGTGGAACCTCGGGTATGACTGGCTCCTGCGTTGTCCGCTTCTCCCCGGGCTCGGTGTCATCGCTTATGCCGATGACACCCTCGTCACAGCCCGGGGGCGCTCTTACGAGGAAGCGGCACGCTTGGCCACAGTCGGCACCAATCTTGTCGTCGACCGGATAGGGATTGCTGGGCCTGAGGGTCTCCGTCTCCAAAACGGAGGCCCTCCTCTTTCATGGCCCACGCAGGGGTGCCCCCCGCAACGCCTGTCTGCGGGTCCAGGGTAGGATGGTGGAGGTACGGGCCCAGATGAAATATCTGGGCCTGACCCTGGACGGACGCTGGACGTTTCGTGTCCATTTCGCCCAGCTCACCCCGAGACTGATTCGGCGCCGCCTCGGCCCTCGGCAGACTTCTGCCGAATGTCGGGGGCCCTGGATCTCACTGCCGGCGGCTCTATGCCGGCATCGTGAGGTCCATGGCACTGTACGGTGCCCCCGTGTGGATCGACGCCCTCTCCGCACCGAACAGGGCCCAACTGCGCAAGGCGCAACGGGTCCTGGCGGTGAGGGCGGTGCGGGGATACCGTACGGTGTCATTTACGGCGGCGACACTTCTGGCGGGCGATCCGCCCTGGGAACTCCAGGCGGAGGTGCTCGCCGAAGTGTACCAGTTTCGGGCGAGTGAGCGGGCTCGAGGGGAACGTCCAGCGCGGGAGGGAGTCGCTCGGATCAGGCGCCTAGCTGACGAGGCACTGATCCGGCGCTGGTGGGAAGACCTGGGGACTCCAGCGGCTGGCTCGGCGACGGTGGGGGCGGTTCGTCCGTTCCTGTCTCGCTGGGTCAGGCGGCCACACGGCGTCCTGACGTTCAGGTTGACGCAGATGCTTACCGGGCACGGGTGCTTTGGTAAGTATCTGTGTCAAGTTGCGCGTCGGGAACCGTTGCCCGTATGCCACGAGTGTGGTGCGTCCGAGGACACCTCGCACCACACCCTCGCGGTATGCGCCGCTTGGGCTCCCCAGCGCCATGCCCTGATGGCGGTAGTGGGTGGAGACCTGTCGTTGCGAAGCGTGGTGGGGGCCATGCTACGCGACGAGAGGTCCTGGTCGGCGATGGTCTCCTTCAGCGAGGCCGTCATCTCACTGAAGGAGACGGCGGAGAGGGAACGCGAGGCTAACGCCTTAGCAGACCCTCTTCGTCGCCGTCGGCTGGGGGAGAGGAGGCGTCGGTACGCCCATCTTCTCCCGCCACCCTAGAGGAGCTACTGCGGGGGGGTCTCTCGTTGACTCCCCTGCACGTCATCGGGGCGGTCGGAATGCCCTGTGAATCGAGGGCATTCCGGTTTAGGCGAGGCAGGCCCGCGGGGTACGGGCCGTCCGCAGGGGTGTTGTAGTGAATGCGCAAGCGATCCTACACACCCCATTGCACTGCGGCGACGGGTTCCGCTGTGGGTTTTAGTGAGTAGGAGTCTCACAGTACCCTACCCATTGACGGCCGGTAGGGTCCCCATGATGGGTTTCCCCAGCGTCAACAAAAAAAAAAAAAAAAAAAAAAAAAAAAAAAAAAAAAAAAAAAAAAAAAAAAAAAAAAAAAAAAAAAAAAAAAAAAAAAAAGGTTAGGTTAGGTTAGGTTAGGTTAGGTTAGGTTCCCGGGGCAGAGGCTGACTGCTACCGGGCGCGTCCCCCGGGTGGCGGATAGGGGAATGCCACTCGCGACTGTTCCCCCAGACAGGAGCTTGTGGTACCGGAGCAATCCGGCGCGGACCAACAGCCAGGAGGGGCAGGGGGAGCGGTGTCAGGAGGGCGCCGTCTCCTCCTTGGAGGTAGCGCGGTGTCTCCGGCCGTTTTGCGGTAGGAGGCGCTGCGCGGGCCGTGCTGCCGGGGCTAGCCCGTCGGTGCGGCGGCTGGAGCGGGGCCATTTCGGTGGTCCTGCGTCTTGGCGTGGTTGTCGGCAGCCATCTTGGTCCGGAGGTGGGCCGACGGTAGGGGGGCCGCGGGGGAAGAGGAGTGTCGGTATGGCGATGCGCCGCTCGTCCCTATCTCCCGCGGCCTAGCGGGGCCACCACCGTTAGATGGTGGACGCGGTGGGGCTGCAGAGGAAGAGGAGTGTCGGTGTGTCGTTGCCGCTCTCCCTGTCCTCTGCAGCCGATTGGAGGTGGCCTACTTCGGTGGGCGGAGGTTGGATTTGATGGGGCTGCTCCGGGTACCTCTCTGGTGTAGCAGAGTTGACTGTGGAGCAGCCTCATCGGTATGGTGGTCAGCCATTGGCAGACCTGCCGCCGGGGCGCCGTAGTAGTTATGCGCGAGCGATCCTGCGGCGTCCCATTAAGGCGGAGGGGAGGGGAATGTCGGGTTTTAGTGGGTAGTACCGGCTCTTCTAGCCGGTGAGCCCCACATAACCACCTGGGGGGGGAGGGGGGTTTATCAGGTGGCATGCGTAAATGCATTTCCCGACAAAAAAAAAAAAAAAAAAAAAAAAAAAAAAAAAAAAAAAAAAAAAAAAAAAAAAAAAAAAAAAAAAAGGTTAGGTTAGGTTAGGTTCAGGGCAGTTGCTGGACTGCTACTGGGCGCGTCCCCCGGGTGGCGGATAGGGGAATGCCACCACATTGGTGGTACCGGTCTGACCGGCGCGGACCAAAACCAGCAGGCATGGCCGTGCCTTTAGGGGTTCGTTAACCCCACGGCCTAGGGGAGCACACCCTAAACAAAGCCGAAGCTGTGGATCAGCAAACAACCATCATGCAAGCAGAAAGTAAAGAGAGACTACCCCAGGAGGGTACCGGTGTGACATTCCACCGGGAATCCCTTCACGCTACGGCGTGCTGCCCCTTGAATTCTGGGGGGGGCAACTCCTGCTTAAGTGATGCCGGTGAAGAGCCCGAGAAGGGTGGAGTAGATGGTGAGCCTGAGATGGGCGGAGTGACTGTGGGGCCCGCGAAGGGCGGAGTAAAGGAGAGGCCTGCGACGGGCGGAGTTAAAGGAAGGCTTTTGAAGGGCGTACCTACTAAAGGCACTACTGTTTCTGTTGCCCAGGGTTATCGGAGCCAGTCTGGTTCTCCAGATGATGGACAAAAGGCTCGATGCGAGAGTACCAGTTACTCGCATGAGAGGTCGTCCACCAACCACTGGACAATATATGGGATTGGCCGAAGCCCAACGAGCCCTCAACGAGGCGAGGAGGGAGGAGCTCAGACTCAAGGCCCAAAAGGAGGTGGCAGAAAAGGCGGCGGCACTTAGGATCAGAGCCAGCCCACGCACCTGTGCACCCGCTAACAAGACTGGAGCGATTGGGGAGGCTGAGTTAGTCACGGACCTCCAGGGCAAGATCCAAACAAGTCTGGAGGTGATCAAGATGGTTGCAACAAAATCTGGCAACTTGAAGGGCGGCTTTGTGAAGGCGCTGAAAGACGCGGCAAGTACAATTGCCAGTGCCGTGGACAATCTAGCGCGGCGAACAGCAACTGAGGAGGCAGCGCAACTCCGGGCCAATAACGCCAAGCTACAGAAGGAGGTTGATGACCTGAGAAAGGAAGTAGCAGCGATGAGGTCGGAACTGGATCGAGCTCGGACAGCGCCACCACTGCAATCATCTACTGCAAATTTGGCGCCTAGTATGGAGATAGCGGAACTCAGGAGGGAGCTCGCGCTGATTAAGGAACAACGTACTGTTACCCCAACGGCGGGCCCGGCTCCTATCGACGCTGATAAATTGGTGCGCTCCATCATAGGACAGATTAGCACCATGGTAGATGCCCGCTTCGAGGCATTGGAGACAAGGATGATGCCACCAGAAGAACAAATGGCTCAACCGTCATTGGCTACAAACGTGGATCGCACCCGGGAGCCGCAAGCCATTGCTACCACGTTGATGGCTCCCGCCAATCCTGGTAAGAAGGGACGCCAAAAGAAAAAGAAGAAAGAGTCTTCCAAATTGGCGCAACCAGTTGCCCCTAAACATGCTGAACCACCTCCACCTGCTTCTAGTATATCAGAGGGATGGAACTTGGTGGTCAAGCGGGGCGCAAAGAAGAAGGCAGTGGCAGCAAACCAGTCACAAAAGAAGGTACCATCTGGTGAGCCAAAACTGAAGCTGCGTCCACCCCGTTCCGCTGCGGTTATTATCAAGCTTCAGCCCGCAGCCGTCGAACGGAATTTAACATACGGAGAGGTGTTTGCCCAGGTAAAGCAAAAGCTGGACCTAAACGACCTGGGCATCAACGACCTAAGGTATAAGGTGGCTGCAACAGGCGCCAGGATGCTGGAGATACCTGGTTCCAATAAGGATGACAAGGCCGATGCCCTAGCTCAGCAGCTGAGAACTATCTTGGCCGCGGAGGATGTACACATCTCTCGTCCAATGAAATGTGCCGAACTGCAGATACTAGGTCTTGACGACTCGGTAACAGTGGAAGACCTGACTGAAGCTGTCAGCAAGATGGGAAGCTGCTCCAAGGAGATGATAAAGGTCGGGGAGATACGCCGCAATCAGATAGGCCTAGGAACAGCCTGGATCAAATGTCCTGTGATGGCTGCTAAAAAGGTCGCAGATGGGGCAGAATACGAGTTGGTTTTGTATCGGCCCAAGCCAAACTGCTACAGCCCCGACCCCAGCGGTGCTTCCGCTGTCATGAAGTGGGGCACGTGGTGGCTAAGTGCAAAAGCGGTAATGACCCGAGCAACCAATGTTTCCGATGTGGACTCCCGGGACACAAGCGTGGGCAATGCTCTGCCACGCCGCACTGCCCGGTATGTGAGGTGGCCAAGAGGCCGGCCAATCATATAGTTGGGAGCAAAGCTTGCACCCGGGCCCCGGCTCGTTGCCGTCCTGCGACTAAGACAGTCGAGCCGCCCACGGAGGATCTGGGAGCTGACAACAATAATGGCCACTGCCACTAAATGTTTGCAGGCGAACCTAAACCACTGTGCCAGAGCTCAAGACTTGCTGGTCCAGAGCCTGGTGCAGTGGTCGGTAACAGGTGGCGATTATAGCGGAGCCGTATTTTGTTCCCCCGCGGGATAATTGGGCCGGGGATGAAAATGGGCAGGTCGCCATCGTGACCCAGGTCGCCGCCGGCGCCCCGCCTTTTGCACGGATTGTAAAGGGGTCGGGATATGTCGCGGCACTGCTGGGTCGGTTGGTTGTGATTGGGGCATATTTCTCCCCCAACAAAACTCTGGCAGAATTTGAAGAGTTCTTAGACGAGTTGGGGGAAGTAATTGCCAGGTTTGAGCCGGCAGAAGTTCTCCTCGCGGGGGACTTGAATTCGAAGTCCACCATGTGGGGATCGACAGTGGAGGATGCGCGAGGAAGGGAGCTCGCGGAGTGGGCCGTTGCTACCGGCCTGACGATCCTGAACCAGGGAACGGTCGACACGTGCGTGCGACGGCAGGGCGGGTCCATCGTGGACGTAACGTTCGCGAGCCCTGCTTTTAGCGCGCCGTGTCCACGGCTGGCGAGTGCTGGATGATGTGGAGACACTTTCGGACCACCGTTACATCAGATATGAGATCTCCACTCATCCGGCGGTGCCGCCAAGCCCTAACCGAACCCTGAGGGGGGAGGGTCCGCGGTGGCAGGTGAAGCGCCTCAATCCGGAGGTGCTGAAAGAGGCGGCAATTGTAGCCGCTTGGCTGCCTCATGAAATTACATCCCCGGAAGATTACAGCAAGGCGGATTGAAGAGCTGGCGAAGCGCATTTGCGATGCCGCAATGCCTCGTTCCGGACGTCGCCCTCCTAAGAAACAGGTATGGTGGTGGACGGCAGAAATCGCGCAACTGCGTGAGGACTGCGTCGCTGCCAGACGCCTGTTCTCGCATTACCGAAGGAGGGTGCATCGAGATAGGGCGGAGGAGGATCGTAGATATGCAGGATATGTGGAGGCGAAGGCGAGCCTGCAAGCTCAGATTGCCAAGGCCATTGCTGAGGGGAGGGCCGCAATGTTGGAGGGGCTCAATGAAGATCCCTGGGGCACACCGTACAGACTGGTCATGGACAAGCTCCGCCCCTGGGCTCCCCCAATCACTGAGTCGCTCGATAGGGAAGTGCTGCGAAGTGTGTTGGAGAATTTATTTCCACACCGACATAACTTTGCGCCGCCGCAGATGGCTCCGAGTGCAACGGCTGAAGAGGCTGAAGGGCAGGAGGAAGTGCCGGAAGTCGATTGAGGACGAGATGGCAGTTGCAGTAGCGCGCCTGCGGAGAAAATCGGTCGCACCCGGGCTGGATGGAATACCGGGTCGCGCTCTAGTCCTGGCGATGGACGCTTTAGGGCCTTGTATGAGGGGACTATTCACTGCCTGTCTGGCTCAAGCCACAATTCCACAGAGGTGGAAGACAGGCAGGCTAGTCCTCCTCAGGAAGGAAGGGCGTCCAGCGGAGTCTCCCTCTGGTTACCGCCCCATCGTGCTTTTGAGTGAGATAGCTAAGTTGTTCGAGCGCATCGTGGTAGAACGCCTAATCAAGCACATGGCGGAGGTCGGGCCAGATCTATCGGACACGCAGTTTGGCTTCCGCGGTGGTTCGCTCAACCGTGGATGCCATCCTGTGGGTGAAGTCCCGCGCGCAGGATGCGGTCTCCCGGGGTGAGGTAGTTTTTGGCGGTGTCCCTGGACATCGCAAACGCCTTTAACTCTTTGCCCTGGGCTTGCATCAGGGAAGCACTCCGATATCACGGGGTGCCCACCTACCTGCGTCGCGTTATCAAGGATTACCTCTCCGATAGATCGGTGGTCTTTTCCCGAGCGGGACGGCTGGGGGAGACGCGAGGTGTCGTGCGGTGTTCCACAGGGCTCGGTACTTGGGCCGCTCCTGTGGAACATCGGTTACGACTGGGTGCTGAGGGGTAGGACACTAACGGGAATCAGCGTAGTGTGTTACGCAGATGACACCCTCGTCTTGGCGCGGGCGAAGAGCCACAGAGAGGCGGCGATATTGGCGACGGCGGGAGTGGCCCATATAGTCAGTAGGATAAGGTGGTTGGGATTGGAGGTTGCTCTCGGGAAATCGGAAGCGATCTGTTTCCATGGCCCTAGAAGAGCACCTCCACCGGACACCCACATCACGGTCGGCGGAGTCCGCATCGGCTTGTCGAGCACGATGAAGTACCTGGGACTCGTGCTCGACGGCCGGTGGAACTTCCGGGCCCATTTCAAAAAACCTCGCACCAAAACTGACGAAGACAGCGGGTGCACTCGGAAGATTACTACCGAACGTCAGTGGACCGAATTGCGCCAGTAGGCGCTTGTATCTTGGAGTCTTGAGGTCCATGGCGCTTTACGGTGCCCCGGTATGGGCAGATGCTCTCAGTCGCGAGAACGTGGCTGTCTTGCGGCAGTCACAAAGAATAATGGCGACAAGAGTCGTGCGAGGGTACCGGACCATCTCGGGCGAAGTAGCGTGCGTGCTGGCTGGAGTACTACCCTGGGACCTGGATGCGCTTTCCTTGGCGTCGACCTATTGTCGGCGTCGAGGCTATGCATCCGGGGACCTGAGTCCAGACACGCACGAGAGCGAGGAGCGGGATGCCGCACTTGAGGGATGGCTTAGTAGATTAGAGCACCCCTCGGCTGGACATAGGACAATTGACGCAGTTCGCCCCGTCTTTAGGCAGTGGTTGGCGAGGACGTCACGGTGTCCTCACTTTCCGGCTGACGCAGGTCCTCACGGGGCACGGGTGCTTCGGCGGATACCTGTGCCGCGTCGCCGGAAGAGAACCGGATCCACGCTGCCACCACTGCCACAAACTGCGTTGACGAGTCCGCACAGCATGTGCTGGCAGAGTGCCCAGCGTGGCAGTCAGAGCGCGAGGCGCTTTGTAGTGTGGTGGGGGCTGACCTGACGTTGCCGGCCGTGATTTCAGCCATGGTCGGTGACGAAAGGTCATGGGCTGCCGTCCTATCCTTTTGCGAGGATGTAATGTCGCGGAAGGAGGCGGCGGAGAGAGAAAGGGAGGTGACTTCCGATCTTGCCATCCGCCGCAAAAGGACCGGGCGCCGGAGAGCGGCCCACGATCGCCGCCTCCCCCCCTAACACCAGCCAGAGGGCGGTAGACTTGGGGAAGTCTGCCGCCTAACAACCTGGCCCGAGTAGGCGCGCGCGGTGTCCGCCGTGCGCCACTCCAGAAGAGTCGTAGAGGGTAGTGCTCCCACCCTCCGACACCGAGTCGTGCCGTTGGGCAATCGCCGTCGGGGTCGCGGATGATTTCCTGGTTCCCGTGGCCCCCGACCTCAAGGCGAGTAAGGTGGACACCGTCAGGTTTTAGTGGGTAGGCTGCCGCGCGTTTACTACCTTTGCGCGGCAGGAGCCCCACATAACCCGTCGTTTTTCCCCAGGCGGCGGGTACCCGGCAACAGGGTTTCCTGACGTAAAAAAAAAAAAAAAAAAAAAAAAAAAAAAAAAAAAAAAAAAAAAAAAAAAAAAAAAAAAAAAAAAAAAAAAAAAAAAAGGTTAGGTTAGGTTAGGTTAGGTTAGGTTAGGTTCTCAGGGCAGTTCTCAGGGCAGTTGCTGGACTGCTACTGGGCGCGTCCCCCGGGTGGCGGATAGGGGAATGCCACCACATTGGTGGTACCGGTCTTGACCGGCGCGGACCAAAACCAGTAGGCATGGGCGTGCCTTTAGGGGTTTGTTAACCCCACGGCCTAAGGGAGCACACCCTGACAGAAAAGCGCGGAGGTGGGGCGAGCCCGGCGGGCGCTTAACTGCGCAGCCCGGCTAGCACTTTGTGCAACGCCCCTCCCACATCGTAATCCCGGGACCCGGTGTCGTTGCCATGTCTAGCGGCCGGTAACTGGGACCGATAGCCTTGGCTTAACCGCCCGGGCTGCGAGGAAGAAAACCTCTATAAAAAATCACCCCAATCCCAAGTGGCGGAGCAGCGCGAGGGGATGCGTGGCCGATGGGTAGATCGGTCGCTACTGCTACCCCCGCAAGAGTACCGGCCGAAACTCTTAGCGGGTTACGTGGAGGCTTATCCGCAGACAGGGGGCACTGTGCGGACGGACCCACCCTTCCCCCATACTCGTGGGATTTATTATGGAACTTTATAATTCAAAATCAAAACCTCAAGACGTTGTGCCTGCGATGGGCGGTGAAGACGTTGTGCCTGCGACGGGCGGTGAAGATGTTGTGCCAGCGACTGGCGGTGCTGGCAGTCGGCCTAAGAGAGGTGTTGTGTCGCGTGTTGCGACTGCAGAAAGAGCTGAGGAGGTTGCGGCAAGACAGCCGCAAGTGGTGCTGACCCGGGTAGAGCTTGGGGAAAGCGCACTAAGTAGGCTAAGTCCTACGTCCTCTTCCGGACGATTCTGGGCGGGTTCAGGGAAGGACTCAGACGGGGATGGTAGTTTTATCTCCGTAAGCTCGATGGGAGCTCGGACCGGTCCAAGTACAAAAAGGAGGCGCGGAAGAGACCGCACAAAACCAGCGGCAGTCAGGGTCCTCTGATGAAGATATAGGGCGGCCTAAGACCAAGGCTGCTGCAAGCAGAGGGAGAGGTAGGCCTTCCACCACGGGAGAGTACGTTGGCCTGGCAGAGGCAAAGAGGGCCTTAAACGAGGCCAAGAGAGAGGAGTTAAGGTTGCGGGCCGAAGAAGAGGTGGCCGGGATGATGTCAGCGGTAAGCACTCGGGCGAGCTCGCGTCTGTCCGACGTTTCTTCGGTGACATTGTTAGAGGAGACGGAGGCAGTTCTGGCGCTGGACCTCCAGAGAAAAGTGAAGGATAGCCTTGGAGTGATTGAGATAGTGGCTAAGAAGTCAGGAAATCTCAAAGGGGGTTTCATAAAAGCCCTAACTGAGGCGGCCAGCTCTATCTCGGCTGCAGTTGACATTTTGGTCAAAAGAACGGCGTCGGAGGAAGCGGCGCAATTGAAGGCGAGTAACGCACGCCTCCAAGCGGAATTACGCGATCTCAAGCAGGAGTTTGCAGCATTGAGAGCGCAAATGGAGTCCTCTCGGGCGGATCTGCGTCCTACTACATCTGTGGCCCAGGTCCCGGCAGTTCCCCCGCCACAACATCCGGCGGGCGTGGACGAACTAGCCCAGATGATCATGGTTCAGGTGGGGACCATGATCAGTGCCCGTTTCGAGGCCCTTGAGGACCGCCTCCTGCCTGAGCGGCGAATGCGCCCTCCGCTGGCGGCGGATAAGCCGCAGGAAAAGACGCCGGCAAAACCGGCAGAGAGAGGGACCGGAGTAACGACCCTGGTTGCCCCAGCAAATCCGGCCCCCAGTGCAAAGAAGGGGAAAAAGAAGGCCACAAAAAAGCCTGAACAACAGCCGGCTGAACCAGCTCCAACGGTGGCAACTGAGCAGGTCACTTCAGCTCCTTCTACTACAGAGGGATGGAATGTGGTTGTGAGGCGGGGGGCCAAGAAGAAGGCGACTGCTACAACTAAGCAGCTGAAAAAGTCGGACGCGCCACCGAAGAAACCAAAGGTCACGAAACTCCGGCCTCCTCGCTCGGCAGCGGTAGTAATAAAGCTCCAGCCTTCAGCTGTCGAGCGAAAGATTACATACGGAGAGGTCTTTGCCCAGGTCAAGACGAAAGTGGACCTGACCGACCTGGGCATCAAAGATGTCCGATTTAAAGTGGCCTCGACGGGAGCTCGTATGCTAGAGATACCGGGGGCAAACAGCGGCGAGAAAGCAGATGTCCTTGCACAGGCACTGAAGAGGGTCTTGGATGCGGAAGACGTTAAAGTCTCCAGGCCCACAAAGTGTGCGGAGCTTCGGGTAACCGGGCTAGATGACTCGGTTACCCCGACGGAACTGGCGGAGGCCATAAGCCGGGCAGGTGGCTGCAATGCTGAATTGGTCAAAGCAGGAGACATTCGCCGGGAGAGTTTTGGGCTGGGGACGGCATGGGTCCGTTGCCCGGTCGTCGCTGCTAAGAAGGTAGTGGATGGTGGTCGCCTCCTTGTGGGATTGGTTTCTGCGCAGGTGAAACTACTGCAGGCCCGACCACAGCGCTGCTATCGCTGCCACGAGGGTGGCCATGTCGCGGCACGGTGCACGGGGGCGATAGACCGCAGTGCTGAATGCTACAGGTGCGGACAGACGGGTCACCTGCGCAGCCAGTGCACATCAGCACCTCACTGTGCAGTTTGCGAGGCGGCGAAGAGGCCAGCGGACCACACGGTGGGAAGTGCGGCCTGCACTCGGTCCCAACCAAAAAAGAAGAAGAGAGCGACACCTGGGCAAACGGCTCAGGAGAAGCCGGTTCACAACAGGGCTGAGGTGGTTAAGGCCATGGACACTTAATAATGGCCTTAAAAGTGTTGCAGGCGAATCTGAACCACTGCGCCAGAGCCCAGGACCTGTTTGTTTCAAAGTCTGGTGCAGTGGTCGGTGCAGGTGGCGATAGCGGCGGAGCCTTACTCGGTCCCCCCGCGTGACAATTGGGCGGGTGACAATGATGGACTGGTGGCCATCGTCTCCCAGGTCGCCGCGGGCTCTCCACCCTTTACGCGTATTGTGAGGGGCTCGGGATGCGTCGCGGCACTGCTGGGTGACATGGCGGTCGTGGGAGTATATTTCTCCCCCAATCGGCCCGTCGCGGAGTTTGAGCAGTTCCTGGACGAGGTGGCGGAACTCTCTCGGACCATCCAGGCCCGGAACCTGGTAATTGCGGGGGACCTCAATGCAAAATCAAGCATGTGGGGCTCGCCATCAACGGACGCAAGGGGGAGGCTGCTGGAGGAATGGGTAGTTGTCACCAATTTGACTGTCCTCAACCAAGGGACGGCAAACACGTGCGTGCGACGGCAGGGCGGGTCCATCGTGGATATCACGTTCGCGAGCCCGACCTTAGCGCGCCGTGTTCAGGGCTGGCGAGTGCTGGGTGATGTGGAGACTCTCTCGGACCACTTATACATCCGCTTTGAGATCTCCACACATCCGGCGGTGCCGCCAGGCCCCAGTCGAACCTCGGGAGAGGACGGCCCGAGGTGGCAATTAAAGCGCCTTGATGCAGAGGTGTTAAAGGAGGCGGTGATAGTGGCCTCATGGCTGCCCCAAGCCACCGGGGATGTCACAGACTCGGCAGAGGGACTGGTGGAGTTGGTAACGCGGGTCTGTGACCAGTGCATGCCGCGCTCAAGGCGTTGCCCGTCTAGGCGCCAAGTGTACTGGTGGTCGGCGGCGATTGCGCAGCTGCGCGAAGAGTGTGTGGCCGCCAGACGCCAGTACACGCGCTGTCGGAGGAGGCGCTTTAGGAGCCTTAATGCCGCTGATAGGGAGAGGCATCAAACGGAGGAGGATAGGCTATACTCTACGTATACTGCCACAAAAACCAGCTTGCAGGTGGCGATAGCTGAGTCGCAGACCACTGCCAGGGAGCGAATGCTGGATGAGCTTAATCGCGATCCCTGGGGGACGCCCTATAGGATGGTGCGAAACCAGCTTCGTCCTTGGGCCCCCCCACTTACGCAGTCTCTCCAGCCCAGCGTGGTCCGGGAAGTGGTCGCGACTCTGTTCCCACAAGGTGCGCAGGCACAACATCAGCCGCCACCAATGGCCCGACGGGAAACTAGGGACGAAGGTAATGATGTGCCAGAAGTAGGTGAAGAGGAGCTGACAAGAGCTGTGGATCGTCTCCGGGCAAAGAATGTCACCCCAGGCCCTGATGGTATCCCTGGAAAAGTGTGGGTTCTGGCCATGGAATCATTGGAGCAAAGAGTTAGAGGACTATTTACTGCCTGTCTGGCTCAAGCCATAATTCCACAGCGGTGGAAGACAGGCAGACTAGTCCTCCTCAAAAAGGAGGGGCGGCCCGCAGAATCTCCGTCTGCGTATCGCCCCATCGTCCTCCTCGATGAAGTGGCCAAGCTCTTCGAGCGTGTGGTGGCCGGGCGTTTAGTGGCGCACTTAGAGCAGGCAGGACCCAACCTCTCCGACGTCCAGTTTGGCTTTCGCGGTGGCCGTTCCACCGTGGATGCCATTCTGCGCGTCCGGTCCCAGGCGCAGGAAGCAGTCTCCCGGGGCGAAGTCGTCATCGCGGTGTCGCTCGACATCGCGAACGCGTTTAACGCGTTGCCCTGGAGCTGCATAAGGGAGGCGCTCCGTTATCATGGGGTGCCGACCTACCTCCGTCGCGTCTTGGAGGCCTACCTGTCGGAGAGGTGGGTGACGTTCCCAGGACAGGACGGTTGGGAGAGTCGAGAGGTGGTGTGCGGTGTTCCACAGGGGTCGGTGCTTGGACCACTCCTGTGGAATATTGGATACGATTGGGTCCTGAGGGGCGCCAGTCTGCGAGGTGTGGAGGTCACCTGCTATGCCGATGATACACTGGTGACGGCGAGCCAATCGACCTACAGGGAGACGGCGATTTTGGCAACGGCGGGGGTTGCACATGTGGTGGGGCGAATCCGGCGGCTGGGCTTGAACGTGGCCCTGGAAAAGTCGGAGGCCGTGTGTTTCCACGGTCCTAGGAGGGCGCCGCCTTTAGATGCGCATATTGTTGTGGGAGGGGTCCGCATAGGCGTGAAGAGGACATTGAAGTACCTCGGCCTTGTGCTAGACAGCCGGTGGGACTTCCGGGCACACTTCGGTGCTTTGGTGCCGCGGTTGCTGAAGGAGTCGGCGGCGCTATGTAGGCTCCTGCCAAACATAGGTGGGCCAAGCATAGCAACCCGAAGGTTATATACGGGGGTGGTTCGCTCGATGGCGATGTACGGTGCCCCAGTGTGGGCGGATGGCCTGTCGCGTGACAACATCGCCCTGCTGCGGAGGGTGCAGAGGGTGATGGCGATTAGGGCCATAAGGGGGTACCGTACGATCTCGGGGGAGGCGGCGTGTTTGCTGGCCGGCCTATTGCCTTGGGACCTGGATGCGCGTTCCTTGGCGTCGATTTATTGTCGGCGTCGAGGCATAGCGTCCGGGGACCCCAGCACAGCGCCAATAGAGTTGGAAGACGAGCGGGTTGCCGCGTTGCATGAGTGGGGGTCCAGGCTGGAGCGCCCTTGCGCTGGCCGACGGACCGTCGAGGCAGTTCGCCCCGTTCTCGCACAGTGGTTGGGTAGGCGTCATGGCGTCTTAACCTTCCGCGCCACGCAGATCCTCTCGGGGCATGGTTGCTTCGGGGGGTACCTGTGTCGGGTCGCCGGGAGGGAGCCCTCTCCTCGCTGCCACCACTGTGACGACTGCCCGGACGAGTCGGCCCAGCATACGCTGGAGGTGTGCCCGGCCTGGGAGATGGAGCGCGAGGCGCTCCAGAGTGTCATAGGGGCGGACCTGACGTTGCCGGCTGTGATCTCAGCCATGGTCGGTAGCGAAAGGTCCTGGGATGCCGTCCTGTCCTTCTGCGAGGTGGTGATGTCGCAGAAGGAGGCGGCGGAAAGGGCGAGAGAGGCCAACGCCGAGCTCGCCATCCGCCGCAGAAGGACCGGGCGTCGGAGAGCGGCGCACGATCGCCGCCTCCCCCCTTAACACCAGCCAGAGGGTGGTCGGCTTGGGGAAGTCGGCCGCCCACTAATCTGGCCCGAGTAGGCGTGCGCGGAGACGTCCGCGCGCCTCTCGAAGAAGGCCATCGGGGGTTAGCCCCCCTGATACGGGACGGGCCGTAAGAGGCTCTCGCCGCTGGGGTCTACAGAGGAATACGGATACCTGTGACCCCAGCTTTGTGGCGACAAGGTGGCCTTTCGTCAGGTTTTTAGTGGGTAGGCTGCCGCGCGTTTTCCATCTTTGCGCGGCAGGAGCCCCACATAACCCGTTCCGCCTATCCCCAGGCGGACGGGTACCCGGGAACAGGGTTTTCCTGACGTTAAAAAAAAAAAAAAAAAAAAAAAAAAAAAAAAAAAAAGGTTCTCAGGGCAGTTGCTGGACTGCTACTGGGCGCGTCCCCCGGGTGGCGGATAGGGGAATGCCACCACATTGGTGGTACCGGTCTTGACCGGCGCGGACCAAAACCAGCAGGCATGGGCGTGCCTTTAGGGGTTTGTTAACCCCACGGCCTAAGGGAGCACACCCTGACAGAAAAGCGCGAGGTGGGGCGGGTCCGGCGGGTGCTTAATTGCGCAGCCGGACAAGCACTCATGTGCACCCCCCCCTCAACTCGTAATCCCGGTTCCTGGTGTCGTTGATCATGTCTAGCGGCCGGGACTGGGACCGAGGGCCCTGGCTTAATCGCCTGGGCTGCGAGGAAGAAAACCTCTCTAAAAAAATTACCCTAATCCCAAGCGGCGGAGCAGCGTGAGGGGATGCGTGGCCGATGGGTTGTTCGGTCACGACTGCTTCCCCCACTTGAGTACCGGCCAACACTCGAGTGGGTTACAGTTGGGCTTATCCGGGTGCAGGGGGCACCACTCGGAGGGACGGTTTATTTCCCCCATAATCGTGGGAACAAAATGGAATCTTTTATAAACCAAAACCCAAACACTGATGACGTGGAGCCTGTGATGGGCGGAGTAAGTGAGGTTGGGCCTGTAATAGGCGGAGTTGAGGCGGGGCCCGCGAAGGGCGGAGATGAGATGTTGCCCGTGAAGGGCGGAGTAATAAAGAGGCCTGTGAGAGGCAGAGTCGGTGTCGAGCCAGAAACTGGAGGACCCAGTAGGACGAGGCTCGCGAAGGGAGTAGGCAGCGTGCCTTCTAAGGTTCCTGCAACCCAAACTTGTCGGAGTCAGTCGGTCTCACCAGAGGAGGACAAGGAGAAGTTACCGACCAGTCGCTTGAGAGGTCGGCCACCCACAACAGGCCAATATGTGGGACTGGCGGAAGCCCAGAGAGCCCTCAACGAAGCAAAGAGGGAGGAGCTTAGACTAAGAGCCCAGAAGGAGGTGGCTGATAAGGCGGCGGCCTTAAGAATCAGAGCTCAGAGAGCCAGCCCGCGCCCACTCACGCCAGGTGGATCCAAAGCGGTAGCGGAAGAGGAGACGGACACAGCAATGGAGCTCCAGGGGAAAATCACGAGTAGCCTGGAAGTGATTGAAATGGTTGCCGCCAAATCTGGCAACCTGAAGGGTGGGTTTGTGAAGGCTCTCAAAGACGCGGCGCGTACTATTGCAAGTGCCGTGGAGTCTCTAGCAGAGCGCACAGCAACCGAGGAGGTGGCACAGCTTCGGGAAAACAATAAGAAGCTACAGATGGAGATAACTGGGCTTAGGAAGGATGTGGCAGAAATGAGGCTGGAGATAGAAAGGTCTCGAACAGCACCACCGCCGCAACCACCTTCTGTGATTCCAGCGCAGAGTACGGAGGAGCTGGCACAAGCCATAATGCTCCAGGTCGGGACAATGCTAAATGCACGTCTGGAGGCTTTCCAGGATCGGCTCCTGCTAGAGCAGCGCGAACGTCCCTCGCACGCGGCCGATAAGGCGCAATCCAAAAGGGCACCCAACATGGAGACTGCGACCGCCACCACCACCTTGGTAGCGCGAGCGAACCCTGCAGTAGAAAAAGGAAAGGCGAAGAAGCCCAAAGGGAAAAAGAAGAAGAAGGCAAGCACACCCCTGCAGGCCGCACCAGAGGGTCCGCGTCCCTTGCCACCTGCTCCCACCAATATGTCGGAGGAGTGGAGCGTAGTGGTATCGAAGAGCTCCAAGAAGAAGGAAAGGGCCAAGAAAAAGCTGTCGGAGCCAAGAGCACAAAAGCCCAAGCCACCCAAACTGCGCCCTACCAAGATCTGCGGCGGTGGTTATAAAGCTACAGCCAGGAGCAACGGAGCGCCTAACCTATGGCGAGGTATTTGCTCGGGTGAAGCGCGAAGTGCGCCTGGAGGATCTAGGAATCGCAGACCTCCGTTTCAAGGTGGCGACCACAGGGGCCAGAATGCTGGAAGTGCCCGGCAAGAACAGTGCTGACAAGGCGGACGCTCTTGCACAGAAACTCAGGGGGGTACTGTGCGAAGACGACGTGGTAGTCTCTAGGCCGACCAAATGCGCGGAGATACGTGTCATCGGCCTGGATGACTCCGTCACGCCAGATGAACTGGCAGAAGCTGTGGGTAAAGTCGGTGGCTGCTCGCCCGCAACAGTGAAGGTAGGAGGGATCCGCCGCGACCATACCGGGTTGGGGTCGGCGTGGGTTCGTTGCCCCGTAGCGGCTGCTAAAAAGGTGGTAGATGGTGGCCGTCTCCTAGTGGGGCTGGTATCCGCGCAGATAAAACTGCTGCAGCCCCGGTCCCTGAGATGCTTCCGGTGCCACGAGGAAGGCCATGTTGCGGCACAGTGCACGGGACTAATAGACCGCAGTGGCCAGTGCTACAAGTGCGGACAGCCTGGCCACACACGCAGCCAATGTGACAATGCACCACACTGTGCAGTATGCGAGGCGGCAAAGAGGCCAGCCGATCACATAGTGGGAAGTGTAGCCTGCACGCGGGGCACAAAGCCTGGCAGAAATAAAGGCAGAAGAGCAGCATCTGGGCCATCAGCTCAAAAGCAGCAGTCCCGTAATAGGGACGAGGTGGACGCGAACATTGAGATCCAGTGATGGCTTTTACGGTCCTACAAGGGAATGTGAACCACTGTGCCAGGGCCCAGGACCTGTTTGTCCAAAGCTTGGTGCAGTGGTCCGTGCAGGTCGCCGTTGTTGCGGAGCCATATTCAGTTCCTCCGCGAGATAACTGGGTAGGGGATGAGGACGGACAGGTCGCGATCGTGACTCAGGTCGCCGCGGGCGCCCCACCTTTTTACGCGTGTTACAAAGGGTTCGGGATGTGTCGCGGCACTGCTGGGGCAGATCGTCGTAGTCGGAGTTTATTTTTCTCCTAATAAAACTCTGGCTGAGTTTGAAGAGTTCCTGGACAGGCTGGGGGATTTAATTACCAGATTCCAGCCTGCCGAAGTCCTTCTCGCGGGGGACTTGAACTCTAAGTCCAGCCTGTGGGGCTCGGTAACGGAGGACGCGCGGGGGAGGGCCCTTGCGGAGTGGGTAGTTGCCACCAACCTGACGGTCCTTAACCGGGGAACGGCGAACACGTGCGTGCGACGGCAGGGCGGCTCAATCGTGGACGTAACGTTCGCGAGCCCAACCTTAGCGCGCCGTGTCCAGGGATGGCGAGTGCTGGAGGACGTGGAGACTCTCTCGGACCATCTATACATCCGATTGGAGGTCTCCACCCATCCGGCGGTGCCGCCAGGCCCCAGGCGAACCTCGGGAGAGGATAGTCCGAGGTGGCAGCTAAAGCGCCTCAAGGTAGAGGTGCTGAAGGAGGCCGTGGAAGTAGCTGCGTGGCTGCCCCATAACACTGGGGGAATCGAGGACTCGGTGGAGAGGCTGACAGAGCTGATGACACGGGCCTGTGACGTGTCTATGCCTCGCTCAAGGCGCTGCCCATCTAGGCGCCAGGTGTACTGGTGGTCGGCGGCGATTGCGCGATTGCGCGAGGAGTGTGTGGCCGTCAGACGCCGGTACATCCGCTGTCGCAGGAGGCGATTTAGGAGCCGCAACGCAGGAGACAGAGAAAGGCACATGGCTGAGGAAGACCGATTATACGCCGAGTATGTGGCCGCAAAAACCAGCTTGCAGGTGGCAATAACTGAGTCGCAGACCACGGCCAGGGAGCGGATGCTGGATGAGCTCAACCGCGATCCCTGGGGGACGCCCTACAGGACGGTGCGTAACAAGCTCCGTCCTTGGGCCCCCCCACTTACGCAGTCTCTCCAGCCCAGCGTAGTCCGGGAAGTGGTCGCGACTCTGTTTCCCCACGGTGCGCAGGCAGAACATCAGCCGCCACCGATGGCCCCGCGGGAAACAAGGGAGGAGGAAAGTGAAGTCCCGGAAGTCACTGAAGAGGAGGTGGAAAGTGCCGTAGCTCGTCTCCGGGAAAAGAGAGTGGCCCCCGGCCTAGATGGTATACCAGGGCGAGTATGGGTGCTGGCCATGGAGTCCTTGGAGTTGAGAGTTCGAGGACTATTTACTGCCTGTCTGGCTCAAGCCATAATTCCACAGCGGTGGAAGACAGGCAGACTAGTCCTCCTCAAAAAGGAGGGGCGGCCCGCGGAATCTCCGTCTGCATACCGCCCCATCGTCCTCCTTGACGAAGTGGCCAAGCTCTTTGAGCGCGTAGTCGCCAAGCGCTTGGTGGCACACCTAGAGCGGGCGGGACCTAACCTCTCCGACGTCCAGTTTGGTTTTCGCGGTGGTCGGTCCACCGTGGATGCCATTCTGCGCGTCCGGTCCCAGGCGCAGGAAGCAGTATCCCGGGGTGACGTTGTTGTCGCGGTGTCGT
The DNA here is from genome assembly GCA_947093115.1 of Brenthis daphne. NCBI lineage: Eukaryota > Metazoa > Arthropoda > Insecta > Lepidoptera > Nymphalidae > Brenthis > Brenthis daphne. The sequence continues at coordinate 102,496 of CAMUPN010000014.1, read as the reverse complement.
TGGACATCGCCAACGCGTTTAACACGTTGCCTTGGAGTTGCATTAGGGAGGCACTCCGCTATCATGGGGTGCCGACCTACCTCCGACGCGTCGTTGGGGCCTACCTGTCAGGGAGGTGGGTGAAGTTCCCCGGTCAAGATGGCTGGGAAAGCCGGGAGGTGGTATGCGGTGTTCCGCAGGGGTCGGTACTTGGGCCACTCCTGTGGAACATTGGATATGACTGGGTGCTTCGGGGCACCGGTCTAAGGGGAGTGGAGGTGACCTGCTACGCGGACGACACGCTGGTAACAGCTCGGCAGCGAACCTATAGCGAAGCAGCTATGCTGGCTACAGCAGGAGTAGGTTTTGTCGTTGGCAGAATTAGGCGGTTAGGTCTTGAGGTTGCCCTCGGAAAATCGGAGGCGATATGCTTCCATGGTCCTCGTAGGGCACCTCCGTCGGACGCGCACATCGTCGTGGGGGGAGTCCGCATCGGCGTTACGAGCACGATGAAGTACCTAGGACTCGTGCTCGACAGCCGGTGGGACTTCCGGGCGCACTTTGACGCCCTGGTGCCGCGACTGTTGAAGGAGGCGGCGGCATTATCCAGGCTCTTGCCAAATGTAGGAGGACCGAGCGCGGTAACAAGGCGGCTCTACACAGGTGTCGTGCGCTCGATGGCCATGTACGGTGCCCCAGTGTGGGCGGATGCCCTGACACGCGATAACATCGCTCTGCTGCGGAGGGCGCAGAGAGTGATGGCGATAAGGGTAATCAGGGGGTACCGTACCATCTCAGGAGAGGTAGCGTGTATATTGGCAGGAGTACTGCCGTGGGACTTGGATGCGCGTTCCTTGGCGTTGATATATCATCGGCGCCGAGGCCTAGCGTCCAGGGACCCAAGCATAACGCACAGTCAGCAGGTCGAAGACGAGCAAGAGCGGGTAGCCGCAGTAGAAGAGTGGCGGTCCAGGCTGGAGCACCCTTGCGCTGGCCGATGGACCATCGAGGCAGTTCGCCCCAATCTCGCACAGTGGCTGGGCAGGCGGCACGGCGTCCTAACCTTCCGCGCCACGCAGATCCTCTCGGGGCATGGTTGCTTTGGGGGATATCTGTGTCGGGTCGCCGGGAGGGAGCCCTCTCCTCGCTGCCACCACTGTGACGACTGTCCCGATGAGTCGGCCCAGCATACGCTGGAGGTGTGCCCAGCATGGGCGACGGAGCGCGAGGCGCTCCAAAGTGTCGTGGGGCCGGACCTGACGCTGATGGCCGTGATCTCTGCCATGGCCGGAAGCGAAAGGTCCTGGGGTGCCGTCCTGTCCTTCTGCGAGGACGTGATGTCGCAGAAGGAGGCGGCGGAGAGGGTGAGAGAGGCCAACGCCGAGCTCGCCATCCGCCGCAAAAGGACCGGGCGCCGGAGAGCGGCACACGATCGCCGCCTCCCCCCCTAGCACGAGCCAGAGGGCGGTCGGCTTGGGGAAGCTGATCGTCCACTGATCTGGCCCGAGTAGGCGCGCGCGGAGTCGTCCGCGCGCCACTCGAAGAGGCCGTCCGGGGTTAATCCCCCGTGATATGGAGGTGGGCCTTTAGAGGCTCTCGCCGCTGGGGTTTACAGAAGAATCTGGATGCCTGTGACCCCAGCCTTGTGGCGACAAAGCGGCCTTCGTCAGGTTTTTAGTGGGTAGGCTGTCGCGCGTTTTCCATCTTTGCGCGGCAGGAGCCCCACATAACCCGTTCCGCCTATCCCCAGGCGGACGGGTACCCGGGAACAGGGTTTTCCTGACGTTAAAAAAAAAAAAAAAAAAAAAAAAAAAAAAAAAAAAAAAAAAAAAAAAAAAAAGGTTAGGTTAGGTTAGGTTGGATTTTCGATTGCTTTACTGTTGTTTATGTTTACTGGACTTGATTGATGCACACCTGATTTGAATTTTGGCTTGGATATACGGATTTTGGATTTTACTTGTGATTTGGACTTTGTTGATATTGTGTGCGTTTTTGTTTGTGTTTGGGTGTTTGGGAGTGTCTGAGGCATGGACTCAGACACGTCCGAGGGTGCGGACACCGATTCGTCCGTGGGGCGAAAGCGTACCCACCCTTTGCCGCCTTTGACGGTATCCTCCGGATCAGACACTGAGACGGAGATGACCGTTGGCGCTAGGGTGGTGAAAGCGCGTAGGGAGGGGTCCCAGAGGGGCGCGAAGAGTGTAGGGGGTTCGGGCGTTGCTCGCGCACGCCGCGAACTAAAAGATTTGGAGGAGGAGGCCCGTGAGTTGGAGTTTGAGCGTAAGCTCAATCAGCGGACCTACCGTAAGGCTGGCACATCGATGCCAACCGACTCTGAGGCGTCGGGATCTGAAGCCCCGGCCCAGAGAGACCCGGCCGAGCAGTCGGCCGAGGAGCTGAAGGAGCTTGCCAGCAGGAGCGTGGCGGCGGTAATGGAGGTGGCCCAAAAATCGGGCAATTTAAAGGGCACGTTCCAGAAGCTGCTCAAGGAGTCTGCCGCCACGCTACAAAAGGTGGTGGAGACGCTTGCGGGGCGCACGGTGGCGGAGGAGGTCGCTCACCTCCAACGAGACAATGCTCGCCTTCGCCGCGAGACGGAGGGGCTCAAGGCAGAACTCAAGGCGCACCGTCGCGAGTTCTGCGAGATTAGGAAGGAGCTGTCCGCATCCAAGGCCGGTCCCTCCGATACCTTTGCGGGGGATTGGCTCGAGGAAATAAGGGCCTCCATTGTCGCCTCAGTGGGGACTTTAATTGACGCCCGTTTCGCCGGGATCGAGGAACGACTCCTCCCGGCGAAGACCATGCGTCCCCCACTTGCGGCAGACAGGCGCCGCGAGGTGGCAGCGCCAGCGGCTGTTCCGAGCCCTGCCCCGAGGTCTTCCCCCCCGAGGCAAGTGCCAGCGCCGGCTGTGGCTAGAGCTGAAGGGGGTTCTGCAGCCCAGGGTGGGAAGGACAAGGGGAAAGGAAAGGGCAAGGGGAAGGCTACGGCTCCTGCGCGCCCACTTCCGCCTGCTCCTGTGGCGGCTGCCCGAGTTCCTCCATCGCCGGTCGCAGGGCCGAGTCGCCCCGCTGCCGCACAGGAAGACACCTGGGCCACCGTGGTCAGAAAGGGAAAGGGCAAGGGGAAGAAGTCGGCCCCTCCCGCTCCAGCCGCTGCACCAGTTGCACCGAGGGCCCCGAAAGCCCCCCAGGCTCCGCAAAAGCCCAAAGTCCCGGCACAGCCGCGCACTGCCGCGGTCATAATTACGGTCCCTCAGGAGGCTGTCGCGAAGGGCGTCTCCTACGCGAAAGTCTTGGAGAGGGCCCAGCTGAGTGTGGACCTGAGGGAGCTCGGCATTACGGGGGGGCTGTCCGTGAGGGTGGCGGCGACAGGGGCCCGGCTCCTCGAGCTTCCTTCCACCGTTGCGCCAGAGGTGGCGGATAGGCTGGCGGACAAACTCCGCCAGGTACTGGACGGGCTAGCGACCGTTTCGCGCCCCGCCAAAATGGCCGATCTCCGGGTCGATGGATTGGACGATTCGGCCACAAAGGAGAAGGTGGCTGCGGCGGTCGCCAGGGCGGCCAATTGCCCCGTGGCCAGTGTGAAGGTGGGAGAGATCCGCACGGGGCGGGGCGGTGTGGGCTCGGTCGTGGTTCGATGCCCCGCCACGGCGGCCAAAGTCGTGGTCGACGCCGGCCGGCTCCTCGTGGGCTGGAGCTCGGCCAAGGTGGAGGTCCTGGAGCAGCGCCCATTGCGCTGCTTCAGGTGCATGGGCATCGGCCACACCTGGCCTGTGTGCCCGTCCAGGGTTGAGAGGGGCCGCCTCTGCTACCGTTGTGGTGGCGAGGGCCACCAGTCCGCGGAATGCAGCGCAAAAACCGTGCGCTGCGCTGTGTGCGCGGATGCGGGGCGCCCCTCGGGGCACATAATGGGCGGGGGCGACTGCCACCCGCCCGTTACGAAGGAGAAGACGGCCCAACGGACCAGGGCCGCCCCCGGTGTGAGTAGCCGCCAGGCTGGGGAGGAAGCGCGCATGTCCTCATAATGGTCGGACACCAGCGCTTCCTCCAGGGGAATTTGAACCACTCGGCCGGAGCGCAGGACCTTTTCCTGCAGTCCATGGCCGAGTGGGAGATAGACCTGGCGGCGGCCTGCGAGCCCTATTTTGTCCCTCACCAGCCGAACTGGGTGGGGGACCTAGAGGGCTCCGTGGCCATAGTGTCTGGGAGCAGCACCGGCCCCCGTCTCTCGGCAATCGAGAGGGGCCAAGGACTCGTCGTGGCAGGGTGGGGAGAGTACGCCATCGTCGCGGTGTACTTCTCCCCCAACCGCAGTCTGGCGGAGTTCGAGATCTTCCTCGACTCCGTCCGCGCTGCGGTCTGCAGGCAGTCGCCGAGGCCCACTATCGTCCTCGGCGACTTCAATGCCAAGTCCTTGGCCTGGGGGAATCCCACGTCGGACGCTCGAGGGCGGGCGGTTCAGACGTGGGCCCTACTCTCCGGTCTGTCCCTACTCAATGTGGGGACGGCGTTCACGTGCGTGCGGCAGCAGGGGGGGTCCGTGGTGGACCTAACGTTCGCCACCCCCGCCGTCGCACGCAACGTGATCAACTGGAGGGTAGAGGAGGAGGTGGAGACCCTGTCGGACCACAACTACGTCCGATTTGAGGTCTCCACCCGTCCGGTGCCGGTGGACCGCCCAAGGGGGCCCCCTCGAGCGTTCCCGAGGTGGGCCCTTGGCCAGCTGGACACAGAGCTGGCCAGGGAGGCGGCCATCGTCGAAGCGTGGAGCTCCCAGGGGAGTGTGGTGGGCGCCAGTTCCGATGTGGAGGAACTGGCTGGCCGCATTCGCGACGCCCTTACGAGGGTGTGCGATGCGGCCATGCCGCGTGTCAGGCGGGCAGACCGGCGTCGCCGGAGTGTCTATTGGTGGTCGCCCGAGATCGCACAACTTCGGGCGACCTGCAATAGACACAGGAGGGCCTATGTGAGGTGTCGCAGGAGGAATGGCCTGGACCCTGTCTTGGAGAGCGAGCTGCGGGTGACCTATCGGTCCGCAAAGAAGGCCCTGCAGCTCGCCATCAGCCAGGCCAAGGCGGCGGCCCGTCAGGAATTGCTGGCGGGCCTGGATCGGGATCCGTGGGGGCGCCCGTACATCAGCGCGCGGAACAAGCTCCGCGCGCATGGCGCCCCGGTCACGGAGACCACGCCGCCCGACGTCCTCCTGCGACTGGTGGGAGGCCTGTTCCCGGAGTCCTCCGGGCACGTCCCCCCGGTGATGTGTCCTCCCTCACGCCATGAGGGAGTCGACGAGTTCCCCCCAATCACCGAGGGGGAGATGGAATTGGCCCGCGACAAAACTGCGGGCCAAGAGGACGGCTCCGGGAACGGATGGTATTCCGGGGCGAGTTCTGTGCATCGCCCTGGAATACCTGGGAGGGGATCTTCGGGACCTCTTCAACGCATGTCTTCGCGTTGGACAGTTCCCGAAGATCTGGAAGGAGGGGTTGTTGTGCCTGTTGCCCAAGGAGGGTCGTCCTCTGGACTCCCCTTCGGCATACAGGCCAATCGTGATGCTGAGTGAGATGGGCAAGCTCTTCGAGAGAATTCTCGTTGCCCGTCTTACTCAGCATCTCGAGGAGGTGGGGCCGGGCCTTTCGGAGGCTCAGTTCGGGTTCAGGGCGGGTCGGTCGACCGTGGACGCCCTGAACGCCCTGAAGGTTCGGTCCTTGGCCGCGGTGGAGGAGGGAGACGTGCTTCTAGCCGTCTCGTTGGATGTGGCCAACGCCTTCAACACCCTGCCGTTTGAGACGCTACGAGAGGCACTTCGGTACCATGAGGTGCCTCTCTATCTCCGGCGGGTGTTGGACGCGTACCTCCGCGACAGGCAGGTCGTGTGGATGGGGGCAGATGGGGTGGTCGGTCGGCGACGTGTCGACTGCGGGGTTCCACAAGGGGCCGTTTTGGGCCCGGTACTGTGGAACCTCGGGTATGACTGGCTCCTGCGTTGTCCGCTTCTCCCCGGGCTCGGTGTCATCGCTTATGCTGATGACACCCTCGTCACAGCCCGGGGGCGCTCTTACGAGGAAGCGGCACGCTTGGCCACAGTCGGCACCAACCTAGTCGTCGACCGTATAGGGTTGCTGGGCCTGAGGGTCTCCGTCTCCAAAACGGAGGCCCTCCTTTTTCATGGCCCACGCAGGGGTGCCCCCCGCAACGCCTGTCTGCGGGTCCAGGGTAGGATGGTGGAGGTACGGGCCCAGATGAAATATCTGGGCCTGACCCTGGACGGACGCTGGACGTTTCGTGTCCATTTCGCCCAGCTCACCCCGAGACTGATCGGCGCCGCCTCGGCCCTCGGCAGACTTCTGCCGAATGTCGGGGGCCCTGGATCTCACTGCCGGCGGCTCTATGCCGGCATCGTGAGGTCCATGGCACTGTACGGTGCCCCCGTGTGGATCGACGCCCTCTCCGCACCGAACAGGGCCCAACTGCGCAAGGCGCAACGGGTCCTGGCGGTGAGGGCGGTGCGGGGATACCGTACGGTGTCATTTACGGCGGCGACACTTCTGGCGGGCGATCCGCCCTGGGAACTCCAGGCGGAGGTGCTCGCCGAAGTGTACCAGTTTCGGGCGAGTGAGCGGGCTCGAGGGGAACGTCCAGCGCGGGAGGGAGTCGCTCGGATCAGGCGCCTAGCTGACGAGGCACTGATCCGGCGCTGGTGGGAAGACCTGGGGACTCCAGCGGCTGGCTCGGCGACGGTGGGGGCGGTTCGTCCGTTCCTGTCTCGCTGGGTCAGGCGGCCACACGGCGTCCTGACGTTCAGGTTGACGCAGATGCTTACCGGGCACGGGTGCTTTGGTAAGTATCTGTGTCAAGTTGCGCGTCGGGAACCGTTGCCCGTATGCCACGAGTGTGGTGCGTCCGAGGACACCTCGCACCACACCCTCGCGGTATGCGCCGCTTGGGCTCCCCAGCGCCATGCCCTGATGGCGGTAGTGGGTGGAGACCTGTCGTTGCGAAGCGTGGTGGGGGCCATGCTACGCGACGAGAGGTCCTGGTCGGCGATGGTCTCCTTCAGCGAGGCCGTCATCTCACTGAAGGAGACGGCGGAGAGGGAACGCGAGGCTAACGCCTTAGCAGACCCTCTTCGTCGCCGTCGGCTGGGGGAGAGGAGGCGTCGGTACGCCCATCTTCTCCCGCCACCCTAGAGGAGCTACTGCGGGGGGGTCTCTCGTTGACTCCCCTGCACGTCATCGGGGCGGTCGGAATGCCCTGTGAATCGAGGGCATTCCGGTTTAGGCGAGGCAGGCCCGCGGGGTACGGGCTGTCCGCAGGGGTGTTGTAGTGAATGCGCAAGCGATCCTACGCACCCCATTGCACTGCGGCGACGGGTTCCGCTGTGGGTTTTAGTGAGTAGGAGTCTCACAGTACCCTACCCATTGACGGCCGGTAGGGTCCCCATGATGGGTTTCCCCAGCGACAACAAAAAAAAAAAAAAAAAAAAAGGTTAGGTTAGGTTAGGTTAGGTTGGTTGGTTGTTTTTTGTTTGGCTTACCTTTCTGCGTAGTTGTTGGATGTTTTGGATATTGTTACGACTGTTTATGATTACTGGACCTGTTTGATGCACACTTGATTTGATTTTTGGCTTGGGTATACGGATTTTGGATTTTGCTTACGATTTGGATTTGTGTGTGTTTTTCTTTGTGTTTGGGTGTTCTGGAGTGTCTGAGGCATGGACTCGGACACGTCCGAGGGTGCGGACACTGACTCGTCTGTGGGGCGAAAGCGGACCCACCCTCTACCGCCTTTGACGGTATCCTCCGGATCGGACACAGAGACGGAGATGACCGTCGGTGCTAGAGTGGTGAAGGCGCGAAGGGAGGCGTCCCAAAAGGGCGCGAAGGCTGCGGGGGGTTCGGGCGTCGCTCGCGCGCGCCGCGAATTGAAAAAGTTGGAGGAGGAAGATCGAGAGCTCGAATTTGAGAGGCGTCTCGATCAGCGGTCTTACCGCAAAACTGGCGCATCGGCGCCCAGTGACTCGGAGGTGTCGGCGTCTGAAGCCAGGGCTCAGAGGGACCCGGCTGAGCAGACGGCCGACGAGTTGAAGGAGCTCGCCAGCGGAAGCGTGGCGGCAGTCCTGGAAGTAGCCCAGAAATCGGGCAATTTAAAGGGGGGCTACGTAAAAATGTTGAAGGAGTCTGCCGCCACGCTACAGAAGGTAGTGGAAGCGTTGGCGGGGCGCACGGTGGCGGATGAGGTGGCCAACCTCAAGAAGGACAATGCCCGCCTTCGCCGCGAGACAGAGGGGCTAAGGGCGGAGTTGAAGGCCCACCGACGCGAATTCTGCGAGCTGCGGAAGGAGCTGTCGGCGTCCAAAGCTGGTCCCTCGGACACCTTCGCGGGGGACTGGCTGGAGGAGATTCGGGCCTCCATAGTCGCGTCGGTGGGGACTCTAATAGATGCGCGTTTCGCCGGGATTGAGGAGCGTCTTCTCCCGGCGAAGACAATGCGTCCCCCGCTTGCGGCGGACAGGCGTCGCGAGGCGGCTGCGCCGATGGCTCACCCGAGACCTGCCCCTAGAACTTCACCCCCAAGGCAAGTGCCAGCGCCGGCTGCGGCTGTGGCCGACGGGGGCTCTGTAGTTCAGGGCAAAGGCAAGGGGAAAGGAAAGGGCAAAGGCAAGGCCACGGTGTCTGCGCGGCCACTTCCGCCTGCCCCGGTGGTTGCCGCTCCAGCTCCAGCTCCTTCTCCGCCGGTGGCCGGGCCGAGTCGCCCCGCTATCCCGGAAGGGGATACCTGGGCCACTGTCGTGAAGAAGAGTAGGGGGAAGGCGAAGAAGGCGGCCCCGCCTGCTTCTGCGCCTGTGGCGGTGAAGGCTCCAAAGCCCCCCCAGGCTAAGCCCAAAGTCCCCGCACAACCGCGCACTGCTGCGGTTATTATCACGGTCCCGCAGGAGGCCGCCGCAAAGGGCGTCTCCTATGCACGGGTCCTGGAGAGGGCCCAGCAGAGTGTGGACCTGCGGGAGTTAGGGATCACCGGGGGGCTTTCGGTGAGGGTGGCGGCAACAGGAGCACGGCTCCTCGAGCTTCCTTCCACCGTTGCGCCAGAGGTGGCGGATAGGCTGGCGGACAAACTCCGCCAAGTCTTGGACGGGCTCGCGACCGTCACGCGCCCCGCTAAAATGGCCGATCTCCGAGTGGACGGGCTCGACGATTCGGCCACAAAAGAGAAGGTGGCTGCGGCGGTCGCAAGGGCGGCCAACTGCCCCGTGGCCAACGTGAAGGTCGGGGAGATCCGCACGGGAAGGGGCGGCGTGGGCTCAGTCGTGGTACGATGCCCCGCCACGGCGGCCAAAGTCGTGGTTGACGCTGGCAGGCTCCTCGTGGGCTGGAGCTCGGCCAAGGTGGAGGTCCTGGAGCAGCGCCCATTGCGCTGCTTCAGGTGCATGGGGATCGGCCACACTTGGCCTGTGTGCCCGTCCAGGACGGAGAGGGGCCGCCTGTGCTACCGCTGCGGCGGCGAGGGGCACCAGTCCGCGGAGTGCAGCGCAAAGACTGTGCGCTGCGCCATGTGCGCGGATGCGGGGCGCCCCTCGGGGCACATAATGGGCGGGGGCGATTGCCACCCGCCCGTTACGAAGGGGAAGACGGCCCAACGGACCAGGGCCGCCCCCGGAGTGAGTAGCCGCCAGGCTGGGGAGGAAGCGCGCATGTCCTCATAATGGTCGGACACCAGCGCTTCCTCCAGGGGAATTTGAACCACTCGGCCGGAGCGCAGGACCTTTTCCTGCAGTCCATGGCCGAGTGGGAGATAGACCTGGCGGCGGCCTGCGAGCCCTATTTTGTCCCTCACCAGCCGAACTGGGTGGGGGACCTAGAGGGCTCCGTGGCCATAGTGTCTGGGAGCAGCACCGGCCCCCGTCTCTCGGCAATCGAGAGGGGCCAAGGACTCGTCGTGGCAGGGTGGGGAGAGTACGCCATCGTTGCGGTGTACTTCTCCCCCAACCGCAGTCTGGCGGAGTTCGAGGTCTTCCTCGACTCCGTCCGCGCTGCGGTCTGCAGGCAGTCGCCGAGGCCCACTATCGTCCTCGGCGACTTCAATGCCAAGTCCTTGGCCTGGGGGAATCCCACGTCGGACGCTCGAGGGCGAGCGGTTCAGACGTGGGCCCTACTCTCCGGTCTGTCCCTACTCAATGTGGGGACGGCGTTCACGTGCGTGCGGCAGCAGGGGGGGTCCGTGGTGGACCTAACGTTCGCCACCCCCGCCGTCGCACGCAACGTGATCAACTGGAGGGTAGAGGAGGAGGTGGAGACCCTGTCGGACCACAACTACGTCCGATTTGAGGTCTCCACCCGTCCGGTGCCGGTGGACCGCCCAAGGGGGCCCCCTCGAGCGTCCCCGAGGTGGGCCCTTGGCCAGCTGGACACAGAGCTGGCCAGGGAGGCGGCCATTGTCGAAGTGTGGAGCTCCCAGGGGAGTGTGGTGGGCGCCAGTTCCGATGTGGAGGAACTGGCTGGCCGCATTCGCGACGCCCTTACGAGGGTGTGCGATGCGGCCATGCCGCGTGTCAGGCGGAAGGACCGGCGTCGCCGGTGTGTCTATTGGTGGTCGCCCGAGATCGCAGAACTTCGGGCGACCTGCAATAGACACAGGAGGAGGTACGTGAGGTGTCGCAGGAGGAATGGCCTGGACCCAGTCTTGGAGAGCGAGCTGCGGGTGGCCTATAGGTCCGCAAAAAAGGCCCTGCAGCTCGCTATCAGCCAGGCCAAGGCGGCGGCCCGCCAGGAATTGCTGGCGGGCCTGGATCGGGATCCGTGGGGGCGCCCGTACATCAGCGCGCGGAACAAGCTCCGCGCGCATGGCGCCCCGGTCACGGAGACCACGCCGCCCGACGTCCTCCTGCGACTGGTGGGTGGGCTGTTCCCGGAGTCCTCCGGACACGTCCCCCCGGTGATGTGTCCTCCCTCACGCCATGAGGGAGTCGACGAGTTCCCTCCAATCACCGAGGGGGAGATGGAGATGGCCCGCGACAAACTGCGGGCCAAGAGGACGGCTCCGGGAACGGATGGTATTCCGGGGCGAGTTCTGTGCATCGCCCTGGAATACCTGGGAGGGGATCTTCGGGACCTCTTCAACGCATGTCTTCGCGTTGGACAGTTCCCGAAGATCTGGAAGGAGGGGTTGTTGTGCCTGTTGCCCAAGGAGGGTCGTCCTCTGGACTCCCCTTCGGCATACAGGCCGATCGTGATGCTGAGTGAGATGGGCAAACTCTTCGAGAGAATTCTCGTTGCCCGTCTTACTCAGCATCTCGAGGAGGTGGGGCCGGGCCTTTCAGAGGCTCAGTTCGGGTTCAGGGCGGGTCGGTCGACCGTAGACGCCCTGAACGCCCTGAAGGTTCGGTCCTTGGCCGCGGTGGAGGAGGGAGACGTGCTTCTAGCCGTCTCATTGGATGTGGCCAACGCCTTCAACACTCTGCCGTTTGAGACGCTACGAGAGGCACTTCGGTACCATGAGGTGCCTCTCTATCTCCGGCGGGTGTTGGACGCGTACCTCCGCGACAGGCAGGTCGTGTGGACGGGGGCAGATGGGGTGGTCGGTCGGCGACGTGTCGACTGCGGGGTTCCACAAGGGGCCGTTTTGGGCCCGATACTGTGGAACCTCGGGTATGACTGGCTCCTGCGGTGTCCGCTTCTCCCCGGGCTCGGTGTCATCGCTTATGCCGATGACACCCTCGTCACAGCCCGGGGGCGCTCTTACGAGGAAGCGGCACGCTTGGCCACAGTCGGCACCAATCTTGTCGTCGACCGGATAGGGATGCTGGGCCTGAGGGTCTCCGTCTCCAAAACGGAGGCCCTCCTCTTTCATGGCCCACGCAGGGGTGCCCCCCGCAACGCCTGTCTGCGGGTCCAGGGTAGGATGGTGGAGGTACGGGCCCAGATGAAATATCTGGGCCTGACCCTGGACGGACGCTGGACGTTTCGTGTCCATTTCGCCCAGCTCACCCCGAGACTGATCGGCGCCGCCTCGGCCCTCGGCAGACTTCTGCCGAATGTCGGGGGCCCTGGATCTCACTGCCGGCGGCTCTATGCCGGCATCGTGAGGTCCATGGCACTGTACGGTGCCCCCGTGTGGATTGACGCCCTCTCCGCACCGAACAGGGCCCAACTGCGCAAGGCGCAACGGGTCCTGGCGGTGAGGGCGGTGCGGGGATACCGTACGGTGTCATTTACGGCGGCGACACTTTTGGCGGGCGATCCGCCCTGGGAACTCCAGGCGGAGGTGCTCGCCGAAGTGTACCAGTTTCGGGCGAGTGAGCGGGCTCGAGGGGAACGTCCAGCGCGGGAGGGAGTCGCTCGGATCAGGCGCCTAGCTGACGAGGCACTGATCCGGCGCTGGTGGGAAGACCTGGGGACTCCAGCGGCTGGCTCGGCGACGGTGGGGGCGGTTCGTCCGTTCCTGTCTCGCTGGGTCAGGCGGCCACACGGCGTCCTGACGTTCAGGTTGACGCAGATGCTTACCGGGCACGGGTGCTTTGGTAAGTATCTGTGTCAAGTTGCGCGTCGGGAACCGTTGCCCGTATGCCACGAGTGTGGTGCGTCCGAGGACACCTCGCACCACACCCTCGCGGTATGCGCCGCTTGGGCTCCCCAGCGCCATGCCCTGATGGCGGTAGTGGGTGGAGACCTGTCGTTGCGAAGCGTGGTGGAGGCCATGCTACGCGACGAGGGGTCCTGGTCGGCGATGGTCTCCTTCAGCGAGGCCGTCATCTCACTGAAGGAGACGGCGGAGAGGGAACGCGAGGCTAACGCCTTAGCAGACCCTCTTCGTCGCCGTCGGCTGGGGGAGAGGAGGCGTCGGTACGCCCATCTTCTCCCGCCACCCTAGAGGAGCTACTGCGGGGGGGTCTCTCGTTGACTCCCCTGCACGTCATCGGGGCGGTCGGAATGCCCTGTGAATCGAGGGCATTCCGGTTTAGGCGAGGCAGGCCCGCGGGGTACGGGCCGTCCGCAGGGGTGTTGTAGTGAATGCGCAAGCGATCCTACACACACCCATTGCACTGCGGCGACGGGTTCCGCTGTGGGTTTTAGTGAGTAGGAGTCTCACAGTACCCTACCCATTGACGGCCGGTAGGGTCCCCATGATGGGTTTCCCCAGCGACAACAAAAAAAAAAAAAAAAAAAAAAAAAAAAAAAAAAAAAAAAAAAAAAAAAAAAAAAAAAAAAAAAAAAAAAAAAGGTTAGGTTAGGTTAGGTTAGGTTAGGTTAGGTTCTCAGGGCAGTTGCTGGACTGCTACTGGGCGCGTCCCCCGGGTGGCGGATAGGGGAATGCCACCACATTGGTGGTACCGGTCTTGACCGGCGCGGACCAAAACCAGTAGGCATGGGCGTGCCTTTAGGGGTTTGTTAACCCCACGGCCTAAGGGAGCACACCCTGACAGAAAAGCGCGGAGGTGGGGCGAGCCCGGCGGGCGCTTAACTGCGCAGCCCGGCTAGCACTTCGTGCAACGCCCCTCTCAAATCGTAATCCCGGGACCCGGTGTCGTTGCCATGTCTAGCGGCCGGTTACTGGGACCGATAGCCTCGGCTTAACCGCCCGGGCTGCGAGGAAGAAAACCTCTATAAAAAATCACCCCAATCCCAAGTGGCGGAGCAGCGCGAGGGGATGCGTGGCCGATGGGTAGATCGGTCGCTACTGCTACCCCCGCAAGAGTACCGGCCGAAACTCTTAGCGGGTTACGTTTTGGCTTATCCGCATACAGGGGGCACTGTGCGGACGGACCCACCCTTCCCCCATACTCGTGGGATTCAATATGCAAAATTCTATTTCCAAATCAAAAACCCAAGACGTAGTGCCTGTGACGGGCGGAGAAGAAGTAGGGCCTGTGATGGGCGGAGAAGAGGTTGCGCCAGTTACTGGCGTTCGGTCATTGAGGAGTGGCGGTTCGCGTGTTGCGACTGCAGATAGAGTAGAGGAGGTTGCGGCGAAACAGCCGCAAGTTGTGCTGACCCGGGTAGAGTTGGGGGAAAGCGCACTTAGCAGACTAAGTCCCACGTCCTCTTCCGGACGATTTTGGGCTGGTTCCGGGAAGGATTCTGACGGAGAAAGCTTCATCTCCGTAAGCTCGATTGGGAGCTCGAATAGGTCTAAGTTCAAAAAGGCCGCAAAGAGACCGCACAAGAACAGCGGCCAGTCAGGGTCATCTGACGAGGATACAGGGCGGCCTAAAACCAAGACGGCTGCGAGCAGAGGGAGAGGCAGACCTTCCACCACGGGAGAGTACGTCGGTTTGGCAGAGGCGAAGAGAGCCCTCAACGAGGCCAAGAGAGAGGAGTTGAGGCTGCGGGCCGAGGAAGAGGTGGCAGAAATGGCGTTGGCTGTGAGCACTAGGTCGAGCTCGCGTCTGTCCGACGCTTCGTCAGTCACGTTATTGGAGGAGACCAGAGGAGAGGCAGTGTTGGCTTCAGACCTGCAGAAGAGTGTGACGGCTAGCCTGGAGATAATTGAAAATGTGGCCAGGAAGTCTGGCAACTTAAAAGGAGGCTTCATAAAGGCCCTTAAAGAGGCGACTAGGACCATAGCCTCTGCGGTAGATACCCTTGCCAGGCGAACGGCGTCGGATGAGGCAGCCCAATTAAGAGCAAGTAACCTCCGCCTGCGGTCTGAGCTCGATGATATGCGCAAGGAGTTTGCGGCGCTGAGAGCGCAGGTTGAAGCTACCCGAGCCGAAGTATGGCCTCAACTACCCCCGAGGCAGGTCCCGACGAGTCCCCCGCCACAACAACCGGCGGGCGTGGACGATCTGGCCCGAATGATCATGGTCCAGGTGGGGACCATGATCAGTGCCCGGTTCGAGGCCCTAGAGGACCGCCTCCTGCCTGAGCGGCGAATACGCCCTCCACTGGCAGCGGACAAGCCGCAGGAAATGGCGCCGGCAAAACCGGTGGAGAAAGGGACCGGAGTAACGACCCTGGTTGCCCCGGCAAATCCTGCCCCCCTCCAAAAGAAAGGAAAGAAGAAGACGGGGAAAAAGCCGGCACAACAACCGGCTGCGCCAACCCCAACAACGGGAACTGCGCAAGCTACCTCAGCCCCTCCCACTGCTGACGGGTGGAATGTGGTAGTGAGACGGGGGGCCAAAAAGAAGACGGCTACAGTACAGCAGCCGAAGAAGTCGGACATGCCGCCCAAAAAGCGAAAAGTCGGGAAACTCCGGCCTCCTCGCTCGGCAGCGGTAGTAATAAAGCTCCAGCCTTCAGCTGTCGAGCGAAAGGTTACATATGGAGAGGTCTTCGCCCAGGTCAAGACGAAAGTCGACCTGACCGAGCTGGGCATCAAGGACGTTCGTTTCAAGGTGGCCTCAACGGGCGCTCGAATGCTGGAGATACCGGGGGTAAACAGCGGCGAAAAGGCGGACGTCCTTGCACAGGCATTGAAGGGGGTCCTGGATGGGGAAGACGTTAAAGTCTCCAGGCCCACCAAGTGTGCGGAGCTACGGGTAACCGGTCTAGATGATTCGGTTACCCCGACAGAATTGGCGGAGGCTATCAGCCGGACAGGCGGTTGCAGCACCGATTTGGTCAAAGCGGGAGACATCCGCCGGGAGAGTTTTGGGCTGGGAACGGCGTGGGTCCGTTGCCCGGTCGTCGCTGCCAAGAAGGTAGTGGATGGTGGTCGCCTCCTTGTGGGATTGGTTTCTGCGCAGGTGAAACTGCTGCAAACTCGGCCGCAGCGGTGTTATCGCTGCCACGAGGGAGGTCATGTGGCGGCGCGGTGCACGGGGGCGATAGACCGTAGTGCTGAGTGCTACAGGTGCGGAAAGCCTGGTCACCTGCGCAGCCAATGCACGTCTGCACCACACTGCGCAGTTTGTGAGGCGGCGAAGAGGCCAGCGGACCACACCGTGGGAAGTGCGGCTTGCACTCGGTCCCAGCCAAGCAAAAGACGGAGGAAAGCGACGTCTGGGCCAACGGCTCGGGAACAGCCGGTTCAAAATAGGACCGAGGAGGGAAGGGCCATGGAAACTTAACTATGGCCCTAAAGGTACTACAGGCGAACCTTAACCACTGCGCCAGAGCCCAGGACCTGTTTGTCCAAAGTCTGGCGCAGTGGTCGGTGCAGGTCGCTGTAATAGCGGAGCCGTATTGGGTCCCCCCGCGTGACAACTGGGCGGGCGACGACGACGGCTCGGTGGCCATCGTTTCCCAGGTCGCCGCGGGTTCCCCACCCTTCGCACGTGTTGTAAGGGGCTCGGGGTGCGTCGCGGCACTGCTGGGACAGGTCGTTGTGGTCGGGGTATATTTCTCCCCCAACAGAACCCTGGTAGAGTTTGAAGAGTTCTTGGACAGGTTGGGGGAGTTAATCGCCAGATGTGGGCCTGCGGAAGTCATCGTTGCGGGGGACCTGAACGCGAAGTCCGGTATGTGGGGTTCCACAGTGGAAGATGCGCGGGGGAGAGCCCTTGGAGATTGGGTCGTTGCTACTGGCCTGACAGTGCTTAACCAGGGAACGGTCGACACGTGTGTGCGACGGCAGGGCGGGTCCATCGTGGACGTAACGTTCGCGAGCCCTGCCTTAGCGCGCCGTGTCCACGGCTGGCGAGTGCTGGATGACGTGGAGACGCTCTCGGACCACCGTTACATCCTATACGAGATCTCCACTCATCCGGCGGTGCCGCCACGCCGTAACCGAACTCGGAGGGAGGAAGGACCAAGATGGCAGTTGAGGCGCCTCAACCCGGAGGTATTGAAAGAGGCGGCGATTGTAGCCTCCTGGCTGCCCCAACACACAGTGTCCCCAACCGAGACAGCAGAGCGCATCGTGGAGATGGCGAAGCGCATTTGTGATGCCGCAATGCCTCGGTCCGGGCGTTGCCCCCCACGGCAACATGTCTGGTGGTGGACGGCGGAGATCGCTCAGCTGCGTGAGGATTGTGTCGCTGCCAGACGTCTCTACTCACACTATCGTAGGAGGGCGCGTCGGGACCAGGCAGAAGAGGACAATAGATATGCCCGCTACGTAGAGGCGAAGGCGCGTCTAACGGCCCAGATCGCCAGGGCAATATCGGAAGGGAGAGCCGAGATGTTGGAGGGGCTCAATAGAGATCCTTGGGGCACACCATATAGATTGGTTCTAAACAAACTTCGCCCCTGGGCCCCTCCACTGACCGAAACACTCGAGCCGGAAATGTTGCGCAGTGTGCTGGACTCACTCTTCCCGCACCAGGACTTTCAGCCGCCACAGATGGGTCCACGCGGTATAGCCGATATCGACGAAGGACTGGACGATGTCCCGGAGGTCAGTGAAGAAGAAATGGCAGTTGCTGTGGTGCGCCTGCGGGGAAAATCCGTTGCCCCCGGGCCCGACGGAATACCTGGTCGCGCCCTAGCCTTGGCGATGGACGCCTTAGGGCCTTGTGTGAGGGGACTATTCACTGCCTGTCTGGCTCAAGCCACAATTCCACAGAGGTGGAAGACAGGCAGGTTAGTCCTCCTCAGAAAGGAAGGGCGTCCGGTGGAGTCTCCTTCCGCCTACCGCCCCATCGTGTTGCTGGATGAGCTCGCCAAGCTGTTCGAGCGTATTGTCGTGGAGCGTTTAACCAAGCACATGGTGGAGGTTGGGCCGGACCTGTCGGACACGCAGTTTGGCTTCCGCGGTGGTCGCTCAACTGTGGATGCCATTCTGCGGGTCAAGTCCCGCGTGCAGGAGGCAGTTTCCCGGGGTCAGGTAGTTTTTGCGGTGTCCTTGGACATCGCAAACGCATTTAACTCCTTGCCCTGGGCTTGCATCAGGGAGGCGCTCCGCCATCACGGGGTGCCGACCTACCTGCGTCGCACTATCGGGGCTTACCTCTCCGGTAGGTCTGTGGTCTACCCTGAGCGGGACGGCTGGGGAAGACATGAAGTGTCGTGCGGTGTTCCACAGGGCTCGGTTCTCGGGCCGCTCTTGTGGAACATCGGCTACGACTGGGTGTTAAGGGGTAGCACGCTGAGGGGAGTCAGTGTAGTGTGCTACGCGGATGACACCCTAGTCTTGGCGCAGGCGTATAGTCATAGGGAGGCGGCGCTGCTGGCAACGGCGGGAGTGGCTCACATCGTTAGCAGAATACGCAGGTTGGGGCTGGAGGTAGCCCTGGAAAAATCCGAGGCGCTATGTTTTCACGGCCCTCGAAGGGCACCTCCTCCGGGCACTCACATAACGGTGGGCGGAGTCCGCATCGGCTTGTCGAGTACAATGAGATACTTGGGGCTCTTGCTCGACAGCCGGTGGAATTTCAAGGCGCATTTTAATGCCCTTGCGCCGAAACTTAGAAAAACGGCAGGTGCACTGGGCAGATTGCTGCCCAATGTGAGCGGACCGAGTTGCTCCAGCAGGCGCCTATACCTCGGAGTCCTGCGGTCCATGGCGCTCTACGGCGCCCCGGTTTGGTCAGACGCTCTCTGCCGCGAAAACGTGGCAGTTCTGCGGCAGTCGCAAAGGGTGATGGCGACGCGGGTTATAAGGGGGTATCGGACCATATCGGGTGAAGCGGCGTGCGTGCTGGCTGGAGTTACACCCTGGGACCTGGATGCACTTTCCTTGGCGTCGTCCTATTGTCGGCGTCGAGGCCTTGCGTCCAGGGACCTCAGTCCAGCACCGCACGAGAGCGAGGAGGAGCGAGATTCCGCACTTGAGGAGTGGCTTTGCAGGCTAGAGCATCCTTCCGCTGGTCGCAGGACCATTGACGCGGTTCGCCCTGTTCTTAGGCAGTGGTTGGCGAGACGTCACGGCGTCCTCACCTTCCGGTTGACGCAGGTCCTTACGGGGCACGGGTGCTTCGGCAGATACCTGTGCCGCGTCGCCGGGAGAGAGCCGGATCCACGCTGCCACCACTGCCACGGCTGCGTCGATGAGACGGCCCAGCACGTGCTGGAGGAGTGCCCAGCTTGGGCGTCAGAGCGTGAGGCGCTCATAAGTGTTGTGGGGGCGGACCTGACGCTGCCGGCCGTGATCTCTGCCATGGCCGAAAGCGAAAGGTCCTGGGGTGCCGTCCTGTCCTTCTGCGAGGACGTGATGTCGCAGAAGGAGGCGGCGGAGAGGGCGAGAGAGGCCAACGCCGAGCTCGCCATCCGCCGCAGGAGGACCGGGCGCCGGAGAGCGGCCCACGAACGCCGCCCCCCCCCCTAACACCAGCCAGAGGGCGGCAGACTTGGGGAAGTCTGCCGCCTAATCACCTGGCCCGAGTAGGCGCGCGCGGTGTCCCCCGCGCGCTACTCCAAACGGTGGTCGTAGAGGGTGCCACCCTCCGACACCGAGACGTGCCGTAGGGCAATCGCCGTCGGGGTTCGCGGATGATTTTCCGGTTCCCGTGGCCCCGACCTGGAGGCGAATGTGGTGGACACAGTCAGGTTTTAGTGGGTAGGCTGCCGTGCGTTTACCACCTTTTGCGCGGCAGGAGCCCCACATAACCCGTCGTTCTCTCCCCAGGCGGCGGGTACCCGGCAACAGGGTTTCCTGACTTAAAAAAAAAAAAAAAAAAAAAAAAAAAAAAAAAAAAAAAAAAAAAAAAAAAAAAAAAAGGTTAGGTTAGGTTCGCCCTTACATCAGCGCGCGGAACAAGCTCCGCGCGCATGGCGCCCCGGTCACGGAGACCACGCCGCCAGATGTTCTCCTTCGGCTTGTGGGAGGACTGTTTCCGGAGTCGTCGGGTCACAACCCCCCAGTGATGGCTCCTCCCTCATTCCACGAGGGAGTTGAGGAAATCCCCCCGATCACTGAGGGGGAATTTAGCCTGGCCCTCGACAAACTACGGGCCAGGCCGACGGCTCCGGGACCGGACGGTATTCCGGGGCGAATTCTAACAATCGCCCTGGAATACCTGGGAGGGGACCTTCGGGCTCTGTTCAACGCATGTCTTCGTGTTGGGCAGTTCCCGAAGGTCTGGAAGGAGGGGAGATTGTGCCTACTGCCCAAGGAGGGTCGTCCTCTGGACTCTCCTTCGGCGTACAGGCCAATCGTGATGCTGAGTGAGACGGGTAAGCTCTTTGAGAGAATTCTCGCTGCCCGTATCACTCGGCATCTGGAGGAGGTGGGGCCGGGCCTTTCAGAGGCTCAGTTCGGGTTCAGGGCGGGTCGGTCGACCGTGGACGCCCTGAACGCCCTGAAGGTCCGGTCCTTGGCCGCAGTGGAGGAGGGAGACGTGCTCCTAGCCGTCTCGGTGGATGTGGCCAACGCCTTCAACACCCTGCCGTTTGAGACTTTACGAGAGGCACTACGCTACCATCAGGTGCCTCTCTATCTCCGGCGGGTGTTGGACGCGTACCTCCATGACAGGCAGGTCATGTGGATGGGGGCAAATGGGGTGGTCGGTCGGCGACGTGTCGACTGCGGGGTTCCACAAGGGGCCGTTTTGGGCCCGGTACTGTGGAACCTCGGCTACGATTGGCTCTTGCGGTGTCCGCTCCTTCCCGGGCTGGGTGTCATCGCCTACGCTGATGACACCCTGGTGACGGCCCGGGGTCGTTCATATGAGGAAGCGGCACGCTTGGCCACAGTCGGCACAAATCTGGTCGTCGACCGGATTGGGATGCTGGGCCTGAGGGTCTCCATAACTAAAACGGAGGCCCTTCTTTTCCATGGCCCACGCAAGGGTGCCCCTAGAAATGCCTGCCTGCGCGTCCAGGGGAGGATGGTGGAGGTAAAGGCCCAAATGAAATATTTGGGCCTGACCCTGGACGCTCGCTGGACGTTCCGTGTCCACTTCGCCCAGCTCACCCCGAAATTGATGAACGCCGCCTCGGCCCTCGGCAGACTTCTGCCGAATGTCGGGGGCCCTGGATCTCCTTGCCGGCGGCTCTATGCCGGCATCGTGAGGTCCATGGCACTGTACGGTGCTCCTGTTTGGATTGACGCCCTCGCCGCTGAGAACAGGGCCCAATTGCGCAAGGCGCAGCGGGTCCTGGCGGTGAGGGCGATACGGGGGTACCGTACGGTGTCCTTTGAGGCGGCGACGCTTCTGGCGAGCGATCCTCCCTGGGAACTCCAGGCGGAGGTGCTCGCCGAAGTGTACCAATTTCGGGCGAGTGAGCGCGGGCGCGGGGAACGTCCAGCGTGGGAGGGAGTCGCTCGGATCAGGCGCCTAGCTGACGAGGCCCTGATCCGGCGCTGGAGGGAAGATCTGGGGACTCCGGCGGCTGGCCTGGCGACGGTGGGTGCGATTCATCTGCACCTGTCTCGCTGGGTCAGGAGGCCACACGGCGTCCTGACGTTCAGGCTGACACAGATGCTTACCGGGCACGGGTGCTTCGGTAAGTATCTGTGTCAGATTGCACGTCGGGAACCGTTGCCCGTATGCCACGAGTGTGGTGCGTCCGAGGACACCTCGCACCACACCCTCGCGGTATGCGCCGCATGGACTCCCCAGCGCCATGCCCTGATGGCGGTAGTGGGTGGAGACCTTTCGTTGCGAAGCGTGGTGGGGGCCATGCTACGCGACGCGAGGTCCTGGTCGGCGATGGTCTCCTTCAGCGAGACCGTCATCTCACTGAAGGAGACGGCGGAGAAGGAACGCGAGGCTAACGCCTTAGCAGACCCTCTTCGTCGCCGTCGGCTGGGGGAGAGGAGGCGCCGGTATGCGCATCTTCTCCCGCCATCCTAGAGGAGCTACCGCGGGGGGGTCTCTCGTGGACTCCCCTGCACGTCATCGGGGCGGTCGGGATGCCCTGCGAACCGAGGGCATCCTGATTTAGGCGAGGCAGGCCCGCGTGGTACGGGCCGTCCGCAGGGGCGTTGCAGTGAGTGCGAAAGCGATCCTGCACGCCCCATTGCACTGCGGCGAAGGGTTCCGCTGTGGGTTTTAGTGAGTAGGAGTCTCACAGTACCCTGCCCATGACGGCGGCAGGGTCCCCATGATGGGTTTCCCCAGCGATAACAAAAAAAAAAAAAAAAAAAAAAAAAAAAAAAAAAAAAAAAAAAAAAAAAGGTTAGGTTAGGTTAGGTTAGGTTAGGTTCTCAGGGCAGTTGCTGGACTGCTACTGGGCGCGTCCCCCGGGTGGCGGATAGGGGAATGCCACCACATTGGTGGTACCGGTCTTGACCGGCGCGGACCAAAACCAGTAGGCATGGGCGTGCCTTTAGGGGTTTGTTAACCCCACGGCCTAAGGGAGCACACCCTGACAGAAAAGCGCGAGGTGGGGCGGGTCCGGTGGGTGCTTAATTGCGCAGCCGGACAAGCACCAGGGTGCACCCCCCCCTCAACTCGTAATCCCGGTTCCTGGTGTCGTTGATCACGTCTAGCGGCCGGGACCGGGAACGAGGGCCTTGGCTTAACCGCCCGGGCTGCGAGGAAGAAAACCTCTCTAAAAAATTACCCCAATCCCAAGCGGAGAAAACAGCGTGAGGGGATGCATGGCCGTTGGGAAGATCGGTCCCTACTGTTTCCCCCGCTAGAGTACCGGCCGACTCTCTTAGCGGGATACACCTAGGCTTATCCGCAGACAGGGGGCACTGTGCGGATGGACCCACCCTTCCCCCATACTCGTGGGACTTTATATGGATCTGAACTCAAATAAAAAAAAAGATGATGTGCCTGCGACGGGCGGAGGTAGTGTGCCAGTGGCTGGCGGAGTTGGCGTTCCTTTAAAGGAAAACAAAAAAAAAGATGTGGCAGAGCCCGTGACGGGCGGAGGTAGTGTGCCTGTGACTGGCGGTGTTAGTGTTGGGGATTCGTCCGTTTCGGATAATAGGCCGGGTAACATTTATGGCCTCATCGCGCTTAAAAGCGCGAGAGTTATGTTGGAGAGACTTGAGTCGACGTCGAAGAGTTTGGGATCGCGGAGCGTGTCTGTGTCATCTCTGGCTGACTCAGACAGTAACATGTCTTTTGACTCGGCGACAGCGTACACAAGAAGGGAGGACCGGAAGAGGCCTCTGGAAACAGGTGACCTGTCCTTGTCCTCGGAGGAAGAAGGACGAATGTCGAAGGCCACGGTCAGGGCAAAGAAAGGAAGAGGAAGACCTCCTTCGTCTGGCCAGTATGTTGGACTCGCGGAAGCCAAGCGCATGCATAACGAGGCCAAGCGTGAAGAGCTGCGACTGCGGGCGGAGGAAGAGTTGTCTGATGAGGTCCTAGCGGTGCGTACGAGAGCGATTTCCCGGCTCTCGGGGGCTTCCTTTGACCCGAGCACGGAAACCGCGGAGTCGGCTTTAGTGAGCGACTTGCAGAGCCTTGTAAACGGCAGCTTAGAGGTGATAAATAAAGTCGCCATTAGGTCTTCAAACCTCAAGGGTGGCTTCGTTAAAGCCCTTAAGGAAGCTGCCAGTAACATAGCCATGGCAGTTCAAAGTCTTGCGGAAAGGACGGTGACAGAGGAGGTAGCTCAACTGAAGGCGTACAATACTCGTTTACAAAAGGAGATGGACGAGCTGAGAAGGGAAGTAAACACCCTCAAGGAAGAGAAAGAGAGGGCTACTCGTACGACAGTGGCTCATAAGAAGGACACTCCAGCAAGTTTCAGTGCTGATGAGCTGGTACGGTCTGTACTAGTGCAAGTGGGGACAATGGTGAACGCGCGCTTTGAGGCCTTGGAGTCGCGCCTTCTACCAGAGCAGCGGATGCGCCCTCCCCTGGCGGCGGAGACGTCTCGTTTGGCGGATACGATAACGGAGCCATCTACGTCCACCTTGATGGCTCCGGCGAACCCTCATAAAGAAAAAGGGAAAGAGGGTCGCAAAAAGAAAAAGAAGAGTGTGGGCCAGGCAGCATCGTCTACCGAAGCTCAGCCACCTCAATCAAGCTCTTCCAACGTTCAAGAGCGTTGGTCTGAGGTGGTAAAGAAGAAGAAGAAGGGAACGAAAAATAAAAGGAAGACAGTCCCAGAGAAAGAAGACGCGCCAGCGCGTAAGGAGAAGGCGAAGATGCCCAGGCTCCGTCCGCCTCGCTCGGCAGCAGTTTCCATCAAGCTGCAACCGGATGCGGAGGCGCGTGGTCTATCATACGCGGCGGTGCTGATGGAGTTCAAACGTCACGTGGACCTGTCCACCCTGGGCATCACGGACTTGAGGTTTAAGTTGGCAGCGACGGGTGCGAGAATGTTGGAGCTGCCCGGCGATAAGGGTGAGAAAGCCGATGCTCTGGCTCAGCGGCTGGAAGGTATAGTGGATCCGCAAGAGGTCAAGATCTCTAGGCCCACCAAATGCGCGGAGCTACGCGTGAGTGGTCTGGATGACTCAGTCACGCCGGAGGAGATAGCTTTAGCGGTCAGTCGTGCTGGCGGGTGCTCTTCCGTCAGCGTAAAAGTGGG
Source organism: Brenthis daphne (assembly GCA_947093115.1). Classification (NCBI taxonomy): domain Eukaryota; kingdom Metazoa; phylum Arthropoda; class Insecta; order Lepidoptera; family Nymphalidae; genus Brenthis; species Brenthis daphne. Next base: position 78,257 of record CAMUPN010000014.1, on the reverse strand, counting down.
TGAAGTTCGGCGTGGTAACAACGGGCTCGGTTCGGCGTGGGTTCGCTGTCCAGTTTTGGCAGCGAAGCAAATTTTGAAGGCCAGAAGACTGTTGGTGGGCTTTGTGTCGGCGTGGGTGGCGCTATTGAGCCACCGACCCCTTAGATGTTATCGTTGTCACGAGGTTGGCCACGTAGCTGCCAGCTGTAAGGGCACGATAGATAGGAGTGGACAATGCTTCCGGTGCGGAGAAGAGGGGCATACAATAAGCCAGTGCGAGAAAGTTCCACGCTGCCCGGTTTGCGAAGCGGCTCATCTTCCTGCGGATCACTCGGTGGGGAGTGCAGCCTGTTCCAAGTCCAATGCGGGGAAAAAGAAGAAGGCTGGGAATAAGAGTTTCCCGCGTAGAGAGCCAGAGGGCGGTCGACTTGGGGAAGTCGGCCGTCCAGAGAATCTGGCAGAGTAGCGTCCGCTAGTAAATTCCCGCACGCTACTCGGGCTGGCCGTCGGGGGGTGTCCCTTCACCCCTGACATCTGAGACGGGCCAAGCGGCACTCGCCGTCGGGGCGCGGACGAATTTGGATACCCGTGCTCCGGCAGATAGGCGAGCGAAGAGGAAACACCGTGTGGTTTTAGTGGGTAGGCTGCTGCGCTTCTCGCGGCAGGAGCCCCACATAACCCGTCCGCTTCCCCTTAAGCGGCGGGTACCCGGGAACAGGGTTTCCACACGTTAAAAAAAAAAAAAAAAAAAAAAAAAAAAAAAAAAAGGTTAGGTTCTCAGGGCAGTTGCTGGACTGCTACTGGGCGCGTCCCCCGGGTGGCGGATAGGGGAATGCCACCACATTGGTGGTACCGGTCTTGACCGGCGCGGACCAAAACCAGTAGGCATGGGCGTGCCTTTAGGGGTTTGTTAACCCCACGGCCTAAGGGAGCACACCCTGACAGAAAAGCGCGGAGGTGGGGCGAGCCCGGCGGGCGCTTAACTGCGCAGCCCGGCTAGCACTTCGTGCAACGCCCCTCTCAAATCGTAATCCCGGGACCCGGTGTCGTTGCCATGTCTAGCGGCCGGTTACTGGGACCGATAGCCTCGGCTTAACCGCCCGGGCTGCGAGGAAGAAAACCTCTATAAAAAATCACCCCAATCCCAAGTGGCGGAGCAGCGCGAGGGGATGCGTGGCCGATGGGAGATCGGTCACTACTGCTACCCCCGCTAGAGTACCGGCCGACACTCTTAGCGGGTTACGTTTTGGCTTATCCGCATACAGGGGGCACTGTGCGGACGGACCCACCCTTCCCCCATACTCGTGGGATTTAAAATGGAAAACTCTTTAATTAAATCAAAAACCCTAGACGTTGTGCCTGTGACGGGCGGAGAAGATGTGGTGCCAGCGACTGGCGGTGTTGGCGTTCGGCCTGAGATGGGCGGTGTTGTGGTTGCGTCGGATAAAGGTGCGACAGAGAAGGTCGTTGCGGCGAAACAGCCGCAAGTTGTGCTTACCCGCATCCAACTAGGGGAAAGTGCGATGTCCAGACGGGGCTCCGTGTCCTCGGGCAGTAAATTCTGGGCGGGATCCGGCAGAGACTCCGATGGGGAGAGCTTTGTCTCTATGGGATCGATTGGAAGTAGGGGGAAATCCCAGTATAAGAAGGATGCCCGGAAGAGGCCTAGGGTCAGTCGGAGTAGTAAGACCAGTTCGTCAGAAGACGAAAAGAAACCCAAGGCCAAAGTAGTAGCCAGCCGAGGCAGAGGCCGCCCAGCCACGACAGGAGAGTACGTGGGGCTGGCTGAAGCCAAAGCTGCGCTAAATAAGGCAAAGCAAGAAGAGCTTCGTTTACGGGCAGAGGAGGAGGTGGTTGGAATGGCATTAGCGGTGCAGACCCGTTCCAGTCCGTGCCTTTCAGTGGACTCACTGGTCATAGAAGGGAGTGAGGCAGAGGCGGTACTGGTCGCTGACCTCCAAAAAAGAGTTGCAGAGAGCCTGACAGTGATAGAGACAGTGGCTACAAGGTCAGGAAATCTTAAAGGGGGCTTTGTAAAGGCCCTAAAAGAGGCGGCCAGCTCCATTTCAACGGCAGTGGAAGTGATGGCCAAAAGAACGGCATCGGAGGAGGCGGCTCAGCTGCGGACGAGTAATGCGCGCCTGCAATCGGAGCTGCTAGAGCTGAAGAAAGAGTTTGCGGCTCTGAGAGCGCAAATGGAGTCCTCGCGGGCTGACCTGGGTCCGTCAACATCTGGGGCCCGGGTCTCGGCAAATTCCTCGCCACAACACCCGGCTGGCATAGACGAATTGGCCCAGACGATCATGGTCCAGGTGGGGACCATGATCAACGCCCGTTTTGAGGCTCTTGAAGATCGCCTCCTGCCTGAGCGGCGAATCCGCCCTCCATTGGCGGCGGACAAGGCGCAGAAAAAGATGCCGACAAAACCGGCACAGACAGAGGCCAGAGTGACAGCCCTGGTCGCTCCGGCAAACCCTGCCCCACCAGAAAAGAAGGGAAAGAAGAAGAAGGCGGGAAAAAAGCCGGTACAACAACCGGCCGCGCCCACTACAGCGGGAACTGAGCAGGCTCTTTCAGCCCCCTCCACTGCCGAAGGATGGAACTTGGTAGTGAGACGGGGAGCCAAGACGTCGACGGCTACCAAGCAGCAGCCGAAAAAACCGGACGTACCGCTCAAGACGAAAAAGGTTGGAAAACTCCGGCCTCCTCGCTCGGCAGCGGTAGTAATCAAGCTCCAGCCCGCAGCTGTCGAGCGAAATATGACATATAAGGAGGTTTTCGCTCAGGTGAAGACGAAAGTCGACCTGACCGAGCTGGGCATCAAGGATGTCCGCTTTAAAGTGGCCTCGACGGGAGCACGAATGCTCGAGATACCGGGGGCGAATAGCGGGGATAAAGCGGACATCCTGGCGCAAGCGCTAAAGGGGGCTTTGGACCTGGAGGACGTCAAGATCTCCAGGCCCACAAAGTGTGCAGAGCTCCGGGTAACTGGTCTGGATGACTCAGTTACCCCGGTTGAACTGGTGGAGGCGATCAGCAGGGCAGGGGGCTGTAATGCGGAGCTCATAAAATCGGGAGAGATCCGCAGGGATAGGTTTGGTCTTGGTTCGGCGTGGGTCAGATGCCCGGTCGTAGCCGCTAAAAAGGTGGTGGACGGTGGCCGTCTTCTTGTGGGGTTAGTGTCGGCGCAGGCAAAACTACTGCAGGTCCGACCACAGCGCTGTTATCGCTGCCACGAGAGTGGCCATGTTGCGGCGCGGTGCACGGGGGCGATAGACCGCAGTGCGGAATGTTACAGGTGCGGGAAGCCTGGCCACCTGCGTAGCCAATGTGCATCTCCACCTCACTGTGCAGTCTGCGAAGCCGCGAAGAGGCCAGCGGACCACACGGTGGGAAGTGCGGCCTGCACCCGGTCCCAATCGAAGAAAGGTAGGAGAGCGACACCTGGGCCAACGGCTCATGCACAGCCAGTCCGCAACATGGATGAGGTGGAGAGGGCCATAGAAACTTAACTATGGCCCTAAAGGTTCTGCAGGCGAACCTTAACCACTGCGCCAGAGCCCAGGACCTGTTTGTTCAAAGCCTGGTGCAGTGGTCGGTGCAAGTGGCGGTAGCAGCGGAACCGTATTCGGTCCCCCCGCGAGACAACTGGGTGGGTGACAACGACGGGCTGGTGGCCATCGTGACCCAGGTCGCTGCGGGCTCCCTCCCCTTTACGCGTATTGTAAGGGGCTCGGGATGCGTCGCGGCACTGCTGGGGGACATGGTAGTGGTGGGGGTTTATTTTTCCCCCAACCGGCCCGTCGTGGAGTTCGAGGTGTTCTTGGACGAGGTAACAGAGATAACTCGGACCTTCCAGGCCAGGGGTGTACTCGTAGCGGGGGACCTGAATGCGAAGTCCAGCATGTGGGGCTCGCCATCAACGGACGCAAGGGGGAGGCTGCTGGAGGAATGGGTAGTTGTCACCAATTTGACTGTCCTCAACCAAGGGACGGCAAACACGTGCGTGCGACGGCAGGGCGGGTCCATCGTGGATGTCACGTTCGCGAGCCCGGCCTTAGCGCGCCGTGTCCAGGGCTGGCGAGTGCTGGATGATGTGGAGACTCTCTCGGACCACTTGTACATCTGCTTTGAGATCTCCACACATCCGGCGGTGCCGCCAGGTCCCAGTCGGGCCTCGGGAGAGGACGGCCCGAGGTGGCAATTAAAGCGCCTTGATGCAGAGGTGTTGAAGGAGGCGGTAATAGTGGCCTCATGGCTGCCCCAAGCCACCGGGGATGTCACAGACTCGGCAGAAGGACTGGCGGAGTTGTTAACGCGGGTCTGTGACCAGTGTATGCCGCGTTCAAGGCGCTGCCCGTCTAGGCGCCAAGTGTACTGGTGGTCGGCGGCGATTGCGCAGCTGCGCGAAGAGTGTGTGGCTGCCAGACGCCAGTACACGCGCTGTCGGAGGAGGCGCTTTAGGAGCCGTAATGCCGCGGACAGGGAGAGCCATCAAATAGAGGAGGAAAGGCTGTACTCCATATATACTGCCGCAAAAACCAGCCTACAGGTGGCAATAGCTGAGTCGCAGACCACTGCCAGGGAGCGGATGCTGGATGAGCTTAATCGCGATCCCTGGGGGATGCCCTATAGGATGGTGCGAAACAAGCTCCGTCCTTGGGCCCCCCCACTTACGCAGTCTCTCCAGCCCAGCGTGGTCCGGGAAGTGGTTGCGACTCTGTTCCCACACGGTGCGCAGGCTCAACATCAGCCGCCACCTATGTCCTCGCCAGCTATCACGGAGGATGAAAGTGAGGCGCCCGAAGTGGACGAGGAGGAGTTGGCAAGAGCGGTAGACCGTCTCCGGGCAAAAAGTGTCGCCCCCGGCCCAGATGGTATCCCTGGAAGAGTGTGGGTTCTGGCCATGGATTCCTTGGAGCAAAGAGTTCGAGGACTGTTTACTGCCTGTCTGGCTCAAGCCATAATTCCACAGCGGTGGAAGACAGGCAGACTAGTCCTCCTCAAAAAGGAGGGACGGCCCGCGGAATCCCCGTCCGCGTATCGTCCCATCGTCCTCCTCGATGAAGTGGCCAAGCTCTTTGAGCGTGTAGTGGCCGGGCGATTAGTGGCGCACTTAGAGCAGGTGGGACCCAACCTCTCCGACGTCCAGTTTGGCTTTCGCGGTGGCTGTTCCACCGTGGATGCCATTCTGCGCGTCCGGTCCCAGGCGCAGGAAGCAGTCTCCCGGGGCGATGTCGTTATTGCGGTGTCGCTCGACATCGCGAACGCGTTTAACGCGTTGCCCTGGAGCTGCATAAGGGAGGCGCTCCGTTATCATGGGGTGCCGACCTACCTCCGTCGCGTCGTGGAGGCCTACCTGTCGGAGAGGTGGGTGACGTTCCCAGGACAGGGAGGTTGGGAAAGTCGAGAGGTGGTATGCGGTGTTCCACAGGGGTCGGTGCTTGGACCACTCCTATGGAACATCGGATACGATTGGGTCCTGAGGGGCGCCAGTCTGCGAGGGGTGGAGGTCACCTGTTATGCCGACGACACGCTAGTGACGGCGAGCCAGGCAACTTATAGGGAGACGGCGATTTTAGCGACGGCGGGGGTTGCTCATGTTGTGGGGCGAATTCGGCGGTTGGGCCTCAACGTAGCCCTGGAGAAGTCGGAGGCCGTGTGTTTCCACGGTCCTCGGAGGGCGCCGCCTTCGGATGCGCACATCGTTGTGGGGGGGGTCCGCATCGGCGTAAAGAGTACTATGAAGTACCTCGGACTTGTTCTCGATAGCCGGTGGGACTTCCGGGCGCACTTCAGTGCTTTGGTGCCGCGTTTACTGAAGGAGTCGGCGGCGCTATGTAGGCTTCTGCCAAACGTAGGTGGGCCAAGTGTAGCAACGCGTAGACTATACACAGGAGTGGTTCGCTCGATGGCGATGTACGGTGCCCCAGTGTGGGCGGATGGCCTGTCTCGCGACAACATCGCCCTGCTGCGGAGGGTGCAGAGGGTGATGGCGATTAGGGCCATAAGGGGGTACCGTACGATCTCGGGGGAGGCGGCGTGTTTGCTGGCCGGCCTATTGCCTTGGGACCTGGATGCGCGTTCCTTGGCGTCGATTTATTGTCGGCGTCGAGGCATAGCGTCCGGGGACCCCAGCACAGCGCCAATAGAGTTGGAAGACGAGCGGGTTGCCGCGTTGCAAGAGTGGGGGTCCAGGCTGGAGCGCCCTTGCGCTGGCCGACGGACCGTCGAGGCAGTTCGCCCCGTTCTCGCACAGTGGTTGGGTAGGCGTCATGGCGTCTTAACCTTCCGCGCCACGCAGATCCTCTCGGGGCATGGTTGCTTCGGGGGGTACCTGTGTCGGGTCGCCGGGAGGGAGCCCTCTCCTCGCTGCCACCACTGTGACGACTGCCCGGACGAGTCGGCCCAGCATACGCTGGAGGTGTGCCCGGCCTGGGAGACAGAGCGCGAGGCGCTCCAGAGTGTTGTTGGGGCGGACCTGACGTTGCCGGCTGTGATCTCAGCCATGGCCGGTAGCGAAAGGTCCTGGGATGCCGTCCTGTCCTTCTGCGAGGTGGTGATGTCGCAGAAGGAGGCGGCGGAGAGGGCGAGAGAGGCCAACGCCGAGCTCGCCATCCGCCGCAGAAGGACCGGGCGTCGGAGAGCGGCGCACGATCGCCGCCTCCCCCCTTAACACCAGCCAGAGGGTGGTCGGCTTGGGGAAGTCGGCCGCCCACTAGTCTGGCCCGAGTAGGCGTGCGCGGAGACGTCCGCGCGCCTCTCGAAGAAGGCCATCGGGGGTTAGCCCCCTGATACGGGACGGGCCGTAAGAGGCTCTCGCCGCTGGGGTCTACAGAGGAATACGGATACCTGTGACCCCAGCTTTGTGGCGACAAGGTGGCCTTTCGTCAGGTTTTTAGTGGGTAGGCTGCCGCGCGTTTACCATCTTTGCGCGGCAGGAGCCCCACATAACCCGTTCCGCCTATCCCCAGGCGGACGGGTACCCGGGAACAGGGTTTTCCTGACGTTAAAAAAAAAAAAAAAAAAAAAAAAAAAAAAAAAAAAAAAAAAAAAAAAAAAAAAAGGTTAGGTTAGGTTAGGTTCTCAGGGCAGTTGCTGGACTGCTACTGGGCGCGTCCCCCGGGTGGCGGATAGGGGAATGCCACCACATTGGTGGTACCGGTCTGACCGGCGCGGACCAAAACCAGCAGGCATGGCCGTGCCTTTAGGGGTTCGTTAACCCCACGGCCTAGGGGAGCACACCCTAAACAAAGCCGAAGCTGTGGATCAGCCTTTCTTCTTCATGATGGCCAGTAATAAAATGAAACTACCCCAGGAGGGTATCAGTGCAAGCACTGAGGAATCCCTCCACGCTACGGCGTGCTGTCCCGAGAATTCTGGGGGGGACAATTGCGGCCATTGTGATGTCGGAGTGGAGCCCGGGAAGGGCGGAGAGATGCAGAGAAGGAGAGACGGAGTGTTGCCCGAGAAGGGTGTAGTTTTGAGGAGGCCCGTGATGGGCGGCGTTAGTGTAGTGCCAGAGACTGGTGGAGTTAGAACCAGGTCAACGAAGGGTGTTGGCAACGTGCTTCGTAAAGGTATAACACCCCATGGCTACCGAAGTTCGTCAGGATCACCCGAAGACGATAAGAGGCCTGATGAGAAAACCGCGGTTAATCGCGTGAGGGGGCGGCCACCCACCACAGGCCAATATGTGGGGATTGGCGGAAGCACAGCGAGCCCTCAACGAGGCTAGAAGGGAGGAGCTCAGGCTCAGAGCCCAAAAGGAGGTAGCAGAAAAGGCGGCGGCACTCAAGGCCAGAACCAGTCCCCGTTTACTAACTAAAGCGACTGGAGCTAATAAGGAGACCGAACTAGTGACAGAGCTGCAAGAGAAGGTCCAAAATAGCCTGGAGGTGATTGGGATGGTTGCGACAAAATCCGGCAACTTGAAGGGCGGTTTTGTGAAGGCCCTCAAAGACGCAGCGGCCACAATTGCCGATGCCATGGATGTACTTGCCCGCCGAACAGCATCAGAGGAGGCGGCACAGCTCCAGGCCAACAACACTAGGCTCCAAAAAGAGGTGGATGATTTGAGGAAGGAAGTGCGAGAAATGAGATCGGAGCTGGAAAAAGCCCGAGCAGCACCGCAACAACAATCACTTCCTTCGAATCTACCATCCGATATGGACGAAATGGAGGCCGCGCTGCAAGGCAATCAACAAGTCGCAGCGCTTGTGGGCTCCCAGAGACAGAAATCAGTTACTGCAAGTCCAGGAATGGTGCCCCTGAACGCCGAAGAACTGGTGCGCTCAATAATGGGGCAGGTGGGCACCTTGATGACTGCCCGATTCGAGGCCATAGAGGCTAAGTTGCTACCAGTGCAACGAGTCCCATCGCCGGTGCCTGTGGATAGTATTGCTTGTGGGCCAGGAGCCACTACTGGTACCCTGATGGCTCCAGCTAACCCTGGTCGGAAAGCAAACAAGAAGAGGGAGAAGAAGAAGAAGGAGAAGAAAAAGAAGAAGGCGTCCTCTAAGGTAGCTCAATCAATTGCTCCTAAGGACGTTGGCCCACCTCCACCTGCTCCTGCCACCAACTCGGAGGGCTGGAACTTGGTGGTCAAGCGTGGGGCAAAGAAGAAAGCAGCGGCAGTTAAAAACTCGCAAAAGAAGGTTCCATCGGGGGAGCAGAAAACACCTAAACTGCGCCCACCTCGTTCCGCTGCAGTAGTGATTAGGCTTCAGCCCTCAGCTACTGAACGAAAAGTGACGTATGCAGAGGTTTTTGCCCAGGTCAAGCAAAAGCTAGACCTTAACGACCTAGGCATTAAAGACCTGAGGTACAAGGTTGCGGCGACAGGGGCCAGGATGTTAGAACTACCTGGTGCTAACAATGATAGCAAGGCCGATGCCCTAGCGCAGCAGCTTAGTACCATTCTGGACGGTGGGGATGTGCATATCTCCCGACCGGTGAGATGCGCTGAACTCCGGGTGCTGGGTCTTGACGACTCAGCGTCACCAGAAGAACTGGCGGAAGTGGTCAGTAAGGCGGGCAACTGCGCCAAAGAACACATAAAAGTCGGCGAGATACGCAGGAACCAGTTTGGCGTAGGATCGGCTTGGATCAAATGTCCCATGCTGGCCGCCAAAAGGATTGCAGAGGAGGGCAGACTACGGGTCGGGTTTGTATCGGCCCAAGCAAAATTACTGCAGCCCCGACCCCGGCGATGCTTCCGCTGCCACGAACTGGGGCACGTGGCGGCGAAATGTACAGGCGCTGATGACCGTAGCAGCCAATGTTACAGATGTGGGCAACCAGGACATAAGCGCGGACAATGCACGGCCGCGCCACATTGTCCAGTCTGTGAAGTCGCCAAGAGGCCAGCCACTCACATCGTTGGAAGCGCAGCGTGCACCCGGGCCCCAGCTCGTTGCCGTCCTGCGTCGAGGGCAGTCAAACCGCCCACGGAAGAAACTAGGTGCGGACAATAACAATGGCCACTAAATGTATGCAGACTAACCTGAACCACTGTGCCAGGGCTCAGGACTTGTTTATCCAGAGCTTGGTACATTGGTCGATACAGGTGGCGGTTTTGGCGGAGCCATATTTTGTCCCCCCGCGGGATAATTGGGCTGGGGATACTGACGGGCAAGTCGCCATCGTTACCCAGGTTGCCGCTGGCGCCCCACCATTTACAAGTATTGTTAAGGGATCGGGATACGTTGCGGCACGGCTGGGCCGGATGGTGGTGGTCGGGGTATATTTCTCCCCCAGCAAAACTCTTGTACAGTTTGAAGAGTTCTTGGACGAGCTGGGGGAGCTTATCTCCAGACTCGAGCCCGCGGAAGTTCTCCTTGCGGGGGACCTAAATGCGAAATCCAGTATGTGGGGCTCATCAGTGGAAGATGCGCGGGGCAGGGCCCTTGCGGAGTGGACTGTTGCCACCGGCCTGACAGTCCTGAACCAGGGAACGGTTAACACGTGCGTGCGACGGCAGGGTGGGTCCATCGTGGACGTAACGTTTGCGAACCCTGCCTTAGCGCGCCGTGTTCACGGCTGGCGAGTGCTGGATGATGTGGAGACGCTCTCGGACCATCTTTACATCCAATACGAGATCTCCACTCATCCGGCGATGCCGCCAAGCCCTAGCCGAACCCTGAGGGAGGAAGGTCCGAGGTGGCAGCTAAAGCGCCTCAACCCAGAGGTATTGAAGGAGGCAGCGACTGTAGCCTCTTGGCTGCCCCAGCAAATAACATCTGCGGATGAGGAAGCGAAGCGAATAGAAGAGCTAGCGAAACGCATATGCGATGCTGCCATGCCTAGGTCCAGGTGTCGTCCTCCAAAACAGCAAGTGTGGTGGTGGACCGCGGAAATTTCGCAACTGCGCGAGGACTGCGTTGCTGCCAGACGCCTCTTTTCACACTACCGAAGGAGGGTGCATCGGGATCGGGAAGAGGAGGACCGCCGGTATTCCAATTACACGGAGTTGAAGACGCGTCTCCAAGCCCAGATATCCAGGGCCATCACTGAGGGCAGGGCGGAGATGTTGGAGGGGCTCAACCGAGATCCCTGGGGCACACCATATAGATTGGTTATGAACAAACTTCGCCCCTGGGCCCCTCCAATAACTGAGACGCTCGGCAGGGAAGAACTGCAGAGGGTAATGGAAAATCTGTTTCCGCATAGACCCAATTTTGTGCCGCCACAAATGGCTCCGCGAAGGGGGGATAATGACGACGAGGAAGGACTGGAGGACATACCCCAGGTCAACGAAGAAGAGTTAGTGGCTGCAGTTGTGCGCCTACGGGGAAAGTCCGTCGCCCCGGGTCCGGATGGAGTACCAGGTCGTGCGCTATCCCTGATGATGGACGCCTTAGGGCCTTGCGTGAGGGGACTATTCACTGCCTGTCTGGCTCAAGCCATAATTCCACAGAGGTGGAAGACAGGCAGGCTAGTCCTCCTCAGAAAGGAAGGGCGCCCAGTGGAGTCTCCCTCCGCCTATCGACCCATCGTACTGTTGAGTGAGTTGGCCAAGCTTTTTGAGCGCATTATAGCTGGACGCTTGATCAAGCATATGACGGAGGTCGGACCGGATCTGTCGGACGCGCAGTTTGGTTTCCGCAGCGGCCACTCAACTGTGGACGCCATCCTGTGGGTCAAGTCTCGTGCGCAGGATGCGGTCTCCCAGGGTGAGGTAGTTCTTGCGGTGTCCTTGGACATCGCAAACGCCTTCAACTCCTTGCCTTGGGCTTGCATCAGGGAGGCGCTCCGCTACCATGGGGTGCCGACCTACCTGCGTCGAGTCATCGGGGCGTACCTCTCCGACAGATCCGTGGTCTTCCCTGAACGGAACGGCTTTGGGAGATGGGAAGTGTCGTGCGGTAATCCACAGGGCTCGGTTCTCGGGCCGCTCCTGTGGAACATCGGTTACGACTGGGTGCTGAGGGGAAGCACACTCAGGGGAGTCAGCATCGTATGTTACGCAGACGACACCCTGATATTGGCGCGCGCGAAAAACTACAGAGAGGCGGCGATATTGACGACGGCCGGAGTATCTCACATCGTCAATAGGATACGGATGTTGGGGCTGGAGGTCGCAGCAGAAAAATCTACGGCCATCTGTTTCTACGGCCCCCGAAGAGCGCCTCCACCAGGCTCTAGCATCTCAGTCGGTGGAGTCCGCATCGGCTTGTCGAGTACGATGAAGTACCTAGGACTCGTACTCGACAGCCGGTGGAAGTTCCGAGCGCATTTTAAGGTTCTAGCGCCAAAACTGATGAGAACGGCAGGTGCACTCAGCAGATTACTGCCAAACATAAGTGGGCCGAACTGTACTAGCAGGCGACTCTACCTGGGAGTCTTAAGATCCATGGCGCTCTACGGTGCCCCAGTATGGGCAGACGCCCTCTGCCGTGAAAATGTGGCTGTCTTGCGGCAGTCACAAAGAATGATGGCGACGAGGGTCGTGCGTGGGTACCGCACCATCTCAGGCGAAGTAGCGTGCGTGCTGGCTGGAGTTTTACCCTGGGACCTGGATGCGCTTTCCTTGGCGTCGATCTACCGTCGACGCCGAGGCCATGCGTCCGGGGACCTAAGTCCAGACACGCACGAGAGCGAGGAGCGGGATGCCGCACTGGAAGAGTGGCTTAGTAGATTAGAGCACCCATCGGCTGGACACAGAACAATCGACGCAGTTCGCCCCGTATTTAGGCAGTGGTTGGCGAGGCGTCACGGTGTCCTCACTTTCCGGCTGACGCAGGTCCTCACGGGGCACGGGTGCTTCGGCGGATACCTGTGCCGCGTCGCCGGAAGAGAGCCGGACTCACGCTGCCACCACTGCCACACGTGCGTCGACGAGTCCGCCCAGCATGTGCTGGCAGAGTGCACAGCGTGGCAGTCGGAGCGCGAGGCGCTTCGTAGTGTTGTGGGGGCTGACCTGACGTTGCCGGCTGTGATTTCAGCCATGGTCGGTGACGAAAGGTCATGGGCTGCCGTCCTATCCTTCTGCGAGGATGTGATGTCGCGGAAGGAGGCGGCGGAGAGAGAAAGGGAGGCGACTTCCGATCTCGCCATCCGCCGCAAAAGGACCGGGCGCCGGAGAGCGGCACAAGATCGCCGCCTCCCCCCCTAACACCAGCCAGAGGGCGGTAGACTTGGGGAAGTCTGCCGCCTAACAACCTGGCCCGAGTAGGCGCGCGCGGTGTCCGCCGCGCGCCACTCCAGAAGGGTCGTAGAGGGTAGTGCTCCCACCCTCCGACACCGAGTCGTGCCGTTGGGCAATCGCCGTCGGGGTCGCGGATGATTTCCTGGTTCCCGTGGCCCCGACCCCAAGGCGAGTAAGGTGGACACCGTCAGGTTTTAGTGGGTAGGCTGCCGCGCGTTTACCATCTTTGCGCGGCAGGAGCCCCACATAACCCGTCGTTTTTCCCCAGGCGGCGGGTACCCGGCAACAGGGTTTCCTGACGTAAAAAAAAAAAAATAAAAAAAAAAAAAAAAAAAAAAAAAAAAAAAAAAAAAAAAAAAAAAAAAAAAAAAAAGTTAGGTTAGGTTCTCAGGGCAGAGGTTAGGTTGATCTTGCGATTACGGGTTTACTATTGAGTGTTTGGGATTGATATCGATTGGCTTTGACTACCGGATACTGATTCTTGCACTACATGTACTGACTTTTGGCTTTGCTCACGGATTTTGGATTTTTGCACTTGGATTGGATTTTTGTCGTTTTGGCGACGTTTGTTGTGTTGTTTGGGAGTGTGTTGTGTGTGTGCGGTTGGCGAATGAGTCATGGCTGACTCAGACGCCAGCGCGGACACAGATGCGTCCATTGGGCGCAAGAGGACTGCTGCGCGTCCTCCGTTAGCGGGCTCTTCTGGCTCGGAAACGGAGACGGAGCAGCGGGTGCGCGCCAAAGATAACAAGGCGCGGAGGGGAAAGCCCATTGGGAGCGGGGGTAGTACGGGAATCACCCGTGCGCGCGCAGATTTGCGCAGGATGGAGGCCGAGGCCAGGGAGGTGGAGTTCGAGCGTGCGCTTGAGGCACGCGCTTTTCGAAAGAAAAAAGTGGACAGGGTGGTGGCAGATGACGTGGTGTTCGAGTTCGGCTCGGATTTGTCGGCCTCGGAGAGCCGGGAGGACGCTATCTCTGCGAGGGACGTGCAGGGCCTGCGCGCGGAAGCGGGTCGCAACGTCACCGAGATTTTACATGTTGCCAGGACCTCTGGCAACTTGAAAGGGGAGTACGTGCGCCGACTCAAACTGGCTGCTGAGGCTCTCACGGGAGTTGTGGACGCTCTGGCGACTCGTTCCTCAAGCGAGGAAACGCGGAAGGTGGCCGCTGATAACGAGAGGCTGCGACGGGAGGTGGAAAACCTCAAGGCAGAAGTGAAGGCGCACCGTCGGCAGTTTTCAGAGCTGAAGGCGAGTGCTCCGTCCTCCTCACTGCAGGGGGACGCTTTGGAGGAGTTGAGGGCCTCCCTTATCTCCTCGGTGGGGGCCCTCATTGATGCTAAGTTGGCCGGCATCGAGGAGCGTCTGCTGCCGGCTAGGTCGCATCGTCCGCCTCTGGCAGCGGACAAAAGAAGGGAGGCGGGTGCGCCAGCGCCTGCGCCGAGGGCGCCTCAGGGCGCGCCAGCGCCGGTAGCGGCTGTGGCGGGTAATGGCTCGGCGACGCGCAGGCGTCAGCCCAATGAAGTTAGGACGGCAGCCCCGGTGCGCCCTAGGTCGCAGCCGGCGCCACCGGCCCCTGTGGCGGGACCAGCTCCTCCGGCCCCCGTGGCAGGACCGAGCACTGCCGGGGATGACGAATCATGGGCGACGGTGGTCCGCAAGGGCAAAGGGAAGGGGAAAAAGTCCTCCCCCCCAGCGGCTCCGGCTGCCCCGGCTGGTGCAAAGTCGGCGCCAAAGGCCCCTTCGTCGCCGAAGGCGCCTGTGGCGCAGAAGGCCCCTTCGGCGCCGGCTAAGCCGAAGGTTTCTGCTCCGCCGCGCACAGCGGCGGTTATTATAACGCTCCAGCAGGAGGCGGCATCGAAAGGTGTCACCTATGCCAAGCTGCTGGAGCGCGCGCGGCAGGGGGTAGACCTTGCCCAGTTAGGTGTCACGGGGGGTCTTACCGTAAGGGTTGCGGCGACAGGGGCACGGCTGTTGGAGCTGTCGCCCTCCTTGCCGTCGGAAGTGGCGGACAGGCTGGCGGATAAGCTCCGCCAGGTCCTGGATGGTGTGGCGACCATCGCTCGCCCCGCAAAAACGGGAGAGCTGAGGGTGTGTGGCCTCGACGACTCGGTCACCAAGGAGGCGGTGGCCGAGGCAGTCGCAAGGACGGGCGGCTGCTCATCAGAGGCCGTCTGGGTTAGCCGGGTCCACACCGGGAAAGGGGGGATGGGCACGGCTGTCGTAAGGTGCCCAGTTACGGCAGCCAAAAAAGTGGCCGACGCAAGCCGACTCCTGGTCGGGTGGTCGTCGGCCAAGGTCGAGGTTCTGGAGCAGCGCCCATTACGCTGCTTCAGATGCATGGGTTTGGGGCATACCCTACCTCGGTGCCCGTCGAGGGTAGAGCGGGGGCGCCTGTGTTTCCGGTGCGGCAGCGATGAGCACCATTCCGCTGCCTGCACCGCGAAGGCAGTCCGCTGCGCGGTCTGCGCAGATGCCGGGGCGCCCCTCTGGGCATATGATGGGTGGGCGAGACTGCAACCCACCCATCACGAAAGGCAAGACGGCTCTAGGGACCGGAGCCGTCGTCAGTGCCGGAAGCCGCCAGGCTGAGGAAGCGCATATGTCCTCATAATGGGTGACGACAAGCGCTTCCTCCAAGGGAATGTAAACCACTCGGCCGGGGGCACAGGACCTCTTCCTGCAGTCCATGGCCGAGTGGGGAAATAGATCTGGCGGTGGCCTGCGAGCCCTATTTTGTCCCTCACCAACCGAACTGGGTGGGGGACTTAGAGGGCTCCGTGGCCATAGTGTCTGGGAGCAGCACCGGCCCCCGTCTCTCGGCAATCGAGAGGGGCCAAGGACTTGTCGTGGCAGGGTGGGGAGAGTACGCCATCGTTGCCGGTGTACTTCTCCCCCAAACCGCAGTCTGGCGGAGTTCGAGATCTTCCTCGACTCCGTCCGCGCTGCGGTTTGCAGGCTGTCGCCGAGGCACACTATCGTCCTCGGCGACTTCAATGCCAAGTCCTTGGCCTGGGGGAATCCCACGTCGGACGGTCGAGGTCGAGCCGTCCAATCGTGGGCCCTACTCTCCGGCCTGTCCCTACTCAATGTGGGGACAGCGTTCACGTGCGTGCGACAGCAGGGGGGGTCCGTGGTGGACCTAACGTTCGCCACCCCCGCCCGTCGCACGCAGGGTGATAAACTGGAGGGTAGAGGAGGAGGTGGAGACTCTGTCGGATCATAATTATATCCGATTCGAGATCTCCACCCGTCCGGTGCCGGTGGACCGCCCAAGGGGGCCCTCTCGAGCGTTCCCGAGATGGGCCCTGGGCCGGCTTGATATTGAGCTGGCCAAGGAGGCGGCCATCGTAGAGGCATGGTGCTCCCAGGGGAGTGTGGTGGGCGCCAGCTCCGATGTTGAGGAGCTGGCTGGCCGCATGTGCGACGCCCTTACGAGGGTGTGCAATGCGGCCATGCCGCGGATTAGGCGGTTCGACCGGCGTCGCCGGTCGGTGTATTGGTGGTCGCCCGAAATCGCACAGCTTCGGGCGACCTGCAATTGGCACAGGAGAAGATTTGTCCGGTGCCGCAGGAGGAATGGCCTGGTTGGACGCATACCTCCGCGACAGACAGGTCGTGTGGACGGGGGCAAATGGGGTGGTCGGTCGGCGGCGTGTCGACTGCGGGGTTCCACAAGGGGCCGTTTTGGGCCCGGTACTGTGGAACCTCGGCTATGACTGGCTCCTGCGCTGTCCGCTTCTCCCCGGGCTCGGTGTCATCGCCTACGCCGATGACACCCTCGTCACAGCCCGGGGGCGCTCTTACGAGGAAGCGGCACGCTTGGCCACAGTCGGCACCAATCTTGTCGTCGACCGGATAGGGATGCTGGGCCTGAGGGTCTCCGTCTCCAAAACGGAGGCCCTCCTCTTTCATGGCCCACGCAGGGGTGCCCCCCGCAACGCCTGTCTGCGAGTCCAGGGTAGGATGGTGGAGGTTCGGGCCCATATGCGCTACTTGGGCCTGACCCTGGACGGACGCTGGACGTTCCGTGTCCATTTCGCCCAGCTCACCCCGAGACTGATCGGCGCCGCCTCGGCCCTCAGCAGACTTCTGCCGAATGTCGGGGGCCCTGGATCTCACTGCCGGCGGCTCTATGCCGGCATCGTGAGGTCCATGGCACTGTACGGTGCCCCCGTTTGGATGGACGCCCTCTCCGCACCGAACAGGGCCCAACTGCGCAAGGCGCAACGGGTCCTGGCGGTGAGGGCGATACGGGGATACCGTACGGTGTCCTTCACGGCGGCGACGCTTCTGGCGGGCGATCCGCCCTGTGGAACTCCAGGCGGAGGTGCTCGCCGAAGTCTATCGGTTTCGGGCGAGTGAGCGGGCGCGAGGGGAACGTCCAGCGCGGGAGGGAGTCGCTCGGATCAGGCGCCTAGCTGACGAGGCACTGATCCGGCGCTGGTGGGAAGAACTGGGGACTCCAGCGGCTGGCCTGGCGACGGTGGGGGCGGTTCGTCCGTTCCTGTCTCGCTGGGTCAGGCGGCCACACGGCGTCCTGACGTTCAGGTTGACGCAGATACTTACCGGGCACGGGTGCTTCGGTAAGTATCTGTGTCGAGTTGCGCGTCGGGAACCGTTGCCCGCATGCCACGAGTGTGGTGCGTCCGAGGACACCTCGCACCACACCCTCGCGGTATGCGCCGCTTGGGCTCCCCAGCGCCATGCCCTGATGGCGGTAGTGGGTGGAGACCTGTCGTTGCGAAGCGTGGTGGGGACCATGCTACGCGACGAGAGGTCCTGGTCGGCGATGGTCTCCTTCAGCGAGGCCGTCATCTCACTGAAGGAGACGGCGGAGAGGGAACGCGAGGCTAACGCCTTAGCAGACCCTCTTCGTCGCCGTCGGCTGGGGGAGAGGAGGCGCCGGTATGCGCATCTTCTCCCGCCACCCTAGAGGAGCTACTGCGGGGGGGTCTCTCGTTGACTCCCCTGCACGTCATCGGGGCGGTCGGAATGCTCTGTGAATCGAGGGCATTCCGGTTTAGGCGAGGCAGGCCCGCGGGGTACGGGCTGTCCGCAGGGGTGTTGTAGTGAATGCGCAAGCGATCCTACGCACCCCATTGCACTGCGGCGACGGGTTCCGCTGTGGGTTTTAGTGAGTAGGAGTCTCACAGTACCCTACCCATTGACGGCCGGTAGGGTCCCCATGATGGGTTTCCCCAGCGACAACAAAAAAAAAAAAAAAAAAAAAAAAAAAAAAAAAAAAAAAAAAAAAAAAAAAAAAAAAAAAAAAAAAAAAAAAAAGGTTCTCAGGGCAGTTGCTGGACTGCTACTGGGCGCGTCCCCCGGGTGGCGGATAGGGGAATGCCACCACATTGGTGGTACCGGTCTTGACCGGCGCGGACCAAAACCAGTAGGCATGGGCGTGCCTTTAGGGGTTTGTTAACCCCACGGCCTAAGGGAGCACACCCTGACAGAAAAGCGCGGAGGTGGGGCGAGCCCGGCGGGCGCTTAACTGCGCAGCCCGGCTAGCACTCTGTGCAACGCCCCTCTCAAATCGTAATCCCGGGACCCGGTGTCGTTGCCATGTCTAGCGGCCGGTAACTGGGACCGATAGCCTCGGCTTAACCGCCCGGGCTGCGAGGAAGAAAACCTCTATAAAAAATCACCCCAATCCCAAGTGGCGGAGCAGCGCGAGGGGATGCGTGGCCGATGGGTAGATCGGTCGCTACTGCTACCCCCGCAAGAGTACCGGCCGAAACTCTTAGCGGGTTACGTTTTGGCTTATCCGCAGACAGGGGGCACTGTGCGGACGGACCCACCCTTCCCCCATACTCGTGGGACTTAATATGCAGAATTCCAAATTAAACAAAACCCAAGACGTTGTGCCTGTGACGGGCGGAGAAGAAGTAGGGCCTGTGATGGGCGGAGAGGAGGTTGCGCCGGTGACTGGCGTTCGGTCGATGAGAAGTAGTGTGTCGCGTGTGGCGACAGTTGGTAAAGCAGAGGAGGTTGCGGCAAAACAGCCGCAAGTCGTGTTGACCCGAGTGGATCTTGGGGAGAGCGCGATGTCGAGGCGGAACTCTCTTTCATCGGGGGGACGACTCTGGGCGTCTGGGAGAGAGTCTGACGGAGACAGCTCTGTCTCGATGAGCTCGGTAGGGAGTTTAGGGCGATCCCAATTTTTGAAAGACCCCCGGAAGAGGCGTAGGAAAAGTCAGGGTAGTCAGTCTGGGTCGTCTGACGATGAAAGGAGACCCAAAGTCAAAGTTGTCCCCCAAAAAGGGCGAGGACGGCCATCTACCACTGGCGAATATGTCGGTTTGGCTGAGGCTAAAAGGGCCCTAAATGAGGCGAAGAAGGAAGAGCTTAGGCTGCGGGCTGAGGAGGAGGTGGCTGATTTAGCTCTATCAGTGCGCACCCGGACTAGCTCACGCCAGTCTGGCGCGTCATCGGTGCCATTTGCGGAATGCGAGGAGCCTGAGGCGGTCCTAGCTTTGGATCTGCAAAGGAAGGTGAAAGATAGCCTCGAGGTGATAGAGAATGTGGCTAAAAAGTCGGGAAACCTAAAAGGAGGATTCATTAAGGCCCTGAAGGAGGCGTCACGAACGATAGCCACGGCGGTGGACACCCTCGCGAGGAGGACTGCGTCGGATGAGGTGGCCCATCTAAGGGCCAGCAATGCTCGCCTGCAATCCGAAATAGAGGAGATGCGCAAGGAGTTTGTGGCGCTCAGGGCGCAAGTGGGGGTCTCTCCAGCTGAAGTGCGATCTCCATCATCCCGGGTGCAGGCCCCAGTGAATTCCCCGCCACAACATCCGGCGGGCGTGGACGAGCTGGCCCGAACGATCATGGTCCAGGTGGGGACCATGATCAATGCGCGGTTTGAGGCGCTGGAGGGCAGGCTCTTACCAGAACAGCGGGTTCGACCTCCTCTGGCGTCTGATAGGGTGAAGGAAAGGTCGGTTCCAAAGGCTGCAGCAGAGGACACAAGGATGACGACCCTCATGGCCCCCGCCAATCCGGCGCCAGGGCCAACAAAGAAGAAACCCAAACCGGGTAAAACAAAAAAGGTTGTAGGCCAGCCTACAAAGCAACCGGTGGCGCAAGCCACAAGGGATGAGCCGGTTCCGTCTACATCAACCCCTTCCACTACGGAAGGCTGGAATGTGGTGGTTAGACGAGGGGCGAAAAAGACAGCGGCGGCCGCGAAACAGCCACCGAAAGCAGCCGCTCAACCTAAGAAGAAGAAGACTGGAAAACTTCGGCCTCCTCGCTCGGCAGCAGTCGTCCTCAAGCTTCAGCCTGCAGCGGTCGAGAGGAATATAACCTATCAGGAGGTGTTTGCCCAGGTCAAAACAAAACTTGACCTAAACGACCTGGGCATAAAAGACGTCAGGTTCAAGGTGGCCGCTACTGGGGCAAGAATGCTGGAGATTCCAGGTGCCAGCAGTGCGGAAAAGGCTGACGCCCTAGCCCAAGCGATAAGGGGAGTACTGGACGGGGACGATGTCAAAGTCTCCAGACCGACCAAATGCGCCGATTTAAGGGTAACTGGCCTCGATGACTCGGTGTCCAAGGTGGAATTGGCGGAGGCCATCAGCCGGAAGGGTGGCTGTACTGCTGACGCCGTAAAAGTGGGAGAAATTCGCCGGGGGACTTCGGGTCTCGGGACGGCGTGGGTCAGCTGCCCTATGCTAGCGGCCAAGAAAGTTGTGGACGGTGGTCGCCTTCTCGTGGGGTTTGTGTCAGCACAGGTCAAGCTGCTGCAGACCAGACCCCAGCGTTGTTTCCGGTGCCACGAAGTGGGGCACATGGCGGTTAAATGCACTGGTGTTGAGGATCGGAGCAGCCAGTGCTTCCGATGCGGAAAAAACGGGCACAAGCGCGACCAATGCACGGCTGCACCACATTGCCCGGTATGCGAGGGTTTAAAGAGGCCAGCTAACCATATCGTCGGTAGCGTAGCCTGCACCCGAGACCCAGCTCGGAGGAAGAAGACGGCCAAACCTGTGGCTAGTGCGCCCAAGCCGCCGATGGAGGTAGAATCGATGGAACAACAGTAGCGATGGCCCTTAAAGTTCTACAGACGAACTTAAACCACTGTGCCAGAGCCCAGGACTTGTTTGTTCAGAGCCTGGTGCAGTGGTCCGTACAAGTGGCGGTCGCGGCGGAGCCGTATTGGGTTCCCCCGCGTGACAACTGGGCGGGTGACAGCGACGGATTGGTGGCCATTGTTTCCCAGGTCGCCGCGGGCTCTCCACCCTTTACTCGTGTCGTGAGGGGCTCGGGTTGCGTTGCGGCACTGCTGGGGGACACGGCGGTAGTCGGGGTCTACTTCTCCCCCAACCGATCCGTCGCAGAGTTCGAGGAGTTCCTGGATGAGGTGACGGAGCTCTCTCGGACCCTCCAGGCCAGAAATCTGGTCATCGCGGGGGACCTCAATGCGAAGTCCAGTATGTGGGGCTCATTGGCAACTGACGCTCGGGGCAGGCTGGTGGAAGAGTGGGTGGTCGCCACTAATTTAGTAGTAGCAAACACGTGCGTGCGACGGCAGGGCGGGTCCATTGTGGATGTCACGTTCGCAAGCCCGGCCTTAGCGCGCCGTGTCCAGGGCTGGCGAGTGTTGGATGATGTGGAGACTCTCTCGGACCACTTGTACATCTGCTTTGAGATCTCCACACATCCGGCGGTGCCGCCGGGTCCCAGTCGGGCCTCGGGAGAGGACGGCCCGAGGTGGCAATTGAAGCAGCTCAATGGAGAGCTGTTGAAAGAAGCGGCAATAGTGGCCTCATGGCTGCCCCATAACACCGGGGGAATCGAGGACTCTGTGGAGAGGTTGACAGAGCTGATAACACGAGCCTGCGATGTGTCTATGCCTCGCTCAAGGCGCTGCCCGTCTAGGCGCCAAGTGTACTGGTGGTCGGCGGCGATTGCGCAGCTGCGCGAAGAGTGTGTGGCTGCCAGACGCCAGTACACGCGCTGTCGGAGGAGGCGCTTTAGGAGCCGTAATGCCGCGGACAGGGAGAGCCATCAAATAGAGGAGGAAAGGCTGTACTCCATATATACTGCAACAAAAACC
The DNA here is from genome assembly GCA_947093115.1 of Brenthis daphne. Classification (NCBI taxonomy): domain Eukaryota; kingdom Metazoa; phylum Arthropoda; class Insecta; order Lepidoptera; family Nymphalidae; genus Brenthis; species Brenthis daphne. Next base: position 56,566 of record CAMUPN010000014.1, on the reverse strand, counting down.
AGCCTACAGGTGGCGATAGCTGAGTCGCAGACCACTGCCAGGGAGCGGATGCTGGATGAGCTTAATCGCGATCCCTGGGGGACGCCCTATAGGATGGTGCGAAACCAGCTCCGTCCTTGGGCCCCCCCACTTACGCAGTCTCTCCAGCCCAGCGTAGTCCGTGAAGTGGTCGCGGCTCTGTTCCCACACGGTGCGCAGGCACAACAACAGCCGCCACCTATGTCCTCGCAGGTAGATAGGGACGAAAATAATGATGTGCCAGAAGTAGGCGAAGAGGAGTTGGCAAGAGCCGTAGATCGCCTCCGGGCAAAGAATGTCGCCCCTGGCCCTGATGGTGTCCCAGGGAAAGTGTGGGTTCTGGCCATGGAGTCTTTGGAGCAAAGAGTTCGAGGACTATTTACTGCCTGTCTGGCTCAGCCATAATTCCACAGCGGTGGAAGACAGGCAGACTAGTCCTCCTCAAAAAGGAGGGGCGGCCCGCGGAATCTCCGTCTGCGTATCGCCCCATCGTCCTCCTAGACGAAAGTGGCCAAACTCTTTGAGCGTGTGGTGGCCGGGCGTCTAGTGGCGCACTTAGAGCAGGTGGGGCCCAACCTCTCCGACGTCCAGTTTGGCTTTCGCGGTGGCCGTTCCACCGTGGATGCCATTCTGCGCGTCCGGTCCCAGGCGCAGGAAGCAGTCTCCCGGGGCGAAGTCGTCATCGCGGTGTCACTCGACATCGCGAAACGCGTTTAACGCGTTGCCCTGGAGCTGCATAAGGGAGGCGCTCCGTTATCATGGGGTGCCGACCTACCTCCGTCGCGTCTTGGAGGCCTACCTGTCGGAGAGGTGGGTGACGTTCCCAGGACAGGACGGGTGGGAGAGTCGAGAGGTGGTGTGCGGTGTTCCACAGGGGTCGGTGCTTGGACCACTCCTGTGGAATATTGGATACGATTGGGTCCTGAGGGGCGCCAGTCTGCGAGGTGTGGAGGTCACCTGCTATGCCGACGATACGCTGGTGACGGCGAGCCAATCGACCTACAGGGAGACGGCGATATTGGCAACAGCGGGGGTGGCGCACGTTGTGGGGAGAATACGGCGGTTGGGTCTTCAAGTGGCCCTAGAGAAGTCAGAGGCCGTGTGCTTTCACGGTCCTCGGAGGGCGCCGCCTTCGGATGCGCACATCGTTGTGGGGGGGGTCCGCATCGGCGTAAAGAGTACTATGAAATATCTCGGGCTTGTGCTCGATAGCCGGTGGGACTTCCGGGCGCATTTCTGCGCTCTAGTGCCGCGATTGCTGAAGGAGTCGGCGGCGCTTTGTAGGCTCCTGCCTAACATAGGTGGACCGAGCGTCACAACTCGGAAGCTCTACGCAGGGGTCGTTCGCTCGATGGCGATGTACGGTGCCCCAGTGTGGGCGGATGGCCTGTCGCGTGACAACATCGCCCTGCTGCGGAGGGTGCAGAGGGTGATGGCGATCAGAGCCATAAGGGGGTACCGTACGATCTCGGTGGAGGCGGCGTGCTTGCTGGCCGGCCTATTGCCTTGGGACCTGGATGCGCGTTCCTTGGCGTCGATTTATTGTCGGCGTCGAGGCCTAGCGTCCGGGGACCCCAGCACAGCGCCAATCGAGCAGGAGGACGAGCGGGTTGCCGCGGTACAAGTGTGGAGGTCCAGGCTGGAGCGCCCTTGCGCTGGCCGACGGACCGTCGAGGCAGTTCGCCCCATTCTCGCGCAGTGGTTGGGCAGGCGTCATGGCGTCTTAACCTTCCGCGCCACGCAGGTCCTCTCGGGGCATGGTTGCTTCGGGGGGTACCTGTGTCGGGTCGCCGGGAGGGAGCCCTCTCCTCGCTGCCACCACTGCGACGACTGCCCGGACGAGTCGGCCCAGCATACGCTGGAGGTGTGCCCGGCCTGGGAGACGGAGCGCGAGGCGCTCCAGAGTGTTGTTGGGGCGGACCTGACGTTGCCGGCTGTGATTTCAGCCATGGCCGGTAGCGAAAGGTCCTGGGATGCCGTCCTGTCCTTCTGCGAGGTGGTGATGTCGCAGAAGGAGGCGGCGGAGAGGGCGAGAGAGGCCAACGCCGAGCTCGCCATCCGCCGCAGAAGGACCGGGCGTCGGAGAGCGGCGCACGATCGCCGCCTCCCCCCTTAACACCAGCCAGAGGGTGGTCGGCTTGGGGAAGTCGGCCGCCCAATAATCTGGCCCGAGTAGGCGTGCGCGGAGACGTCCGCGCGCCTCTCGAAGAAGGCCATCGGGGGTTAGCCCCCCTGATATGGGACGGGCCGTAAGAGGCTCTCGCCGCTGGGGTCTACAGAGGAATACGGATACCTGTGACCCCAGCTTTGTGGCGACAAGGTGGCCTTTCGTCAGGTTTTTAGTGGGTAGGCTGCCGCGCGTTTACCATCTTTGCGCGGCAGGAGCCCCACATAACCCGTTCCGCCTATCCCCAGGCGGACGGGTACCCGGGAACAGGGTTTTCCTGACGTTAAAAAAAAAAAAAAAAAAAAAAAAAAAAAAAAAAAAGGTTAGGTTAGGTTAGGTTAGGTTAGGTTAGGTTAGGTTAGTTAGGTTAGGTTAGGTTCTCAGGGCAGTTGCTGGACTGCTACTGGGCGCGTCCCCCGGGTGGCGGATAGGGGAATGCCACCACATTGGTGGTACCGGTCTTGACCGGCGCGGACCAAAACCAGTAGGCATGGGCGTGCCTTTAGGGGTTTGTTAACCCCACGGCCTAAGGGAGCACACCCTGACAGAAAAGCGCGGAGGTGGGGCGAGCCCGGCGGGCGCTTAACTGCGCAGCCCGGCTAGCACTTCGTGCAACGCCCCTCTCAATCGTAATCCCGGGACCCGGTGTCGTTGCCATGTCTAGCGGCCGTACTGGGACCGATAGCCTCGGCTTAACCGCCCGGGCTGCGAGGAAGAAAACCTCTATAAAAAATCACCCCAATCCCAAGCGGAGAAGCAGCGCGAGGGGATGCGTGGCCGATGGGAAGATCGGTCCCTACTGCTTCCCCCGCCAGAGTACCGGCCGACACTCTGGGCGGGTTATTGTAGGCTTATCCGCATACAGGGGGCACTGTGCGGACGGACCCACCCTTCCCCCATACTCGTGGGATTTACTATGGAACTTTCATTATCTAAATCAAAAACTCAAGACGTGGTGCCTGTGACGGGCGGAGAAGACGTGGTGCCTGAGACGGGCGGTGAGATGTTGTGCCAGCGACTGGCGGTGCGGTCGGCTAAGAGAGGTGTGTGTCGCGTGTTGCGACCACGGAAAGAGTTGAGGAGGTTGCGGCAAACAGCCGCAAGTTGTGCTGACCCGGGTAGAGCTGGGGGAAAGCGCGCTAAGCAGACTAAGTCCTACGTCCTCTTCCGGACGATTCTGGGCCGGTTCTGGGAAGGACTCCGACGGGGAGCTTTTATCTCCGTAAGTTCGATTGGGAGCTCGGATAGGTCCAAGTTCAAAAAGGAAGCGCGAAGAGACCGCATAAGAACAAGCGGCCAGTCAGGGTCATCTGATGAAGATACAGGGCGGCCTAAAACCAAACGGCTGCGGCAGAGGGAGAGGTAGACCTTCCACCACGGGAGAATACGTCGGTTTGGCAGAGGCGAAGAGAGCCCTCAACGAGGCCAGAGAGAAGAGTTGAGGCTGAGGGCTGAGGAAGAGGTGGCAGAGATGGCGTTGGCTGTGAGCACTAGGGCGAGCTCGCGCCTGTCCGACGTGCCTCATCAGTGACGTTATTGGAGGAGACCGAAACAATATTGGCTTTGGATCTTACAGAGGAGTGTGACGGCTAGCCTGGAAATAATTGAGAATGTGGCCAGGAAGTCCGGCAACCTCAAAGGGGGTTTTCTAAAGGCCCTTAAGGAGGCGACTAGGACCATAGCCTCAGCGGTGGACACCCTTGCCAGACGAACAGCGTCGGATGAGGCAGCCCAATTAAGGGCAAGCAATCTCGCCTGCAGTCCGAGCTTGATGCTATGCGCAAGGAGTTCGCGGCATTGAGAGCGCAAGTGGAAGCGTCCCGAGCCGAAGTGCGGCCTTCACCATCCCAGGGCAGGTCCCGGCGAATCCCCCGCCACAACACCCGGCGGGAGTGGATGAGCTGGCCCCGAACGATCATGGTCCAGGTGGGGACCATGATCAATGCGAGGTTTGAGGCTGGAGGGCAGACTTTTGCCAGAACAGCGGGTGCGTCCTCCACTGGCATCCGATAGGGCGAAGGAAAGCCTGTCCCAAAGATTGCAGAAGGTTGACACAAGAGTGACGACCCTCATGGCCCCCGCCAATCCGGCGCCAGGGCCATCCAAGAAGAAGCTCAAACAGGGCAAAACAAAGAAAGTGGCAGGTCAGCCACCAAAACAACCAGTGCCGCAAGAAACACGAGCGGACCCTGTTCCGTCCACGTCAACCCCTTCCACTACGGAAGGTTGGAATGTAGTGGTTCGACGGGGGGCGAAAAAGGCAGCGGCTGCCAAGAAGCAGCCACAGAAAGCCGTTCAGCAGACAAAGAAGAAAAGGTGGAAAGCTCCGGCCTCCTCGCTCGGCAGCGGTTGTGCTTAAACTTCAGCCTATAGCTGGTCGAGCGAAACATCACCTATCAGGAGGTATTCGCCCAGGTCAAAACAAAACTTGACCTAAACGACCTGGGCATTAAGGACATTTCAAGGTTGCTCCACCGGGGCTAGGATGCTGGAGATTCCGGTGCTAGCAGTGCGGAAAAGGCGGACGCCCTGGCCCAAGCGATAAAGGGGGTCTTGGATGGGGACGAAGTCCAAATCTCGAGGCCAACCAAGTGCGCCGAGCTGAGAGTAACCGGCTTAGACGACTCGGTATCAAAAGAAGAGCTGGCGGAGGCCATCAGCCGGATGGGTGGCTGTACGGCTGACGCCGTAAAAGTGGGGGAAATTCGCCGGGGGACGTCAGGTTTCGGGACGGCGTGGGTCAGGTGCCCTGTACTAGCGGCCAAGAAAGTGGTGGACGGTGGTCGCCTTCTTGTGGGGTTTGTGTCAGCACAGGTGAAGCTGCTGCAGACCAGACCCCAGCGTTGTTTCCGGTGCCACGAAGTGGGGCACATGGCAGTTAAGTGCACTGGCGGTGAGGATCGGAGCAACCAGTGCTTCCGTTGCGGGCAAAGCGGGCACAGGCGCGAGCTGTGCACTGCCGCGCCGCACTGCCCGGTCTGCGAGGGCGCAAAGAGGCCAGCGAATCACATTGTCGGTAGCGCAGCCTGTACCCGAGCCCCAGCTCGGAAGAAGAAGGCGGCCAAACCTGTGCCTAGCGCGTCTAAGCCGCCCACGGAGGTGCAAGAAATGGACCAACAACAGTGATGGCCCTAAAAGTTTTGCAGACAAATTTAAACCACTGTGCCAGAGCCCAGGATCTGTTGGTTCAAAGCCTGGTGCAGTGGTCCATGCAAGTGGCGGTTCTAGCGGAGCCATATTATGTCCCCCCGCGGGATAACTGGGTAGGAGATGATGACGGGCAGGTCGCCATCGTGACCCAGGTCGCCGCCGGCGCCCCACCTTTTACGCGTGTGGTAAAGGGATCGGGGTGCGTCGCGGCACTGCTGGGTCGAGTGGTCATAGTCGGGGCATATTTTTCTCCCAACAAAACTCTGGGGGAGTTTGAAGAGTTCCTGAACAGGTTGGGGGAATTAATCGCCAGACTCGAACCGGCAGAAGTTCTCCTCGCGGGGGACTTAAATGCGAAGTCCGATGTGTGGGGTTCGACGGTGGAAGATGCCCGGGGGAGAGCCCTAGCGGAGTGGGCTGTTGCTACCGGCCTGACGATCCTGAACCAGGGAACGGTCGACACGTGCGTGCGACGGCAGGGCGGGTCCATCGTGGACGTAACGTTCGCGAGCCCTGCCTTAGCGCGTCGTGTCCATGGCTGGCGAGTGCTGGATGATGTGGAGACTCTTTCGGACCACCGTTACATCACATATGAGATATCCACTCATCCGGCGGTGCCGCCAAGCCCTAACCGAACCTTGAGGGAGGAGGGTCCGCGGTGGCAGGTGAAGCGCCTAAACCCGGAGGTGCTGAAAGAGGCGGCAATTGTAGCCGCTTGGCTGCCTCACGACATAACATCCCCAGAAGCTACAGCCAGGCGAATAGAAGAGTTGGCGAAGCGCATTTGCGATGCCGCAATGCCTCGTTCCGGGCGTCGCCCTCCTAAGCAGCAAGTGTGGTGGTGGACGGCAGCAATCGCGCAACTGCGTGAGGACTGCGTAGCTGCCAGACGCCTGTTCTTGCACTACCGAAGGAGGGTGCATCGAGATAGGGCGGAGGAGGATCGCAGATATGCGAGCTACGTCGAGGCGAAGGCGTGCCTGCAAGCTGAGATTGCTAAGGCCATAGCTGAGGGGAGGGCCGCAATGTTGGAGGGGCTCAATGAAGATCCCTGGGGCACACCGTACAGACTGGTCATGGACAAGCTCCGCACCTGGGCCCCTCCAATCACTGAGTCACTCGATGGGGAGGTGCTGCAAAGTGTGTTGGAGAATCTATTTCCACACCGACACAACTTCGCGCCGCCGCAGATGGCTCCTAGTGCAACGGCTGAAGAGGCTGAAGGGCAGGAGGAAGTGCCGGAAGTCGATGAGGACGAGATGGCAACTGCAGTAGCGCGCCTGCGGAAAAAATCGGTCGCCCCCGGGCTGGATGGGATACCGGGTCGCGCTCTAGTCCTGGCGATGGACGCTTTAGGGCCTTGTATGAGGGGACTATTCACTGCCTGTCTGGCTCAAGCCACAATTCCACAGAGGTGGAAGACAGGCAGGCTAGTCCTCCTCAGAAAGGAAGGGCGTCCAGCGGAGTCTCCCTACGGTTACCGCCCCATCGTGCTTTTGAGTGAGATGGCTAAGTTGTTCGAGCGCATCGTGGTAGAACGCCTAATCAAGCACATGGCAGAGGTTGGGCCAGATCTATCGGACACGCAGTTTGGCTTCCGCGGTGGTCGCTCAACCGTGGATGCCATCCTGTGGGTGAAGTCCCGCGCGCAGGATGCGGTCTCCCGGGGTGAAGTAGTTTTTGCGGTGTCCCTGGACATCGCAAACGCTTTCAACTCTTTGCCCTGGGTTTGCATCAGGGAAGCACTCCGCCACCACGGGGTGCCCACCTACCTGCGCCGCGTTATTAAGGCTTACCTTTCCGATAGGTCGGTGGTCTTTCCTGAGCGGGACGGCTGGGGGAGACGCGAGGTGTCGTGCGGTGTTCCACAGGGCTCGGTGCTCGGGCCGCTCCTGTGGAACATCGGTTACGACTGGGTACTGAGGGGTAGCACACTAAGGGGAGTTAGCGTAGTGTGCTACGCTGACGACACCCTCGTCTTGGCGCGGGCGAAGAGCCACAGAGAGGCGGCTATATTGGCGACGGCGGGAGTGGCCCACATTGTCAATAGGATACGGAGGTTGGGATTGGAGGTTGCTCTCGGGAAATCGGAGGCGATTTGTTTCCATGGCCCTCGAAGAGCACCTCCACCCGACACCCACATCATGGTCGGCGGAGTCCGCATCGGTTTGTCGAGCACGATGAAGTACTTGGGACTCGTGCTCGATGGCCGGTGGAACTTTCGGGCCCACTTCAGGGCCCTTGCACCAAAACTGACGAAGACGGCGGGTGCACTCGGAAGGCTGTTACCGAACGTCAGTGGACCGAATTGCGCCAGTAGGCGCTTGTATCTTGGAGTCCTGCGGTCCATGGCGCTATACGGTGCCCCGGTATGGGCAGATGCTCTCTGTCGCGAGAATGTGGCTGTCTTACGGCAGTCGCAACGAGTTATGGCGACGAGAGCAATAAGGGGTTACCGGACCATCTCGGCAGATGTGGCGTGCGTGCTGGCTGCAGTAACACCCTGGGACCTGGATGCGCTTTCTTTGGCGTCGACCTATTGTCGGCGTCGAGGCCTTGCGTCCGGGGACCTCGGGCCAGCACCGCACGAGAGTGAAGTGCGGGATGCCGCAATCGAGGAGTGGCTCGCAAGGTTGGAGCACGCATCGGCTGGCCGGAGAACTATCGGCGCAGTTCGCCCCGTCCTCAGGCAGTGGCTGGCGAGACGTCACGGCGTCCTCACCTTTCGGCTGACGCAGGTCCTCACGGGGCACGGGTGCTTCGGCGGATACCTGTGCCGCGTCGCCGGAAGAGAGCCGGATCCACGCTGCCACCACTGCCACGGCTGCGTTGACGAGTCGGCCCAGCACGTACTCGAAGAGTGCCCGGCCTGGGAATCGGAGCGTGAGGAGCTCCGAAGTGTTGTGGGGGCTGACTTGACGTTGCCGGCTGTGGTTTCCTCCATGGCCGGTAGCGAAAGGTCATGGGCTGCCGTCCTATCCTTCTGCGAGGACGTGATGTCGCGGAAGGAGGCGGCGGAGAGAGAAAGGGAGGCGACTTCCGATCTCGCTATCCGCCGCAAAAGGACCGGGCGCCGGAGAGCGGCCCACGATCGCCGCCTCCCCCCCTAGCACCAGCCAGAGGGCGGTAGACTTGGGGAAGTCTGCCGCCTAATCACCTGGCCCGAGTAGGCGCGCGCGGTGTCCCCCGCGCGCTACTCCAGACGTCGTCGTTGAGGGCGCTGCTCCCGCCCTCCGACACCGAGACGTGCCGAAAGGCAATCGCCGTCGGGGTTCGCGGATGATTATCCGGTTCCCGTGGCCCCGACACCGAGGCGAGTTTGGCGGACACAGTCAGGTTTTAGTGGGTAGGCTGCCGTGCGTTTACCACCTTTTGCGCGGCAGGAGCCCCACATAACCCGTCGTTCTCTCCCCAGGCGGCGGGTACCCGGCAACAGGGTTTCCTGACTATAAAAAAAAAAAAAAAAAAAAAAAAAAAAAAAAAAAAAAAAAAAAAGGTTAGGTTAGGTTAGGTTCGGCTGGGGCTTGAGGTGGCGCTGGAGAAATCAGAAGCAATCCTGTTTCATGGGCCTCGGAGGGCTCCCCCGCGGGACGCTAACATCGTAGTCGGCGGTACGCGCATCGAGCTGAAGGGTGCGATGACATATTTAGGTCTCGTGCTCGACAGCCGATGGAGCTTTGGTGCCCATTTCACCGCACTCGTCCCGCGGGTGATGAAGGTGGCGGCCGCCCTCGGGAGGCTATTGCCAAACGTGGGCGGGCCTAGCGCCTCGTGTCGGCGGCTCTATTGTGGGGTCGTTAGGTCGGTGGTCATGTAACGGTGGCGGAAGCCTGGGTCGCGAAAACATCGCCCTGCTGCGAAGAGCGCAGAGGGTGATGGCGATCAGGGTGATCAGGGGGGTACCGTACCATTTCCGTCGAGGCGGCGTGTGTGCTGGCTGGAGTCCTACCCTGGGACTGGATGGCGCTTTCCTTGGCGTCTATTGTCGGCGTCGAGGCCCTGCGTCCAGGGACCTTAGTCCAGCGCCACGCGGAGGAGGTGAGCGGGAGGCCGCTATTGAGGAGTGGAGGTCCAGGCTGGAGCGCCCTTGCGCTGGCCGACGGACCGTCGAGGCAGTTCGCCCCATTCTCGCGCAGTGGTTGGGCAGGCGACATGGCGTCCTAACCTTCCGCGCCACGCAGATCCTCTCGGGGCATGGTTGCTTCGGGGGGTACCTGTGTCGGGTCGCCGGGAGGGAGCCCTCTCCTCGCTGCCACCACTGCGACGACTGCCCGGACGAGTCGGCCCAGCATACGCTGGAGGTGTGTGCCTGGGAGACGGAGTCGCGAGGCGCTCAGAAGTGTTGTGGGGGCGGACCTGACGCTGCCGGCCGTGATTTCCGCCATGGCCGAAAGCGAAAGGTCCTGGGGTGCCGTCCTGTCCTTCTGCGAGGACGTGATGTCGCAGAAGGAGGCGGCGGAGAGGGCGAGAGAGGCCAACGCCGAGCTCGCCATCCGCCGCAGGAGGACCGGGCACCGGAGAGCGGCGCACGATCGCCGCCTCCCCCCCTAACACTGGCCAGAGGGCGGTAGGCTTGGGGAAGTCTGCCGCCTAATCTCCTGGCCCGAGTAGGCGCGCGCGGTGTCCCCCGCGCGCTGCTCTGACGATGGTCGTCGAGGGTGTTGCTCCCACCCTCCGACATCGAGACGTGCCGTTGGCAATCGCCGTCGGGTTCGCGAGGAGTCTCTGGTTCCCGTGGCCCCGACCTGGAGGCGAATGTGGTGGACACAGTCAGGTTTTAGTGGGTAGGCTGCCGTGCGTTTATCACCTTTTGCGCGGCAGGAGCCCCACATAACCCGTCGTTCTTTCGTCGTCTTGTCGTTGCGGGTACCCGGCAACAGGGTTTCCTGACTATAAAAAAAAAAAAAAAAAAAAAAAAAAAAAAAAAAAGGTTAGGTTAGGTTAGGTTAGGTTAGGTTAGGTTAGGTTAGGTTAGGTTAGGTTAGGTTAGGTTAGGTTCTCAGGGGCGACGCGTAGCGACTGCGCCAGTGGCTCCCCCGAGCCCTGCCCCGAGATCTTCTCCCCCGAGGCAAGTGCCAGCGCCGGCCGTGGCCGTGGCAGTCGGGGGCTCCGCAGCCCAAGGGGGCAAAGGGAAGGGCAAGGGAAAAGGGAAGGGGAAGGCAGCGGCTCCTGCGCGACCGCTTCCACCTGCACCTGCGGTTGCTGCACCAGCTCCGCTGCCGGTGGCCGGGCCGAGTCGCCCCGCTGCCCCTCAGGAGGACACCTGGGCCACGGTGGTGAGGAAAGGCAAGGGGAAGGGAAAGAAGACGGCCCCTCCCGCTCCTGCCACTGCACCAGTGGCACCGAAGGCCCCGAAGGCCCCCCAGGCTCCACAAAAGCCTAAGGTTCCCGCCCAGCCGCGTACGGCTGCGGTGATCATAACGGTCCCGCAAGAGGCCGTCGCGAAAGGGGTCACCTATGCGAAGGTCCTGGAGAGGGCCCAACTGAGTGTGGACCTCAGGGAATTAGGCATCACGGGGGGCCTTTCCGTGAGGGTGGCGGCGACAGGGGGCTCGGCTCTTGGAGCTTCCCTTCCTACCGTCGCGCCAGAGGTGGCGGATAGGCTGGCGGAAAAGCTCCGCCAGGTTCTGGACGGGCTAGCGACCGTCTCGCGCCCCGCCAAGATGGCCGATCTCCGGGTGGACGGCCTGGATGATTCGGCCTCCAAGGAGAAGGTGGCGGCGGCGGTCGCAAGGGCGGCCAACTGCCCCGTGGACTCCGTCAAAGTCGGAGAGATCCGCACGGGGCGGGGTGGGGTAGGCTCGGTTGTGGTCAGATGCCCGGCCACCGCGGCCAAGGTGGTGGTCGACTCCGGCAGACTTCTCGTCGGCTGGAGCTCGGCCAAAGTGCAGGTCCTGGAGCAGCGCCCACTGCGCTGCTTCAGGTGCATGGGCATCGGCCACACCTGGCCTGTGTGCCCGTCCAGGGTGGAGAGGGGCCGCCTCTGTTACCGCTGCGGCGGCGAGGGGCACCAGTCCGCGGACTGCAGCGCTAAGACAGTGCGCTGCGCCGTGTGCGCGGATGCGGGGCGCCCCTCGGGGCACATAATGGGCGGGGGCGAGTGCCACCCGCCCGTTACGAAGGGGAAGACGGCCCAACGGACCAGGGCCGCCCCCGGAGTGAGTAGCCGCCAGGCTGGGGAGGAAGCGCGCATGTCCTCATAATGGTCGGACACCAGCGCTTCCTCCAGGGGAATTTGAACCACTCGGCTGGAGAGCAGGACCTTTTCCTGCAGTCCATGGCCGAGTGGGAGATAGACCTGGCGGCGGCCTGCGAGCCCTATTTTGTCCCTCACCAGCCGAACTGGGTGGGGGACCTAGAGGGCTCCGTGGCCATAGTGTCTGGGAGCAGCACCGGCCCCCGTCTCTCGGCAATCGAGAGGGGCCAAGGACTCGTCGTGGCAGGGTGGGGAGAGTACGCCATCGTCGCGGTGTACTTCTCCCCCAACCGCAGTCTGGCGGAGTTCGAGATCTTCCTCGACTCCGTCCGCGCTGCGGTCTGCAGGCAGTCGCCGAGGCCCACTATCGTCCTCGGCGACTTCAATGCCAAGTCCTTGGCCTGGGGGAATCCCACGTCGGACGCTCGAGGGCGAGCGGTTCAGACGTGGGCTCTACTCTCCGGTCTGTCCCTACTCAATGTGGGGACGGCGTTTCACGTGCGTGCGGCAGCAGGGGGGGTCCGTGGTGGACCTAACGTTCGCCACCCCCGCCGTCGCACGCAACGTGATCAACTGGAGGGTAGAGGAGGAGGTGGAGACCCTGTCGGACCACAACTACGTCCGATTTGAGGTCTCCACCCGTCCGGTGCCGGTGGACCGCCCAAGGGGGCCCCCTCGAGCGTTCCCGAGGTGGGCCCTTGGCCAGCTGGACACAGAGCTGGCCAGGGAGGCGGCCATCGTCGAAGCGTGGAGCTCCCAGGGGAGTGTGGTGGGCGCCAGTTCCGATGTGGAGGAGCTGGCTGGCCGCATTCGCGACGCCCTTACGAGGGTGTGCGATGCGGCCATGCCGCGTGTTAGGCGGGCAGACCGGCGTCGCCGGAGTGTCTATTGGTGGTCGCCCGAGATCGCACAACTTCGGGCGACCTGCAATAGACACAGGAGGGCCTATGTGAGGTGTCGCAGGAGGAATGGCCTGGACCCTGTCTTGGAGAGCGAGCTGCGGGTGACCTATCGGTCCGCAAAGAAGGCCCTGCAGCTCGCCATCAGCCAGGCCAAGGCGGCGGCCCGTCAGGAATTGCTGGCGGGCCTGGATCGGGATCCGTGGGGGCGCCCGTACATCAGCGCGCGGAACAAGCTCCGCGCGCATGGCGCCCCGGTCACGGAGACCACGCCGCCCGACGTCCTCCTGCGACTGGTGGGTGGGCTGTTCCCGGAGTCCTCCGGACACGTCCCCCCGGTGATGTGTCCTCCCTCACGCCATGAGGGAGTCGACGAGTTCCCCCCAATCACCGAGGGGGAGATGGAGATGGCCCGCGACAAACTGCGGGCCAAGAGGACGGCTCCGGGAACGGATGGTATTCCGGGGCGAGTTCTGTGCATCGCCCTGGAATACCTGGGAGGGGATCTTCGGGACCTCTTCAACGCATGTCTTCGCGTTGGACAGTTCCCGAAGATCTGGAAGGAGGGGTTGTTGTGCCTGTTGCCCAAGGAGGGTCGTCCTCTGGACTCCCCTTCGGCATACAGGCCGATCGTGATGCTGAGTGAGATGGGCAAGCTCTTCGAGAGAATTCTCGTTGCCCGTCTTACTCAGCATCTCGAGGAGGTGGGGCCGGGCCTTTCAGAGGCTCAGTTCGGGTTCAGGGCGGGTCGGTCGACCGTGGACGCCCTGAACGCCCTGAAGGTTCGGTCCTTGGCCGCGGTGGAGGAGGGAGACGTGCTTCTAGCCGTCTCGTTGGATGTGGCCAACGCCTTCAACACCCTGCCGTTTGAGACGCTACGAGAGGCACTTCGGTACCATGAGGTGCCTCTCTATCTCCGGCGGGTGTTGGACGCGTACCTCCGCGACAGGCAGGTCGTGTGGACGGGGGCAGATGGGGTGGTCGGTCGGCGACGTGTCGACTGCGGGGTTCCACAAGGGGCCGTTTTGGGCCCGGTACTGTGGAACCTCGGGTATGACTGGCTCCTGCGTTGTCCGCTTCTCCCCGGGCTCGGTGTCATCGCTTATGCCGATGACACCCTCGTCACAGCCCGGGGGCGCTCTTACGAGGAAGCGGCACGCTTGGCCACAGTCGGCACCAATCTTGTCGTCGACCGGATAGGGATGCTGGGCCTGAGGGTCTCCGTCTCCAAAACGGAGGCCCTCCTCTTTCATGGCCCACGCAGGGGTGCCCCCCGCAACGCCTGTCTGCGGGTCCAGGGTAGGACGGTGGAGGTACGGGCCCAGATGAAATATCTGGGCCTGACCCTGGACGGACGCTGGACGTTTCGTGTCCATTTCGCCCAGCTCACCCCGAGACTGATCGGCGCCGCCTCGGCCCTCGGCAGACTTCTGCCGAATGTCGGGGGCCCTGGATCTCACTGCCGGCGGCTCTATGCCGGCATCGTGAGGTCCATGGCACTGTACGGTGCCCCCGTGTGGATCGACGCCCTCTCCGCACCGAACAGGGCCCAACTGCGCAAGGCGCAACGGGTCCTGGCGGTGAGGGCGGTGCGGGGATACCGTACGGTGTCATTTACGGCGGCGACACTTCTGGCGGGCGATCCGCCCTGGGAACTCCAGGCGGAGGTGCTCGCCGAAGTGTACCAGTTTCGGGCGAGTGAGCGGGCTCGAGGGGAACGTCCAGCGCGGGAGGGAGTCGCTCGGATCAGGCGCCTAGCTGACGAGGCACTGATCCGGCGCTGGTGGGAAGACCTGGGGACTCCAGCGGCTGGCTCGGCGACGGTGGGGGCGGTTCGTCCGTTCCTGTCTCGCTGGGTCAGGCGGCCACACGGCGTCCTGACGTTCAGGTTGACGCAGATGCTTACCGGGCACGGGTGCTTTGGTAAGTATCTGTGTCAAGTTGCGCGTCGGGAACCGTTGCCCGTATGCCACGAGTGTGGTGCGTCCGAGGACACCTCGCACCACACCCTCGCGGTATGCGCCGCTTGGGCTCCCCAGCGCCATGCCCTGATGGCGGTAGTGGGTGGAGACCTGTCGTTGCGAAGCGTGGTGGGGCCATGCTACGCGACGAGAGGTCCTGGTCGGCGATGGTCTCCTTCAGCGAGGCCGTCATCTCACTGAAGGAGACGGCGGAGAGGGAACGCGAGGCTAACGCCTTAGCAGACCCTCTTCGTCGCCGTCGGCTGGGGGAGAGGAGGCGTCGGTACGCCCATCTTCTCCCGCCACCCTAGAGGAGCTACTGCGGGGGGGTCTCTCGTTGACTCCCCTGCACGTCATCGGGGCGGTCGGAATGCCCTGTGAATCGAGGGCATTCCGGTTTAGGCGAGGCAGGCCCGCGGGGTACGGGCTGTCCGCAGGGGTGTTGTAGTGAATGCGCAAGCGATCCTACGCACCCCATTGCACTGCGGCGACGGGTTCCGCTGTGGGTTTTAGTGAGTAGGAGTCTCACAGTACCCTACCCATTGACGGCCGGTAGGGTCCCCATGATGGGTTTCCCCAGCGACAACAAAAAAAAAAAAAAAAAAAAAAAAAAAAAAAGGTTAGGTTAGGTTAGGTTCTCAGGGCAGTCTCAGGGCAGTTGCTGGACTGCTACTGGGCGCGTCCCCCGGGTGGCGGATAGGGGAATGCCACCACATTGGTGGTACCGGTCTTGACCGGCGCGGACCAAAACCAGTAGGCATGGGCGTGCCTTTAGGGGTTTGTTAACCCCACGGCCTAAGGGAGCACACCCTGACAGAAAAGCGCGGAGGTGGGGCGAGCCCGGCGGGCGCTTAACTGCGCAGCCCGGCTAGCACTTCGTGCAACGCCCCTCTCAAATCGTAATCCCGGGACCCGGTGTCGTTGCCATGTCTAGCGGCCGGTAACTGGGACCGATAGCCTCGGCTTAACCGCCCGGGCTGCGAGGAAGAAAACCTCTATAAAAAATCACCCCAATCCCAAGTGGCGGAGCAGCGCGAGGGGATGCGTGGCCGATGGGTAGATCGGTCGCTACTGCTACCCCCGCAAGAGTACCGGCCGAAACTCTTAGCGGGTTACGTTTTGGCTTATCCGCAGACAGGGGGCACTGTGCGGACGGACCCACCCTTCCCCCATACTCGTGGGAACAAATATGCAAGTGAATATTTCAAACCAAAAAACAAACCTTGATGTTGAGCCTGTGACGGGCGGAGAAGACGTGGTGCCTGCGACGGGCGGAGTAGATGTTGTGCCAGCGACTGGTGGTGCTGGCGCTCGGCCAAAGAGAGGTGTAGTGTCGCGTGTTGCGACAGAGGAGGTTGTGGCAAGACAGCCGCAAGTGGTGCTGACCCGGGTGGAGCTGGGGGAAAGTGCGCTGAGCAGGCTAAGTCCTACGTCCTCTTCTGGACGATTCTGGGCCGGTTCTGGCAAGGACTCCGACGGGGATAGTTTTATATCCGTAAGCTCGATTGGGAGCACGAACAGGTCCAAATTTAAAAAGGAGGCGCGAAAAAGACCGCACAAGACCAGCGGCCAGTCAGCGTCCTCTGATGAGGATACGGGGCGGCCTAAGACCAAGGCTGCTGCAAGCAGAGGGAGAGGTAGGCCTTCCACCACGGGAGAGTACGTTGGCCTGGCAGAGGCAAAGAGGGCCCTAAACGAGGCCAAGAGAGAGGAGCTAAGGTTGCGAGCCGAAGAAGAGGTGGCCGGGATGATGTCAGCGGTAAGCACTCGGGCGAGCTCGCGCCTGTCCGACGCTTCTTCGGTGACGTTGTTGGAGGAGACCGAGGGAGTTTTGGCGTTGGACCTCCAGAGAAAAGTGGCGGATAGCCTTGGAGTGATTGAGACAGTGGCTAAGAAGTCAGGAAATCTCAAAGGGGGTTTCATAAAAGCCCTAAATGAGGCGGCAAGCTCTATCTCGGCTGCAGTTGACATATTGGTCAAAAGAACGGCGTCGGAGGAAGCGGCGCAATTGAAGGCGAGTAACGCACGCCTCCAAGCGGAATTACGCGATCTCAAGCAGGAGTTTGCAGCATTGAGAGCGCAAATGGAGTCCTCTCGGGCGGATCTGCGTCCTACTACATCTGTGGCCCAGGTCCCGGCAGTTCCCCCGCCACAACATCCGGCGGGCGTGGACGAACTAGCCCAGATGATCATGGTTCAGGTGGGGACCATGATCAGTGCCCGGTTCGAGGCCCTAGAGGACCGCCTCCTGCCTGAGCGGCGAATACGCCCTCCACTGGCAGCGGACAAGCCGCAGGAAAAGGCGCCGGCAAAACCGGCGGAGAAAGAGACCGGAGTAACGACCCTGGTCGCCCCGGCAAATCCTGCCCCCATCCAAAAGAAAGGAAAGAAGAAGACGGGGAAAAAGCCGGCACAACAACCGGCTGCGCCAATCCCAACAACGGGAACTGCGCAAGCTACCTCAGCCCCTCCCACTGCTGACGGGTGGAATGTGGTAGTGAGACGGGGGGCCAAAAAGAAGACGGCTACAGTACAGCAGCCAAAGAAATCAGACGTGCCGCTCAAGAAGCAGAAAGTTGGAAAACTCCGGCCTCCTCGCTCGGCAGCGGTGGTGTTAAAGCTCCAGCCCTCAGCTGTCGAGCGGAAAGTCACATACGGGGAGGTCTTCGCTCAGGTAAAGGCGAAAGTTGACCTGACCGAGCTGGGCATCAAGGATGTACGCTTTAAGGTGGCCTCAACGGGCGCTCGAATGCTGGAGTTACCGGGGGCAAACAGCGGCGAAAAGGCGGACGTCCTTGCACAGGCATTGAAGGGGGTCTTGGACGGGGAGGACGTTAAAGTCTCCAGACCCACCAAGTGTGCGGAGCTACGGGTAACCGGTCTAGATGATTCGGTTACCCCGACAGAATTGGCGGAGGCTATCAGCCGGACAGGCGGTTGCAGCACCGATTTGGTCAAAGCGGGAGACATCCGCCGGGAGAGTTTTGGGCTGGGAACGGCGTGGGTCCGTTGCCCGGTCGTCGCTGCCAAGAAGGTAGTGGACGGTGGTCGCCTCCTAGTCGGACTGGTTTCTGCGCAGGTGAAACTGCTGCAAGCTCGGCCGCAGCGGTGCTACCGCTGCCATGAGGGAGGACATGTGGCGGCGCGGTGCACAGGGGCGATAGACCGTAGTGCGGAGTGCTACAGGTGCGGACAGCCTGGTCACCTGCGCAGCCAATGCAAGTCTGCACCACATTGCGCAGTCTGTGAGGCAGCGAAGAGGCCAGCGGACCACACGGTGGGAAGTGCCGCCTGCACCCGGTCTCAGCCGAAGAAAAGAGGGAGGAAGGCAACGTCTGGGCCAACGGCTCAGGAACAGCCGGTCCAGAATAGGACCGAGGTGGGAAGGGCCATGGAAACATAACTATGGCCCTAAAGGTTCTACAGGCGAACCTTAACCACTGCGCCAGAGCCCAGGACCTGTTTGTTCAAAGCCTGGTGCAGTGGTCGGTGCAGGTCGCTGTAATAGCGGAGCCGTATTGGGTCCCCCCGCGTGACAACTGGGCGGGCGACGACGACGGCTCGGTGGCCATCGTTTCCCAGGTCGCCGCGGGTTCCCCACCCTTCGCACGTGTTGTAAGGGGCTCGGGGTGCGTCGCGGCACTGCTGGGACAGGTCGTTGTGGTCGGGGTATATTTCTCCCCCAACAGAACCCTGGTAGAGTTTGAAGAGTTCTTGGACAGGTTGGGGGAATTAATCGCCAGATGTGGGCCTGCGGAAGTCATCGTTGCGGGGGACCTGAACGCGAAGTCCGGCATGTGGGGTTCCACAGTGGAAGATGCGCGGGGGAGAGCCCTTGGAGATTGGGTCGTTGCTACTGGCCTGACAGTGCTTAACCAGGGAACGGTCGACACGTGTGTGCGACGGCAGGGCGGGTCCATCGTGGACGTAACGTTCGCGAGCCCTGCCTTAGCGCGCCGTGTCCACGGCTGGCGAGTGCTGGATGACGTGGAGACGCTCTCGGACCACCGTTACATCCTATACGAGATCTCCACTCATCCGGCGGTGCCGCCACGCCGTAACCGAACTCGGAGGGAGGAAGGACCAAGATGGCAGTTGAGGCGCCTCAACCCGGAGGTATTGAAAGAGGCGGCGATTGTAGCCTCCTGGCTGCCCCAACACACAGTGTCCCCAACCGAGACAGCAGAGCGCATCGTGGAGATGGCGAAGCGCATTTGTGATGCCGCAATGCCTCGGTCCGGGCGTTGCCCCCCACGGCAACATGTCTGGTGGTGGACGGCGGAGATCGCTCAGCTGCGTGAGGATTGTGTCGCTGCCAGACGTCTCTACTCACACTGTCGTAGGAGGGCGCGTCGGGACCAGGCAGAAGAGGACAATAGATATGCCCGCTACGTAGAGGCGAAGGCGCGTCTAACGGCCCAGATCGCCAGGGCAATATCGGAAGGGAGAGCCGAGATGTTGGAGGGGCTCAATAGAGATCCTTGGGGCACACCATATAGATTGGTTCTAAACAAACTTCGCCCCTGGGCCCCTCCACTGACCGAAACACTCGAGCCGGAAATGTTGCGCAGTGTGCTGGACTCACTCTTCCCGCACCAGGACTTTCAGCCGCCACAGATGGGTCCACGTGGTATAGCCGATGTCGACGAAGGACTGGACGATGTCCCGGAGGTCAGCGAAGAAGAAATGGCAGTTGCTGTGGTGCGCCTGCGGGGAAAATCCGTTGCCCCCGGGCCCGACGGAATACCTGGTCGCGCCCTAGCCTTGGCGATGGACGCCTTAGGGCCTTGTGTGAGGGGACTATTCACTGCCTGTCTGGCTCAAGCCACAATTCCACAGAGGTGGAAGACAGGCAGGTTAGTCCTCCTCAGAAAGGAAGGGCGTCCGGTGGAGTCTCCTTCCGCCTACCGCCCCATCGTGTTGCTGGATGAGCTCGCCAAGCTGTTCGAGCGTATTGTCGTGGAGCGTTTAACCAAGCACATGGTGGAGGTTGGGCCGGACCTGTCGGACACGCAGTTTGGCTTCCGCGGTGGTCGCTCAACTGTGGATGCCATTCTGCGGGTCAAGTCCCGCGTGCAGGAGGCAGTTTCCCGGGGTCAGGTAGTTTTTGCGGTGTCCTTGGACATCGCAAACGCATTTAACTCCTTGCCCTGGGCTTGCATCAGGGAGGCGCTCCGCCATCACGGGGTGCCGACCTACCTGCGTCGCACTATCGGGGCTTACCTCTCCGGTAGGTCTGTGGTCTACCCTGAGCGGGACGGCTGGGGAAGACATGAAGTGTCGTGCGGTGTTCCACAGGGCTCGGTTCTCGGGCCTCTCCTGTGGAACATCGGCTACGACTGGGTGTTGAGGGGTAGCACGCTGAGGGGAGTCAGTGTAGTGTGCTACGCGGATGACACCCTAGTCTTGGCGCAGGCGAATAGCCATAGGGAGGCGGCGCTGCTGGCAACGGCGGGAGTGGCTCACATCGTTAGCAGAATACGCAGGTTGGGGCTGGAGGTAGCCCTGGAAAAATCCGAGGCGCTATGTTTTCACGGCCCTCGAAGGGCACCTCCTCCGGGCACTCACATAACGGTGGGCGGAGTCCGCATCGGCTTGTCGAGTACAATGAGATACTTGGGGCTCTTGCTCGACAGCCGGTGGAATTTCAAGGCGCATTTTAATGCCCTTGCGCCGAAACTTAGAAAGACGGCCGGTGCACTGAGCAGATTGCTGCCCAATGTGAGCGGACCGAGTTGCTCCAGCAGGCGCCTATACCTCGGAGTCCTGCGGTCCATGGCGCTCTACGGCGCCCCGGTTTGGTCAGACGCTCTCTGCCGCGAAAACGTGGCAGTTCTGCGGCAGTCGCAAAGGGTGATGGCGACGCGGGTAATAAGGGGGTATCGGACCATATCGGGTGAAGCGGCGTGCGTGCTGGCTGGAGTTACACCCTGGGACCTGGATGCACTTTCCTTGGCGTCGTCCTATTGTCGGCGTCGAGGCCTTGCGTCCAGGGACCTCAGTCCAGCACCGCACGAGAGCGAGGAGGAGCGAGATTCCGCACTTGAGGAGTGGCTCTGCAGGCTAGAACATCCTTCCGCTGGTCGCAGGACCATTGACGCGGTTCGCCCTGTTCTTAGGCAGTGGTTGGCGAGACGTCACGGCGTCCTCACCTTCCGGTTGACGCAGGTCCTTACGGGGCACGGGTGCTTCGGCAGATACCTGTGCCGCGTCGCCGGGAGAGAGCCGGATCCACGCTGCCACCACTGCCACGGCTGCGTCGATGAGACGGCCCAGCACGTGCTGGAGGAGTGCCCAGCTTGGGCGTCAGAGCGTGAGGCGCTCATAAGTGTTGTGGGGGCGGACCTGACGCTGCCGGCCGTGATCTCTGCCATGGCCGAAAGCGAAAGGTCCTGGGGTGCCGTCCTGTCCTTCTGCGAGGACGTGATGTCGCAGAAGGAGGCGGCGGAGAGGGCGAGAGAGGCCAACGCCGAGCTCGCCATCCGCCGCAGGAGGACCGGGCGCCGGAGAGCGGCCCACGAACGCCGCCTCCCCCCCTAACACCAGCCAGAGGGCGGCAGACTTGGGGAAGTCTGCCGCCTAATCACCTGGCCCGAGTAGGCGCGCGCGGTGTCCCCCGCGCGCTACTCCAAACGGTGGTCGTAGAGGGTGCCACCCTCCGACACCGAGACGTGCCGTAGGGCAATCGCCGTCGGGGTTCGCGGATGATTTTCCGGTTCCCGTGGCCCCGACCTGGAGGCGAATGTGGTGGACACAGTCAGGTTTTAGTGGGTAGGCTGCCGTGCGTTTACCACCTGTAGCGCGGCAGGAGCCCCACATAACCCGTCGTTCTTCCCCAGGCGGCGGGTACCCGGCAACAGGGTTTCCTGACTATAAAAAAAAAAAAAAAAAAAAAAAAAAAAAAAAAAAAAAAAAAAAAAAAAAAGGTTCTCAGGGCAGTTGCTGGACTGCTACTGGGCGCGTCCCCCGGGTGGCGGATAGGGGAATGCCACCACATTGGTGGTACCGGTCTTGACCGGCGCGGACCAAAACCAGTAGGCATGGGCGTGCCTTTAGGGGTTTGTTAACCCCACGGCCTAAGGGAGCACACCCTGACAGAAAAGCGCGAGGTGGGGCGGGTCCGGCGGGTGCTTAATTGCGCAGCCGGACATGCACCAGGGTGCACCCCCCCCTCAACTCGTAATCCCGGTTCCTGGTGTCGTTGATCACGTCTAGCGGCCGGGACTGGGAACGAGGGCCTTGGCTTAACCGCCCGGGCTGCGAGGAAGAAAACCTCTCTAAAAAATTACCCCAATCCCAAGCGGAGAAGCAGCGCGAGGGGATGCGTGGCCGATGGGAAGATCGGTCCCTACTGCTTCCCCCGCCAGAGTACCGGCCGACACTCTGGGCGGGTTATCGAAGGCTTATCCGGGTGCAGGGGGCACCACACGGATGGACGGAGTATTTCCCCCATACTCGTGGGATCTAATTATGCAGACTGATCAAACTAAAATAAATTTCGATGTGGAGCCTGTGACGGGCGGAGTGACGTATGAGCCAGTGTTTGGCGTAGTTGATTTGGCTTCGGAGGGAAGCGAATCGGATGGGTGTCTTACGGACGCTTCGCTGGGGCGTAAGAGGCCCCAGAAGACCATGGCGATCTCGTCCAGCTCGGATACTGAGACCGAAAGGACGGTCAGCGCCAGAAGGGCGAAGGCACGAAAAGAGGGGGGTACACCAGGTACTGGTATCGCTCGTGCACGGCGTGAGCTCGAGAGCATGGAGGAGGGAGCGAGAGAGGCGGAATTCGAGAGGCGCTTACACCAGCGTACTTTCGGTAAGGCGGGCTCAAGCGCACCCAAGGTCCGTAAGGCTGGCACATCTGTGCCAACGGACTCTGAGGCGTCGGCGTCTGAGGCCCCGGCCTCAAGAGACCCGGCCGAGCAGACGGCCGACGAACTTAAGGAGCTCGCCAGCAAGAGCGTGGCGGCGGTACTGGAGGTGGCCCAAAAATCGGGTAATCTGAAGGGCACCATGCAAAAAATGCTTAAGGAGTCCGCCGCCACGCTGCAAAAGATTGTGGAGGCGCTGGCAGGGCGTACGGTGGCGGATGAGGTCCAGAACCTCAAGAAGGATAACGCCCGCCTTCGTCACGAGACGGAGGGGCTGAAGGCGGAGTTAAAGGCTCACCGGCGAGAGTTTTGTGAGCTCCGTAAGGAGCTCTCGGTGACCAAGGCCGGTCCCTCAGATGCCTTCGCGGGGACTGGTTAGAGGAGATACGGGCCTCTATCGTCACCTCAGTGGGGTCGCTAATTGATGCCCGGTTCGCCGGGATAGAAGATCGGCTCCTCCCGGAGAGGAATATGCGTCCCCCACTTGCGGCGGATAGGCGACGCGTAGCGACTGCGCCAGTGGCTCCCCCGAGCCCTGCCCCGAGATCTTCTCCCCCGAGGCAAGTGCCAGCGCCGGCCGTGGCCGTGGCAGTCGGGGGCTCCGCAGCCCAAGGGGGCAAAGGGAAGGGCAAGGGAAAAGGGAAGGGGAAGGCAGCGGCTCCTGCGCGACCGCTTCCACCTGCACCTGCGGTTGCTGCACCAGCTCCTCCTCCGCCGGTGGCCGGGCCGAGTCGCCCCGCTGCCCCGCAAGAAGGCACCTGGGCCACCGTGGTGAAGAAGGGGAAAGGAAAGGGGAAAAAGACAACCCCTTCCACCCCAGCCGCAGCTCCAGTGGCGGCAGCGAGGGCTCCGAGGGCTCCCCAGGCTCAGCAGAAGCCGAAAATCCCAGCTCAGCCGCGCACGGCCGCGGTAATCATAACGGTACCGCAGGAGGCCGCCTCGAAGGGCGTCTCCTACGCTAGGGTCCTTGAGAGGGCCCAACAAAGCGTGGACCTGCGGGAGCTGGGGATCACCGGGGGGCTTTCGGTGAGGGTGGCGGCGACAGGAGCTCGGCTCCTTGAGCTCCCTTCCTCCGCTGCGCCGGAGGTTGCAGACAGGCTGGCGGAGAAGCTCCGCCAGGTCCTGGACGGGCTGGCGACCGTCGCGCGCCCAGCGAAGATGGCCGATCTCCGTGTGGATGGTCTTGATGATTCGTCCACAAAGGAGAAGGTGGCTGCGGCGGTCGCCAGGGCGGCCAATTGCCCCGTGGCCAGTGTGAAGGTGGGAGAGATCCGCACGGGGCGGGGCGGTGTGGGCTCGGTCGTGGTTCGATGCCCCGCCACGGCGGCCAAAGTCGTGGTCGACGCCGGCCGGCTCCTCGTGGGCTGGAGCTCGGCCAAGGTGGAGGTCCTGGAGCAGCGCCCATTGCGCTGCTTCAGGTGCATGGGCATCGGCCACACCTGGCCTGTGTGCCCGTCCAGGGTTGAGAGGGGCCGCCTCTGCTACCGGTGTGGTGGCGAGGGGCACCAGTCCGCGGACTGCAGCGCGAAAACCATGCGCTGCGCCGTGTGCGCGGACGCGGGGCGCCCCTCGGGGCACATAATGGGCGGAGGCGAGTGCCACCCGCCCGTTACGAAGGGGAAGACGGCCCAACGGACCAGGGCCGCCCCCGGTGTGAGTAGCCGCCAGGCTGGGGAGGAAGCGCGTATGTCCTCATAATGGTCGGACACCAGCGCTTCCTCCAGGGGAATTTGAACCACTCGGCCGGAGCGCAGGACCTTTTCCTGCAGTCCATGGCCGAGTGGGAGATAGACCTGGCGGCGGCCTGTGAGCCCTATTTTGTCCCTCACCAGCCGAACTGGGTGGGGGACCTAGAGGGCTCCGTGGCCATAGTGTCTGGGAGCAGCACCGGCCCCCGTCTCTCGGCAATCGAGAGGGGCCAAGGACTCGTCGTGGCAGGGTGGGGAGAGTACGCCATCGTTGCGGTGTACTTCTCCCCCAACCGCAGTCTGGCGGAGTTCGAGGTCTTCCTCGACTCCGTCCGCGCTGCGGTCTGCAGGCAGTCGCCGAGGCCCACTATCGTCCTCGGCGACTTCAATGCCAAGTCCTTGGCCTGGGGGAATCCCACGTCGGACGCTCGAGGGCGAGCGGTTCAGACGTGGGCCCTACTCTCCGGTCTGTCCCTACTCAATGTGGGGACGGCATTCACGTGCGTGCGGCAGCAGGGGGGGTCCGTGGTGGACCTAACGTTCGCCACCCCCGCCGTCGCACGCAACGTGATCAACTGGAGGGTAGAGGAGGAGGTGGAGACCCTGTCGGACCACAATTACGTCCGATTTGAGGTCTCCACCCGTCCGGTGCCGATGGACCGCCCAAGGGGGCCCGCTCGAGCGTTCCCGAGGTGGGCCCTAGGCCGGCTTGACACAGAGCTGGCCAGGGAGGCGGCCATCGTCGAAGCTTGGAGCTCCCAGGGGAGTGTGGTGGGCGCCAGTTCCGACGTGGAGGAACTGGCTGGCCGTATTCGCGACGCCCTTACGAGGGTGTGCGATACGGCCATGCCGCGTGTGAGGCGGTTTGACCGGCGTCGTCGAAGTGTCTATTGGTGGTCGCCCGAGATCGCACAACTTCGGGCGACCTGCAATAGACACAGGAGGGCTTATGTCAGGTGTCGCAGAAGGAATGGCCTGGATCCTGTCCTGGAGAGCGAGCTGCGGGTGACCTATCGGTCAGCAAAAAAGGCCCTGCAGCTCGCCATCAGCCAGGCCAAGGCGGCGGCCCGCCAGGAAATGCTGGCGGGCCTGGATCGGGATCCGTGGGGGCGCCCGTATATCAGCGCGCGGAACAAGCTCCGCGCGCATGGCGCCCCGATCACGGAGACCACGCCGCCCGACGTCCTCCTGCGACTGGTGGGAGGCCTGTTCCCGGAGCCCTCCGGGCACGTCCCCCCGGTGATGTGTCCTCCCTCACGCCATGAGGGAGTCGATGAATTCCCCCCAATCACCGAGGGGGAGATGGAACTGGCCCGCGATAAGCTGCGGGCCAGAAAGACGGCGCCGGGACCGGATGGTATTCCGGGGCGAGTTCTGTGCATCGCCCTGGAATACCTGGGAGGGGATCTTCGGGACCTCTTCAACGCGTGTCTCCGTGTTGGACAGTTCCCGAAGATCTGGAAGGAGGGGATGTTGTGCCTGTTGCCCAAGGAGGGTCGTCCTCTGGACTCCCCTTCGGCATACAGGCCGATCGTGATGCTGAGTGAGATGGGCAAACTCTTCGAGAGAATTCTCGTTGCCCGTCTTACTCAGCATCTCGAGGAGGTGGGGCCGGGCCTTTCAGAGGCTCAGTTCGGGTTCAGGGCGGGTCGGTCGACCGTGGACGCCCTGAACGCCCTGAAGGTTCGGTCCTTGGCCGCGGTGGAGGAGGGAGACGTGCTTCTAGCCGTCTCATTGGATGTGGCCAACGCCTTCAACACCCTGCCGTTTGAGACGCTACGAGAGGCACTTCGGTACCATGAGGTGCCTCTCTATCTCCGGCGGGTGTTGGACGCGTACCTCCGCGACAGGCAGGTCGTGTGGACGGGGGCAGATGGGGTGGTCGGTCGGCGACGTGTCGACTGCGGGGTTCCACAAGGGGCCGTTTTGGGCCCGGTACTGTGGAACCTCGGGTATGACTGGCTCCTGCGTTGTCCGCTTCTCCCCGGGCTCGGTGTCATCGCTTATGCTGATGACACCCTCGTCACAGCCCGGGGGCGCTCTTACGAGGAAGCGGCACGCTTGGCCACAGTCGGCACCAACCTAGTCGTCGACCGTATAGGGTTGATGGGCCTGAGGGTCTCCGTCTCCAAAACGGAGGCCCTCCTTTTTCATGGCCCACGCAGGGGTGCCCCCCGCAACGCCTGTCTGCGGGTCCAGGGTAGGATGGTGGAGGTACGGGCCCAGATGAAATATCTGGGCCTGACCCTGGACGGACGCTGGACGTTTCGTGTCCATTTCGCCCAGCTCACCCCGAGACTGATAGGCGCCGCCTCGGCCCTCGGCAGACTTCTGCCGAATGTCGGGGGCCCTGGATCTCCTTGCCGGCGGCTCTACGCCGGCATCGTGAGGTCCATGGCACTGTACGGTGCCCCCGTGTGGATGGACGCCCTCTCCGCACCGAACAGGGCCCAACTGCGCAAGGCGCAACGGGTCCTGGCGGTGAGGGCGGTGCGGGGATACCGTACGGTGTCCTTTACGGCGGCGACACTTCTGGCGGGCGATCCGCCCTGGGAACTCCAGGCGGAGGTGCTCGCCGAAGTCTATCAGTATCGGGCGAGTGAGCGGGCACGAGGGGAACGTCCAGCGCGGGAGGGAGTCGCTCGGATCAGGCGCCTAGCTGACGAGGCACTGATCCGGCGCTGGTGGGAAGATCTGGGGACTCCAGCGGCTGGCTCGGCGACGGTGGGGGCGGTTCGTCCGTTCCTGTCTCGCTGGGTCAGGCGGCCACACGGTGTCCTGACGTTCAGGTTGACGCAGATGCTTACCGGGCACGGGTGCTTTGGTAAGTATCTGTGTCAAGTTGCGCGTCGGGAACCGTTGCCCGTATGCCACGAGTGTGGTGCGTCCGAGGACACCTCGCACCACACCCTCGCGGTATGCGCCGCTTGGGCTCCCCAGCGCCATGCCCTGATGGCGGTAGTGGGTGGAGACCTGTCGTTGCGAAGCGTGGTGGGGGCCATGCTACGCGACGAGAGGTCCTGGTCGGCGATGGTCTCCTTCAGCGAGGCCGTCATCTCACTGAAGGAGACGGCGGAGAGGGAACGCGAGGCTAACGCCTTAGCAGACCCTCTTCGTCGCCGTCGGCTGGGGGAGAGGAGGCGTCGGTACGCCCATCTTCTCCCGCCACCCTAGAGGAGCTACTGCGGGGGGGTCTCTCGTTGACTCCCCTGCACGTCATCGGGGCGGTCGGAATGCCCTGTGAATCGAGGGCATTCCGGTTTAGGCGAGGCAGGCCCGCGGGGTACGGGCCGTCCGCAGGGGTGTTGTAGTGAATGCGCAAGCGATCCTACACACCCCATTGCACTGCGGCGACGGGTTCCGCTGTGGGTTTTAGTGAGTAGGAGTCTCACAGTACCCTACTCATTGACGGCCGGTAGGGTCCCCATGATGGGTTTCCCCAGCGTCAACAAAAAAAAAAAAAAAAAAAAAAAAAAAAAAAAAAAAAAAAAAAAAAAAAAAAAGGTTAGGTTAGGTTAGGTTCCCGGGGCAGAGGCTGACTGCTACCGGGCGCGTCCCCCGGGTGGCGGATAGGGGAATGCCACTCGCGACTGTTCCCCCAGACAGGAGCTTGTGGTACCGGAGCAATCCGGCGCGGACCAACAGCCAGGAGGGGCAGGGGGAGCGGTGTCAGGAGGGCGCCGTCTCCTCCTTGGAGGTAGCGCGGTGTCTCCGGCCGTTTTGCGGTAGGAGGCGCTGCGCGGGCCGTGCTGCCGGGGCTAGCCCGTCGGTGCGGCGGCTGGAGCGGGGCCATTTCGGTGGTCCTGCGTCTGGCGTGGTTGTCGGCAGCCATCTTGGTCCGGAGGTGGGCCGACGGTAGGGGGGCCGCGGGGGAAGAGGAGTGTCGGTATGGCGATGCGCCGCTCGTCCCTATCTCCCGCGGCCTAGCGGGGCCACCACCGTTAGATGGTGGACGCGGTGGGGCTGCAGAGGAAGAGGAGTGTCGGTGTGTCGTTGCCGCTCTCCCTGTCCTCTGCAGCCGATTGGAGGTGGCCCACTTCGGTGGGCGGAGGTTGGTTTTGATGGGGCTGCTCCGGGTACCTCTCTGGTGTAGCAGAGTTGACTGTGGAGCAGCCTCATCGGTATGGTGGTCAGCCATGGGCAGACCTGCCGCCGGGGCGCCGTAGTAGTTATGCGCGAGCGATCCTGCGGCGTCCCATTAAGGCGGAGGGGAGGGGAATGTCGGGTTTTAGTGGGTAGTACCGGCTCTTCTAGCCGGTGAGCCCCACATAACCACCTGGGGGGGGAGGGGGGGTTTATCAGGTGGCATGCGTAAATGCATTTCCCGACAAAAAAAAAAAAAAAAAAAAAAAAAAAAAAAAAAAAAAAAAAAAAAGGTTAGGTTAGGTTAGGTTACTATCAAGCTTCAGCCCGCAGCCGTCGAACGGAATTTAACATACGGAGAGGTGTTTGCCCAGGTAAAGCAAAAGCTGGACCTAAACGACCTGGGCATCAACGACCTAAGGTATAAGGTGGCTGCAACAGGCGCCAGGATGCTGGAGATACCTGGTTCCAATAAGGATGACAAGGCCGATGCCCTAGCTCAGCAGCTGAGAACTATCTTGGCCGCGGAGGATGTACACATCTCTCGTCCAATGAAATGTGCCGAACTGCAGATACTAGGTCTTGACGACTCGGTAACAGTGGAAGACCTGACTGAAGCTGTCAGCAAGATGGGAAGCTGCTCCAAGGAGATGATAAAGGTCGGGGAGATACGCCGCAATCAGATAGGCCTAGGAACAGCCTGGATCAAATGTCCTGTGATGGCTGCTAAAAAGGTCGCAGATGGGGGCAGAATACGAGTTGGTTTTGTATCGGCCCAAGCCAAACTGCTACAGCCCCGACCCCAGCGGTGCTTCCGCTGTCATGAAGTGGGGCACGTGGTGGCTAAGTGCAAAAGCGGTAATGACCGGAGCAACCAATGTTTCCGATGTGGACTCCCGGGACACAAGCGTGGGCAATGCTCTGCCACGCCGCACTGCCCGGTATGTGAGGTGGCCAAGAGGCCGGCCAATCATATAGTTGGGAGCAAAGCTTGCACCCGGGCCCCGGCTCGTTGCCGTCCTGCGACTAAGACAGTCGAGCCGCCCACGGAGGATCTGGGAGCTGACAACAATAATGGCCACTGCCACTAAATGTTTGCAGGCGAACCTAAACCACTGTGCCAGAGCTCAAGACTTGCTGGTCCAGAGCCTGGTGCAGTGGTCGGTACAGGTGGCGATTATAGCGGAGCCGTATTTTGTTCCCCCGCGGGATAATTGGGCCGGGGATGAAAATGGGCAGGTCGCCATCGTGACCCAGGTCGCCGCCGGCGCCCCGCCTTTTGCACGGATTGTAAAGGGGTCGGGATATGTCGCGGCACTGCTGGGTCGGTTGGTTGTGATTGGGGCATATTTCTCCCCCAACAAAACTCTGGCAGAATTTGAAGAGTTCTTAGACGAGTTGGGGGAAGTAATTGCCAGGTTTGAGCCGGCAGAAGTTCTCCTCGCGGGGGACTTGAATTCGAAGTCCACCATGTGGGGATCGACAGTGGAGGATGCGCGAGGAAGGGAGCTCGCGGAGTGGGCCGTTGCTACCGGCCTGACGATCCTGAACCAGGGAACGGTCGACACGTGCGTGCGACGGCAGGGCGGGTCCATCGTGGACGTAACGTTCGCGAGCCCTGCTTTAGCGCGCCGTGTCCACGGCTGGCGAGTGCTGGATGATGTGGAGACACTTTCGGACCACCGTTACATCAGATATGAGATCTCCACTCATCCGGCGGTGCCGCCAAGCCCTAACCGAACCCTGAGGGGGGAGGGTCCGCGGTGGCAGGTGAAGCGCCTCAATCCGGAGGTGCTGAAAGAGGCGGCAATTGTAGCCGCTTGGCTGCCTCATGAAATTACATCCCCGGAAGATACAGCAAGGCGGATTGAAGAGCTGGCGAAGCGCATTTGCGATGCCGCAATGCCTCGTTCCGGACGTCGCCCTCCTAAGAAACAGGTATGGTGGTGGACGGCAGAAATCGCGCAACTGCGTGAGGACTGCGTCGCTGCCAGACGCCTGTTCTCGCATTACCGAAGGAGGGTGCATCGAGATAGGGCGGAGGAGGATCGTAGATATGCAGGATATGTGGAGGCGAAGGCGAGCCTGCAAGCTCAGATTGCCAAGGCCATTGCTGAGGGGAGGGCCGCAATGTTGGAGGGGCTCAATGAAGATCCCTGGGGCACACCGTACAGACTGGTCATGGACAAGCTCCGCCCCTGGGCTCCCCCAATCACTGAGTCGCTCGATAGGGAAGTGCTGCGAAGTGTGTTGGAGAATTTATTTCCACACCGACATAACTTTGCGCCGCCGCAGATGGCTCCGAGTGCAACGGCTGAAGAGGCTGAAGGGCAGGAGGAAGTGCCGGAAGTCGATGAGGACGAGATGGCAGTTGCAGTAGCGCGCCTGCGGAGAAAATCGGTCGCACCCGGGCTGGATGGAATACCGGGTCGCGCTCTAGTCCTGGCGATGGACGCTTTAGGGCCTTGTATGAGGGGACTATTCACTGCCTGTCTGGCTCAAGCCACAATTCCACAGAGGTGGAAGACAGGCAGGCTAGTCCTCCTCAGGAAGGAAGGGCGTCCAGCGGAGTCTCCCTCTGGTTACCGCCCCATCGTGCTTTTGAGTGAGATAGCTAAGTTGTTCGAGCGCATCGTGGTAGAACGCCTAATCAAGCACATGGCGGAGGTCGGGCCAGATCTATCGGACACGCAGTTTGGCTTCCGCGGTGGTCGCTCAACCGTGGATGCCATCCTGTGGGTGAAGTCCCGAGCGCAGGATGCGGTCTCCCGGGGTGAGGTAGTTTTTGCGGTGTCCCTGGACATCGCAAACGCCTTTAACTCTTTGCCCTGGGCTTGCATCAGGGAAGCACTCCGATATCACGGGGTGCCCACCTACCTGCGTCGCGTTATCAAGGATTACCTCTCCGATAGATCGGTGGTCTTTCCCGAGCGGGACGGCTGGGGGAGACGCGAGGTGTCGTGCGGTGTTCCACAGGGCTCGGTACTTGGGCCGCTCCTGTGGAACATCGGTTACGACTGGGTGCTGAGGGGTAGGACACTAACGGGAATCAGCGTAGTGTGTTACGCAGATGACACCCTCGTCTTGGCGCGGGCGAAGAGCCACAGAGAGGCGGCGATATTGGCGACGGCGGGAGTGGCCCATATAGTCAGTAGGATAAGGTGGTTGGGATTGGAGGTTGCTCTCGGGAAATCGGAAGCGATCTGTTTCCATGGCCCTAGAAGAGCACCTCCACCGGACACCCACATCACGGTCGGCGGAGTCCGCATCGGCTTGTCGAGCACGATGAAGTACCTGGGACTCGTGCTCGACGGCCGGTGGAACTTCCGGGCCCATTTCAAAAACCTCGCACCAAAACTGACGAAGACAGCGGGTGCACTCGGAAGATTACTACCGAACGTCAGTGGACCGAATTGCGCCAGTAGGCGCTTGTATCTTGGAGTCTTGAGGTCCATGGCGCTTTAACGGTGCCCCGGTATGGGCAGATGCTCTCAGTCGCGAGAACGTGGCTGTCTTGCGGCAGTCACAAAGAATAATGGCGACAAGAGTCGTGCGAGGGTACCGGACCATCTCGGGCGAAGTAGCGTGCGTGCTGGCTGGAGTACTACCCTGGGACCTGGATGCGCTTTCCTTGGCGTCGACCTATTGTCGGCGTCGAGGCTATGCATCCGGGGACCTGAGTCCAGACACGCACGAGAGCGAGGAGCGGGATGCCGCACTTGAGGGATGGCTTAGTAGATTAGAGCACCCCTCGGCTGGACATAGGACAATTGACGCAGTTCGCCCCGTCTTTAGGCAGTGGTTGGCGAGACGTCACGGTGTCCTCACTTTCCGGCTGACGCAGGTCCTCACGGGGCACGGGTGCTTCGGCGGATACCTGTGCCGCGTCGCCGGAAGAGAACCGGATCCACGCTGCCACCACTGCCACAACTGCGTTGACGAGTCCGCACAGCATGTGCTGGCAGAGTGCCCAGCGTGGCAGTCAGAGCACGAGGCGCTTTGTAGTGTGGTGGGGGCTGACCTGACGTTGCCGGCCGTGATTTCAGCCATGGTCGGTGACGAAAGGTCATGGGCTGCCGTCCTATCCTTTTGCGAGGATGTAATGTCGCGGAAGGAGGCGGCGGAGAGAGAAAGGGAGGTGACTTCCGATCTTGCCATCCGCCGCAAAAGGACCGGGCGCCGGAGAGCGGCCCACGATCGCCGCCTCCCCCCCTAACACCAGCCAGAGGGCGGTAGACTTGGGGAAGTCTGCCGCCTAACAACCTGGCCCGAGTAGGCGCGCGCGGTGTCCGCCGTGCGCCACTCCAGAAGAGTCGTAGAGGGTAGTGCTCCCACCCTCCGACACCGAGTCGTGCCGTTGGGCAATCGCCGTCGGGGTCGCGGATGATTTCCTGGTTCCCGTGGCCCCCGACCTCAAGGCGAGTAAGGTGGACACCGTCAGGTTTTAGTGGGTAGGCTGCCGCGCGTTTACTACCTTTGCGCGGCAGGAGCCCCACATAACCCGTCGTTTTTCCCCAGGCGGCGGGTACCCGGCAACAGGGTTTCCTGACGTAAAAAAAAAAAAAAAAAAAAAAAAAAAAAAAAAAAAAAAAAAAAGGTTAGGTTAGGTTAGGTTAGGTTAGGTTGGAGGTTGAGGTTGGACCTTACTGCGTTGTTGTTGGATGTTATTGATATTATTACGATTGTTTATGCTTACCGGTTCTGATTGATGCTCACGTGACTTGATTTTTGGCTTGTTTTTCTGGATTTTTGGTTCTTTCTTGTGTTTTGGATTTTGTTGTAAAGTTGTGTGTTTTGGGTGTTTAGGGGTGTCTGAGGCATGGACTCGGACACGTCCGAGGGTGCGGACACCGATACGTCAGTGGGGCGTAAGCGGACCCACCCTTTACCGCCATTGACGGTATCCTCCGGATCGGACACCGAGACGGAGATGACCGTTGGCGCTAGGGTGGTGAAAGCGCGTAGGGTGACGTCCCAGAGGGGCGCGAAGAGTGCGGGGGGTTCGGGCGTTGCTCGCGCACGCCGGGAATTAAAAGAATTGGAGGCGGAGGCTCGCGAATTGGAGTTCGAGCGAAAGCTCAATCAGCGGACCTACCGCAAGGCTGGCACATCGGTGCCAACCGACTCTGAGGCGTCGGGATCGGAAGTCCCGGCCCAGAGAGACCCGGCCGAGCAGTCGGCCGAAGAGCTGAAGGAGCTTGCCAGCAGGAGCGTGGCGGCAGTGATTGAAGTGGCCCAAAAATCGGGCAATTTGAAGGGCACGTTCCAGAAGCTGCTTAAAGAGTCTGCCGCCACGCTGCAAAAGGTGGTGGAGGCTCTGGCGGGGCGTACGGTGGCGGATGAGGTTGCGCACCTCCAAAGGGATAATGCCCGTCTTCGTCGCGAGACGGAAGGGCTGAAGGCGGAAATAAAGGCCCACCGAAGGGAATTTTGTGAGCTGCGGAAGGAGCTGGCGGCGTCCAAAGCTGGTCCCTCGGATACCTTCGCGGGGGACTGGCTGGAGGAAATCAGGGCCTCCATCGTCGCCTCAGTAGGGACTCTGATTGACGCCCGATTCGCCGGGATTGAGGAACGCCTTCTCCCGGCGAAGACCATGCGTCCCCCGCTTGCGGCGGACAGGCGCCGTGAGGCGGCTGCGTCAATGGCTCCCCCGAGCCCGGCTCCGAGATCCTCCCCCCCGAGGCAACTGCCAGCACCGGCTGTTGCCATTGCTGACGGGGGTTCTGCAGCCCAGGGTGGCAAGGGCAAGGGGAAAGGTAAGGGAAAAGGGAAGGCCGCGGCTCCTGCACGCCCACTTCCCCCTGCTCCTGTGGCGGCTGCCCGAGCTCCTCCACCGCCGGTTGCCGGGCCGAGTCGCCCCGCTGCCGTGCAGGACGACACCTGGGCCACCGTAGTGAGGAAAGGGAAGGGGAAGGCGAAGAAGTCGGCCCCTCCCGCTTCAGCCTCCGCGCCTGCAGCGGCGAAGCCTCAGAAGGCTCCCCAGGCTTCGCAGAAGCCCAAGGTCCCCGCTCAGCCGCGCACAGCCGCGGTGATAATCACGGTCCCGCAGGAGGCCGCGGCAAAGGGCATTACCTATGCTAGGGTCCTTGAGAGGGCCCAGCAGAGTGTGGACCTGAGGGAGATTGGGATTACGGGGGGGCTTTCGGTGAGGGTGGCGGCGACGGGGGCTCGGCTCCTCGAGCTCCCTTCCTCCGTTGCGCCGGAGGTGGCGGACAGGCTGGCGGAGAAGCTCCGCCAGGTCCTGGACGGGCTGGCGACCGTCGCGCGCCCCGCTAAGATGGCCGATCTCCGGGTGGACGGGCTCGATGATTCGGCCACAAAGGAGAAGGTGGCTGCGGCGGTCGCAAGGGCGGCCAACTGCCCCGTGGCCAACATCAAGGTTGGGGAGATCCGCACGGGGCGGGGCGGCGTGGGCTCGGTCGTGGTACGATGCCCCGCCACGGCCGCTAAAGTCGTGGTTGACGCCGGAAGGCTCCTCGTCGGCTGGAGTTCGGCCAAGGTGGAGGTCCTGGAGCAGCGCCCACTGCGCTGCTTCAGGTGCATGGGCATCGGCCACACCTGGCCTGTGTGCCCGTCCAGGGTGGAGAGGGGCCGCCTATGTTACCGCTGCGGCGGCGAGGGGCACCAGTCCGCGGACTGCAGCGCGAAAACCGTGCGCTGCGCCGTGTGCGCGGATGCAGGGCGCCCCTCGGGGCACATCATGGGCGGGGGCGACTGCCACCCGCCCGTTACGAAGGGGAAGACGGCCCAACGGACCAGGGCCGCCCCCGGTGTGAGTAGCCGCCAGGCTGGGGAGGAAGCGCGCATGTCCTCATAATGGTCGGACACCAGCGCTTCCTCCAGGGGAATTTGAACCACTCGGCCGGAGCGCAGGACCTTTTCCTGCAGTCCATGGCCGAGTGGGAGATAGACCTGGCGGCGGCCTGCGAGCCCTATTTTGTCCCTCACCAGCCGAACTGGGTGGGGGACCTAGAGGGTTCCGTGGCAATAGTGTCTGGGAGCAGCACCGGCCCCCGTCTCTCGGCAATCGAGAGGGGCCAAGGACTCGTCGTGGCAGGGTGGGGAGAGTACGCCATCGTGGCGGTGTACTTCTCCCCCAACCGCAGTCTGGCGGAGTTCGAGGTCTTCCTCGACTCCGTCCGCGCTGCGGTCTGCAGGCAGTCGCCGAGGCCCACTATCGTCCTCGGCGACTTCAATGCCAAGTCCTTGGCCTGGGGGAATCCCACGTCGGACGCTCGAGGGCGAGCGGTTCAGACGTGGGCCCTACTCTCCGGTCTGTCCCTACTCAATGTGGGGACGGCGTTCACGTGCGTGCGGCAGCAGGGGGGGTCCGTGGTGGACCTAACGTTCGCCACCCCCGCCGTCGCACGCAACGTGATCAACTGGAGGGTAGAGGAGGAGGTGGAGACCCTGTCGGACCACAATTACGTCCGATTTGAGGTCTCCACCCGGCCGGTGCCGATGGACCGCCCAAGGGGGCCCTCTCGAGCGTTCCCGAGGTGGGCCCTAGGCCGGCTTGACACAGAGCTGGCCAGGGAGGCGGCCATCGTCGAAGCTTGGAGCTCCCAGGGGAGTGTGGTGGGCGCCAGTTCCGACGTGGAGGAACTGGCTGGCCGTATTCGCGACGCCCTTACAAGGGTGTGCGATACGGCCATGCCGCGTGTGAGGCGGTTTGACCGGCGTCGTCGAAGTGTCTATTGGTGGTCGCCCGAGATCGCACAACTTCGGGCGACCTGCAATAGACACAGGAGGGCTTACGTGAGGTGTCGCAGGAGGAATGGCCTGGACCCTGTCCTGGAGAGCGAGCTGCGGGTGACCTATCGGTCAGCAAAAAAGGCCCTGCAGCTCGCCATCAGCCAGGCCAAGGCGGCGGCCCGCCAGGAAATGCTGGCGGGCCTGGATCGGGATCCGTGGGGGCGCCCGTATATCAGCGCGCGGAACAAGCTCCGCGCGCATGGCGCCCCGATCACGGAGACCACGCCGCCCGACGTCCTCCTGCAACTGGTGGGAGGCCTGTTCCCGGAGCCCTCCGGGCACGTCCCCCCGGTGATGTGTCCTCCCTCACGCCATGAGGGAGTCGACGAATTCCCCCCAATCACCGAGGGGGAGATGGAACTGGCCCGCGATAAACTGCGGGCCAGAAGAACGGCGCCGGGACCGGATGGTATTCCGGGGCGAGTTCTGTGCATCGCCCTGGAATACCTGGGAGGGGATCTTCGGGACCTCTTCAACGCGTGTCTCCGTGTTGGACAGTTCCCGAAGATCTGGAAGGAGGGGATGTTGTGCCTGTTGCCCAAGGAGGGTCGTCCTCTGGACTCCCCTTCGGCATACAGGCCGATCGTGATGCTGAGTGAGATGGGCAAGCTCTTCGAGAGAATTCTCGTTGCCCGTCTTACTCAGCATCTCGAGGAGGTGGGGCCGGGCCTTTCAGAGGCTCAGTTCGGGTTCAGGGCGGGTCGGTCGACCGTGGACGCCCTGAACGCCCTGAAGGTTCGGTCCTTGGCCGCGGTGGAGGAGGGAGACGTGCTTCTAGCCGTCTCGTTGGACGTGTGGCCAACGCCTTCAACACCCTGCCGTTTGAGACGCTACGAGAGGCACTTCGGTACCATGAGGTGCCTCTCTATCTCCGGCGGGTGTTGGACGCGTACCTCCGCGACAGACAGGTCGTGTGGACGGGGGCAGATGGGGTGGTCGGTCGGCGACGTGTCGACTGCGGGGTTCCACAAGGGGCCGTTTTGGGCCCGGTACTGTGGAACCTCGGCTATGACTGGCTCCTGCGTTGTCCGCTTCTCCCCGGGCTAGGTGTCATCGCCTACGCTGATGACACCCTCGTCACAGCCCGGGGGCGTTCCTACGAAGAAGCGGCACGCTTGGCCACAGTCGGCACCAACTTGGTCGTCGACCGGATTGGGTTGCTGGGCCTGAGGGTCTCCGTCTCCAAAACGGAGGCCCTCCTCTTTCATGGCCCACGCAGGGGTGCCCCCCGCAACGCCTGTCTGCGGGTCCAGGGTAGGATGGTGGAGGTACGGGCCCAGATGAAATATCTGGGCCTGACCCTGGACGGACGCTGGACGTTTCGTGTCCATTTCGCCCAGCTCACCCCGAGACTGATCGGCGCCGCCTCGGCCCTCGGCAGACTTCTGCCGAATGTCGGGGGCCCTGGATCTCACTGCCGGCGGCTCTATGCCGGCATCGTGAGGTCCATGGCACTGTACGGTGCCCCCGTGTGGATCGACGCCCTCTCCGCACCGAACAGGGCCCAACTGCGCAAGGCGCAACGGGTCCTGGCGGTGAGGGCGGTGCGGGGATACCGTACGGTGTCATTTACGGCGGCGACACTTCTGGCGGGCGATCCGCCCTGGGAACTCCAGGCGGAGGTGCTCGCCGAAGTGTACCAGTTTCGGGCGAGTGAGCGGGCTCGAGGGGAACGTCCAGCGTGGGAGGGAGTCGCTCGGATCAGGCGCCTAGCTGACGAGGCCCTGATCCGGCGCTGGTGGGAAGATCTGGGGACTCCAGCGGCTGGCTCGGCGACGGTGGGGGCGGTTCGTCCGTTCCTGTCTCGCTGGGTCAGGCGGCCACACGGCGTCCTGACGTTCAGGTTGACGCAGATGCTTACCGGGCACGGGTGCTTTGGTAAGTATCTGTGTCAAGTTGCGCGTCGGGAACCGTTGCCCGTATGCCACGAGTGTGGTGCGTCCGAGGACACCTCGCACCACACCCTCGTGGTATGCGCCGCTTGGGCTCCCCAGCGCCATGCCCTGATGGCGGTAGTGGGTGGAGACCTGTCGTTGCGAAGCGTGGTGGGGGCCATGCTACGCGACGAGAGGTCCTGGTCGGCGATGGTCTCCTTCAGCGAGGCCGTCATCTCACTGAAGGAGACGGCGGAGAGGGAACGCGAGGCTAACGCCTTAGCAGACCCTCTTCGTCGCCGTCGGCTGGGGGAGAGGAGGCGTCGGTACGCCCATCTTCTCCCGCCACCCTAGAGGAGCTACTGCGGGGGGGTCTCTCGTTGACTCCCCTGCACGTCATCGGGGCGGTCGGAATGCCCTGTGAATCGAGGGCATTCCGGTTTAGGCGAGGAAGGCCCGCGGGGTACGGGCTGTCCGCAGGGGTGTTGTAGTGAATGCGCAAGCGATCCTACGCACCCCATTGCACTGCGGCGACGGGTTCCGCTGTGGGTTTTAGTGAGTAGGAGTCTCACAGTACCCTACCCATTGACGGCCGGTAGGGTCCCCATGATGGGTTTCCCCAGCGACAACAAAAAAAAAAAAAAAAAAAAAAAAAAGGTTAGGTTAGGTTAGGTTAGGTTAGGTTAGGTTAGGTTAGGTTAGGTTAGGTTAGGTTAGGTTAGGTTAGGTTAGGTTAGGTTAGGTTGTTTTGGATATTCTCGATTGTTTTACGTTTGTTTATGCTTACCGGATTTGATTGATGCACACCTGATTTGTATTTTGGCTTGGATTTATGGTTTTCTGATTTTTGCTTGTGATTTGGATTCTGTTGATATTGTGTGTGTTTTTGTGTGTGTTTGGGGGTTTTGGGGTGTCTGAGTGATGGACTCGGACACGTCCGAGGGTGCGGAGACCGACTCGTCCGTGGGGCGAAAGCGGACCCACCCATTACCGCCTCTGGTTAGTTCCTCCGGGTCTGACACAGAGACGGAAATGACGGTTGGCGCCAGAATTGTTAAGGCGCGTAAGGAGGTGTCCCAGAAGGGCGCTGGAAGTGCTGGGGGTTCGGGCGTTGCTCGCGCGCGCCGTGAGCTCAAGGAATTGGAGGAAGAGGACCGCGAACTCGAGTTCGAGAGACGTTTGGTTCAGCGGACCTATAAAAAGACTGGCGCAGATGTGCGCAGCGACTCGGAGGTGTCGGCGTCTGAGGCGCCGGCTCCGAGAGATCCGGCCGAGATGACGGCCGATGAGTTGAGGGGGCTCGCCAGCAGCAGCGTGGCGGCAGTGTACGAAGTGGCCCGGAAATCTGGCAATTTGAAGGGCACAATGCAAAAGATGTTGAAGGAGTCTGCTGCCACGCTACAAAAGGTGGTGGAAGCCCTGGTGGGGCGCACGGCTGCGGAGGAGGTCCAGCACCTCCAGAAGGACAACGCCCGCCTTCGTCGTGAGACGGAGGCTCTGAAGGCCGAGCTAAAAGCTCACCGCCGCGAGTTTTGTGAGCTGCGGAAGGAGTTGTCGGCGACCAAGTCCGGTCCCTCGGATACCTTTGCGGGGGACTGGCTTGAAGAGATCAGGGCCTCGATCGTCTCTTCAGTGGGGACACTTATTGACGCCCGATTTGCCGGGATTGAGGATCGCCTCCTCCCGGCAAAGACGGTGCGTCCCCCACTTGCGGCGGATAGGCGCCGTGAGGCGGCTGCGCCAGTGGCTCCGCCGAGCCCTGCCCCGAGATCTTCCCCTCCGAGGCAAGTGCCAGCGCCGGCTGCGGCCATGGATGTTGGGGGCTCTGCGGCCCAAGGAGGTAAAGGGAAAGGGAAGGGCAAGGGAAAAGGCAAGGCCACGGCTCCTGCGCGCCCACTTCCGCCTGCCCCTGTGGCGGCTGCCCGAGCTGCTCCTCCATCGCCGGTTGCTGGGCCGAGTCGCCCCGCTGCAACGGAGGGAGACTCTTGGGCTACGGTGGTAAGGAAGGGCGGGGCGAAGAAGAAGAAGACGGCCCCTCCCGCTCCAGTCAATGCACCTGCGGCACCGAGGGCCCCGAAGGCCCCCCAGGCTTCACAGAAGCCCAAAATCCCGGCACAGCCGCGCACGGCCGCGGTTATAATCACGGTCCCTCAGGAGGCAATCGCGAAGGGCGTCTCCTACGCGAAGGTCTTGGAGAGGGCCCAGCTGAGTGTGGACCTGAGGGAACTCGGTATCGCGGGGGGGCTGTCCGTGAGGGTGGCGGCAACAGGGGCCCGGCTCCTCGAGCTTCCTTCCACCGTTGCGCCAGAGGTGGCGGATAGGCTGGCGGACAAACTCCGCCAAGTCTTGGACGGGCTCGCGACCGTCACGCGCCCCGCTAAAATGGCCGATCTCCGGGTGGACGGGCTCGACGATTCGGCCACAAAAGAGAAGGTGGCTGCGGCGGTCGCAAGGGCGGCCAACTGCCCCGTGGCTAATGTGAAGGTCGGGGAGATCCGCACGGGAAGGGGCGGCGTGGGCTCGGTAGTGGTGCGATGCCCCGCCACGGCGGCCAAAGTCGTGGTCGATGCCGGCCGGCTTCTCGTGGGCTGGAGCTCGGCCAAGGTGGAGGTCCTGGAGCAGCGCCCACTGCGCTGCTTCAGGTGCATGGGCATCGGCCACACCTGGCCTGTGTGCCCGTCCAGGGTGGAGAGGGGCCGCCTCTGTTACCGCTGCGGCGGCGAGGGGCACCAGTCCGCGGACTGCAGCGCGAAGACGGTGCGCTGCGCCGTGTGCGCGGATGCGGGGCGCCCCTCGGGGCACATAATGGGCGGGGGCGAGTGCCACCCGCCCGTTACGAAGGGGAAGACGGCCCAACGGACCAGGGCCGCCCCCGGAGTGAGTAGCCGCCAGGCTGGGGAGGAAGCGCGCATGTCCTCATAATGGTCGGACACCAGCGCTTCCTCCAGGGGAATTTGAACCACTCGGCCGGAGCGCAGGACCTTTTCCTGCAGTCCATGGCCGAGTGGGAGATAGACCTGGCGGCGGCCTGCGAGCCCTATTTTGTCCCTCACCAGCCGAACTGGGTGGGGGACCTAGAGGGCTCCGTGGCCATAGTGTCTGGGAGCAGCACCGGCCCCCGTCTCTCGGCAATCGAGAGGGG
Source organism: Brenthis daphne (assembly GCA_947093115.1). Taxonomy (NCBI): domain Eukaryota; kingdom Metazoa; phylum Arthropoda; class Insecta; order Lepidoptera; family Nymphalidae; genus Brenthis; species Brenthis daphne. Next base: position 15,762 of record CAMUPN010000014.1, on the reverse strand, counting down.
CCAAGGACTCGTCGTGGCAGGGTGGGGAGAGTACGCCATCGTTGCGGTGTACTTCTCCCCCAACCGCAGTCTGGCGGAGTTCGAGGTCTTCCTCGACTCCGTCCGCGCTGCGGTCTGCAGGCAGTCGCCGAGGCCCACTATCGTCCTCGGCGACTTCAATGCCAAGTCCTTGGCCTGGGGGAATCCCACGTCGGACGCTCGAGGGCGGGCGGTTCAGACGTGGGCCCTACTCTCCGGTCTGTCCCTACTCAATGTGGGGACGGCGTTCACGTGCGTGCGGCAGCAGGGGGGGTCCGTGGTGGACCTAACGTTCGCCACCCCCGCCGTCGCACGCAACGTGATCAACTGGAGGGTAGAGGAGGAGGTGGAGACCCTGTCGGACCACAACTATGTCCGATTTGAGGTCTCCACCCGTCCGGTGCCGATGGACCGCCCAAGGGGGCCCTCTCGAGCGTTCCCGAGGTGGGCCCTGGGCCGGCTTGACACAGAGCTGGCCAGGGAGGCGGCCATCGTCGAAGCGTGGAGCTCCCAGGGGAGTGTGGTGGGCGCCAGTTCCAATGTGGAGGAACTGGCTGGCCGTATTCGCGACGCCCTTACGAGGGTGTGCGATACGGCCATGCCGCGTGTGAGGCGGTTTGACCGGCGTCGTCGAAGTGTCTATTGGTGGTCGCCCGAGATCGCACAACTTCGGGCGACCTGCAATAGACACAGGAGGGCTTACGTGAGGTGTCGCAGGAGGAATGGCCTGGACCCTGTCCTGGAGAGCGAGCTGCGGGTGACCTATCGGTCAGCAAAAAAGGCCCTGCAGCTCGCCATCAGCCAGGCCAAGGCGGCGGCCCGCCAGGAAATGCTGGCGGGCCTGGATCGGGATCCGTGGGGGCGCCCGTATATCAGCGCGCGGAACAAGCTCCGCGCGCATGGCGCCCCGGTCACGGAGACCACGCCGCCCGACGTCCTCCTGCGACTGGTGGGAGGCCTGTTCCCGGAGCCCTCCGGGCACGTCCCCCCGGTGATGTGTCCTCCCTCACGCCATGAGGGAGTCGACGAATTCCCCCCAATCACCGAGGGGGAGATGGAGATGGCCCGCGATAAACTGCGGGCCAGAAGAACGGCGCCGGGACCGGATGGTATTCCGGGGCGAGTTCTGTGCATCGCCCTGGAATACCTGGGAGGGGATCTTCGGGACCTCTTCAACGCGTGTCTCCGTGTTGGACAGTTCCCGAAGATCTGGAAGGAGGGGATGTTGTGCCTGTTGCCCAAGGAGGGTCGTCCTCTGGACTCCCCTTCGGCATACAGGCCGATCGTGATGCTGAGTGAGATGGGCAAGCTCTTCGAGAGAATTCTCGTTGCCCGTCTTACTCAGCATCTCGAGGAGGTGGGGCCGGGCCTTTCAGAGGCTCAGTTCGGGTTCAGGGCGGGTCGGTCGACCGTGGACGCCCTGAACGCCCTGAAGGTTCGGTCCTTGGCCGCGGTGGAGGAGGGAGACGTGCTTCTAGCCGTCTCGTTGGACGTGGCCAACGCCTTCAACACCCTGCCGTTTGAGACGCTACGAGAGGCACTTCGGTACCATGAGGTGCCTCTCTATCTCCGGCGGGTGTTGGACGCGTACCTCCGCGACAGACAGGTCGTGTGGACGGGGGCAGATGGGGTGGTCGGTCGGCGACGTGTCGACTGCGGGGTTCCACAAGGGGCCGTTTTGGGCCCGGTACTGTGGAACCTCGGGTATGACTGGCTCCTGCGTTGTCCGCTTCTCCCCGGGCTCGGTGTCATCGCTTATGCCGATGACACTCTCGTCACAGCCCGGGGGCGCTCTTACGAGGAAGCGGCACGCTTGGCCACAGTCGGCACCAATCTTGTCGTCGACCGGATAGGGATGCTGGGCCTGAGGGTCTCCGTCTCCAAAACGGAGGCCCTCCTCTTTCATGGCCCACGCAGGGGTGCCCCCCGCAACGCCTGTCTGCGGGTCCAGGGTAGGATGGTGGAGGTACGGGCCCAGATGAAATATCTGGGCCTGACCCTGGACGGACGCTGGACGTTTCGTGTCCATTTCGCCCAGCTCACCCCGAGACTGATCGGCGCCGCCTCGGCCCTCGGCAGACTTCTGCCGAATGTCGGGGGCCCTGGATCTCACTGCCGGCGGCTCTATGCCGGCATCGTGAGGTCCATGGCACTGTACGGTGCCCCCGTGTGGATCGACGCCCTCTCCGCACCGAACAGGGCCCAACTGCGCAAGGCGCAACGGGTCCTGGCGGTGAGGGCGGTGCGGGGATACCGTACGGTGTCATTTACGGCGGCGACACTTCTGGCGGGCGATCCGCCCTGGGAACTCCAGGCGGAGGTGCTCGCCGAAGTGTACCAGTTTCGGGCGAGTGAGCGGGCTCGAGGGGAACGTCCAGCGCGGGAGGGAGTCGCTCGGATCAGGCGCCTAGCTGACGAGGCACTGATCCGGCGCTGGTGGGAAGACCTGGGGACTCCAGCGGCTGGCTCGGCGACGGTGGGGGCGGTTCGTCCGTTCCTGTCTCGCTGGGTCAGGCGGCCACACGGCGTCCTGACGTTCAGGTTGACGCAGATGCTTACCGGGCACGGGTGCTTTGGTAAGTATCTGTGTCAAATTGCGCGTCGGGAACCGTTGCCCGTATGCCACGAGTGTGGTGCGTCCGAGGACACCTCGCACCACACCCTCGCGGTATGCGCCGCTTGGGCTCCCCAGCGCCATGCCCTGATGGCGGTAGTGGGTGGAGACCTGTCGTTGCGAAGCGTGGTGGGGGCCATGCTACGCGACGAGAGGTCCTGGTCGGCGATGGTCTCCTTCAGCGAGGCCGTCATCTCACTGAAGGAGACGGCGGAGAGGGAACGCGAGGCTAACGCCTTAGCAGACCCTCTTCGTCGCCGTCGGCTGGGGGAGAGGAGGCGTCGGTACGCCCATCTTCTCCCGCCACCCTAGAGGAGCTACTGCGGGGGGGTCTCTCGTTGACTCCCCTGCACGTCATCGGGGCGGTCGGAATGCCCTGTGAATCGAGGGCATTCCGGTTTAGGCGAGGCAGGCCCGCGGGGTACGGGCTGTCCGCAGGGGTGTTGTAGTGAATGCGCAAGCGATCCTACGCACCCCATTGCACTGCGGCGACGGGTTCCGCTGTGGGTTTTAGTGAGTAGGAGTCTCACAGTACCCTACCCATTGACGGCCGGTAGGGTCCCCATGATGGGTTTCCCCAGCGACAAAAAAAAAAAAAAAAAAAAAAAAAAAAAAAAAAAAAAAAAAAAAAAAAAAAAAAAAAAAAAAAGGTTAGGTTAGGTTAGGTTAGGTTAGGTTAGGTTAGGTTAGGTTAGGTTAGGTTAGGTTCTCAGGGCAGTTGCTGGACTGCTACTGGGCGCGTCCCCCGGGTGGCGGATAGGGGAATGCCACCACATTGGTGGTACCGGTCTTGACCGGCGCGGACCAAAACCAGTAGGCATGGGCGTGCCTTTAGGGGTTTGTTAACCCCACGGCCTAAGGGAGCACACCCTGACAGAAAAGCGCGGAGGTGGGGCGAGCCCGGCGGGCGCTTAACTGCGCAGCCCGGCTAGCACTTCGTGCAACGCCCCTCTCAAATCGTAATCCCGGGACCCGGTGTCGTTGCCATGTCTAGCGGCCGGTTACTGGGACCGATAGCCTCGGCTTAACCGCCCGGGCTGCGAGGAAGAAAACCTCTATAAAAAATCACCCCAATCCCAAGCGGAGAAGCAGCGTGAGGGGATGCGTGGCCGATGGGAAGATCGGTCGTTACTGCTTCCCCCGCTAGAGTACCGGCCGACACTCTAGACGGGTTATTGTAGGCCTATCCGCATACAGGGGGCACTGTGCGGACGGACCCACCCTTCCCCCATACTCGTGGGATTTACTATGGAAATTTCTAAAAATCAAAAATCACAAACCAAAGACGTTGTGCCTGTGACGGGCGGAGAAGAAGTTGGGCCTGCGATGGGCGGTGATGTTGTCGTGCCAGCGATTGGCGGTGCAAGTAGTCGGCTTGAGATGGGCGCAGGGATGCGCACCAGAAGTGCACAAAGAGAGGCGGTCAAACAACCGCAAGTGTTGCTTACCCGGGTAGAGCTGGGGGAAAGCGCACAAAGTAGGCAAAGTCCTACGTCCTCTTCCGGACGATTCTGGGCGGGATCAGAGAAGGACTCCGATGGAGAGAGCTTTATCTCAGTAAGTTCGATTGGGAGCGGCGTGTCCCGGTTAAAAAAGGATGCGCGGAAAAGACCACACAAGACCAGCGGCCAGTCAGGGTCATCCGATGAAGAGGCAGGGCGGCCTAAAAACAAGGCGGCTGCAAGTAGAGGGAGGGGTAGACCTTCCACGACGGGTGAATACGTCGGTCTGGCAGAGGCGAAGAGGGCCCTGAACGAGGCCAAGAGAGAGGAGTTGAGGCTGAGGGCCGAGGAGGAGGTGGCCGAGATGACGTTGGCAGTGTCCACTAGAGCGAGCTCGCGCCTGTCCGATGTTTCGTCAGTGACACTATTGGAGGAGACTGAGGCAGTCTTAGCTACGGACCTGAAGAGGAAAGTGGCGGATAGCTTGGAGATTATCGAGAGTGTTGCCAAAAAATCCGGAAACCTTAAAGGGGGTTTGTAAAGGCCCTGAAGGAGGCGGCAATGAATATAGCTACCGCGGTGGACACTCTCGCGAAAAGAACAGCGTCAGATGAGGTAGATCATTTAAGAGCAGCAATGCTCGCCTGCAAACAGAACTGGAGGAGATGCGCAAGGAGTTCGCGGCACTGAGAGCGCAGGTGGAGGTCTCCCGAGCTGAAGTGCGACCCTTATCATCCCAGGCGCAGATCCCGGCGAATCCCCCGCCACAACATCCGGCGGGTGTGGATGAGCTAGCCCGAACGATCATGGTCCAGGTGGGGACCATGATAAATGCGCGATTTGAGGCGCTAGAGGGCAGGCTTTTGCCGGAGCAGCGGGTGCGTCCTCCGCTGGCGTCTGATAGGGTGAAGGAAAGATCGGTCCCAAAGGCTGCAGCAGAGAGCACAAGAGTGACGACCCTTATGGCCCCCGCCAATCCGGCGCCAGGGCCATCCAAGAAGAAGCCCAAACAGGGCAAAACAAAGAAAGCGGCAGGTCAGCCCACAAAGCAAACTGTGGCACAAGCCACACGTGAGGAGCCGGTTCCGTCCACGTCAGCCCCTTCCATTACAGAAGGATGGAATGTGGTGGTTAAACGAGGGGCGAAAAAGACAGCAGCGGCTGCGAAACAACCACCCAAAGAAGGCGTCCAACAGAAGAAGAAGCAGGTCAAAAAGCTTCGGCCTCCTCGCTCGGCAGCGGTCGTGCTAAAGCTTCAGCCTGCAGCAGTGGAGCGCAATGTCACTTACCAGGAGGTATTTGCCCAGGTCAAGACAAAACTCGACCTAAACGACCTGGGCATAAAAGACATCAGGTTTAAGGTGGCCGCCACTGGGGCGAGGATGCTGGAGATTCCAGGTGCCAGCAGCACGGAAAAGGCTGATGCCCTGGCCCAAGCGATAAGGGGGGTCTTGGATGGGGACGAAGTCCAAATCTCGAGGCCAACCAAGTGCGCCGAGCTGAGAGTAACCGGCCTAGACGACTCGGTGTCGAAGGAAGAACTGGCGGAGGCCATCAGCCGGATGGGTGGCTGCACCGCTGACGCCGTTAAAGTGGGGGAGATTCGCCGAGGGACGTCAGGTTACGGCACGGCGTGGGTCAGTTGCCCTGTATTAGCGGCCAAGAAAGTGGTAGATGGCGGCCGCCTTCTCGTGGGGTTTGTGTCAGCACAGGTGAAGCTGCTACAGGCCAGACCCCAGCGTTGTTTCCGGTGTCACGAAGTGGGGCACGTGGCAGCCAAATGCAATGGCAGTGAGGACCGGAGCAGCCAATGCTTCCGTTGCGGGCAAAGCGGGCACAGGCGCGAGCTGTGTACTGCCGCACCGCACTGCCCGGTCTGCGAGGGCGCAAAGAGGCCAGCGAACCACATTGTCGGTAGCGCAGCCTGTACCCGAGCTCCAGCTCGGAAGAAGAAGGGGGCCAAACCGGTGGCTGGTGCGTCCAAACCACCGACGGAGGTACAAACGATGGACCACCAATAACAATGGCCATCAAAGTACTACAAGCGAACCTGAACCACTGTGCCAGAGCCCAGGACCTATTTGTTCAAAGCCTGGCGCAGTGGTCTGTACAAGTGGGAGTCGTGGCGGAGCCATATTGGGTCCCCCCGCGTGACAATTGGGCGTGTGATAACGACGGGTTGGTGGCCATCGTTACCCAGGTCGCCACGGGCTCCCCACCATTTACGCGTGTCGTTAAGGGCTCGGGGTGTGTCGCGGCACTGCTGGGTGACATGGCGGTTGTCGGGGTCTACTTCTCCCCCAACCGACCCGTCGTGGAATTCGAGGAGTTCCTGGACCAGGTGACGGAGCTGTCTCGAACCCTCCAGGCCAGGAACCTGGTCATCGCGGGGGATCTAAATGCGAAGTCACATATGTGGGGCTCGTCAACAACGGACGCTCGGGGCAGGCTGGTGGAAGAGTGGGCTGTCACTACTAACTTGACGGTCCTCAACCGGGGGACGGCCAACACGTGCGTGCGACGGCAGGGCGGGTCCATCGTGGACGTAACGTTCGCGAGCCCGGCCTTAGCGCGCCGTGTTCAGGACTGGCGAGTGCTGGGTGATGTGGAGACTCTCTCGGACCATCTCTACATCCAGTTTGAGATCTCCACTCATCCGGCGGTGCCGCCAAGACCTAACCGAACCCTGAGGGAGGAAAGTCCGAGGTGGCAGCTGAAGCGCCTCAAACCAGAGCTGTTGAAGGAGGCGGCGATTATAGCCTCTTGGCTGCCTCAACATGTCGCGTCACCAGAGGAGGCATCACAGCGCATGGAGGAGCTGGTGAAACGCATCTGCGATGCATCAATGCCTCGGTCCGGAGTGTGCCCTCCAAGACAACAAGTATGGTGGTGGAATGCAGAAATAGCGCAACTCCGTCAGGACTGCGTTGCTGCCAGACGCCTATTCTCACACTACAGAAGAAGGGTGAGTCGGGATCGAGCAGAGGAGGAGCGTCGGTATGCCAGCTATGTGGAGGCAAAGACTCGCCTTTGTGCCCAGATCGCCAGGGCCATAGCTGAGGGAAGGGCAGAAATGTTAGAGGGAATCGATGGAGATCCCTGGGGCACACCGTATAGGTTGGTCATGGACAAGCTTCGCCCCAGGGCCCCTCCAATTACTGAAACGCTCGACAGGGAGGTACTTCAGAGTGTGCTGGAGAGCCTGTTTCCACACCAGCAAAACTTTGTGCCGCCGCGGATGGCTCCGAGCATAGCGGCTGACGGTGACGCAGGGCAGGAGGACGTGCCAGAGATCGACGAGGAGGAATTAGCAGCTGCGGTCTTGCGCCTGCGGGGAAAATCCGTTGCCCCCGGGTTGGACGGAATACCAGGCCGCGCCCTAGCCTTGGCCATGGACGCTTTAGGGCCTTGTGTGAGGGGACTATTCACTGCCTGTCTGGCTCAAGCCATAATTCCACAGAGGTGGAAGACAGGCAGGCTAGTCCTCCTCAGAAAGGAAGGGCGTCCAGCGGAGTCCCCCTCTGCCTACCGCCCCATCGTGGTGCTAAACGAGCTGGCCAAGTTATTAGAGCGCATCATCGTCGGACGTTTGGTCAAGCACATGCTGGAGGTTGGGCCGGATCTATCGGACGCGCAGTTTGGTTTTCGCGGTGGACGCTCAACCGTCGATGCCATTCTGTGGGTCAAGTCTCAAGCGCAGGATGCGGTCTCCCGGGGTGAAGTAGTTTTTGCGGTGTCCCTGGACATCTCAAACGCATTTAACTCTTTGCCTTGGGCTTGCATTAGGGAAGCGCTCCGCTACCACGGGGTGCCGACCTACTTGCGTCGCGCTATTGGGGCTTACCTCTCCGATAGATCCGTGGTCTTTCCTGAGCGGAACGGCTGGGGGAGAAGGGCAGTATCGTGCGGTGTTCCACAGGGCTCGGTTCTCGGGCCGCTCTTGTGGAACATCGGCTACGATTGGGTGCTGAGGAGTAGCACACTCAGGGGAGTCAGCGTCGTATGCTACGCCGACGACACCCTAGTGTTGGCGCGGGCAAAAACCCATAGAGAGGCGGCGCTATTAGCGACGGCAGGAGTGGCCCACATCGTCAGCAAAATACGAAAGTTGGGGCTGGAGGTTGCTCTCGGGAAATCGGAGGCGATCTGTTTCCATGGCCCTAGAAGAGCACCTCCACCGGACACCCACATCACGATCGGCGGAGTCCGCATCGGCTTGTCGAGCACGATGAAGTACTTGGGACTCGTGCTCGACAGCCGGTGGAAGTTTAAAGCGCATTTCAATGCCCTCGCGCCAAAACTGATGAAGACGGCAGGCGCACTCAGTAGGTTGCTGCCAAATATGAGTGGACCAAATTGCTCTAGCAGACGTCTTTACTTGGGAGTCCTACGGTCCATGGCGTTGTATGGGGCCCCGGTATGGGCAGACGCTTTATGCCGTGAAAATGTAGCTGTTCTGCGGCAATCGCAAAAAGTAATGGCGACGAGGGTCGTGAGAGGTTACCGGACCATCTCGGGCGATGTGGCGTGCGTACTGGCTGGAGTAACACCCTGGGACCTGGACGCGCTTTCCTTGGCGTCGACTTACCATCGGCGTCGAGGCCTTACGTCCAGGGACCTCAGTCCAGTACCGCACGTGAGCGAGGAGCGGGATGCCGCAATAGAGGAGTGGCTCGCAAGGCTGGAGCATACATCGGCTGGTCGGAGAACTATCGACGCAGTTCGCCCCGTTCTCAGGCAGTGGCTGGCGAGACGTCACGGTGTCCTCACTTTCCGGCTGACGCAGGTCCTCACGGGGCACGGGTGCTTCGGCGGATACCTGTGCCGCGTCGCCGGAAGAGAGCCGGATCCACGCTGCCACCACTGCCACGGCTGCGTTGACGAGTCGGCCCAGCACGTACTCGAAGAGTGCCCGGCCTGGGAATCGGAGCGTGAGGAGCTCCGAAGTGTTGTGGGGGCTGACTTGACGTTGCCGGCTGTGGTTTCCTCCATGGCCGGTAGCGAAAGGTCATGGGCTGCCGTCCTATCCTTCTGCGAGGACGTGATGTCGCGGAAGGAGGCGGCGGAGAGAGAAAGGGAGGCGACTTCCGATCTCGCTATCCGCCGCAAAAGGACCGGGCGCCGGAGAGCGGCCCACGATCGCCGCCTCCCCCCCTAACACCAGCCAGAGGGCGGTAGACTTGGGGAAGTCTGCCGCCTAATCACCTGGCCCGAGTAGGCGCGCGCGGTGTCCCCCGCGCGCTACTCCAGTAGTGGTCGTAGAGGGTGCTGCTCCCACCCTCCGACACTGAGAAGTGCCGTAGGGCAATCGCCGTCGGGGTTCGCGGATGTTTTTCTGGTTCCCGTGGCCCCGACCTGGAGGCGAATGAGGCGGACACAGTCAGGTTTTAGTGGGTAGGCTGCCGTGCGTTTACCACCTTTTGCGCGGCAGGAGCCCCACATAACCCGTCGTTCTTCCCCAGGCGGCGGGTACCCGGCAACAGGGTTTCCTGACTATAAAAAAAAAAAAAAAAAAAAAAAAAAAAAAAAAAAAAAAAAAAAAAAGGTTAGGTTAGGTTCTCAGGGCAGTTGCTGGACTGCTACTGGGCGCGTCCCCCGGGTGGCGGATAGGGGAATGCCACCACATTGGTGGTACCGGTTTGACCGGCGCGGACCAAAACCAGTAGGCATGGGCGTGCCTTTAGGGGTTTGTTAACCCCACGGCCTAAGGGAGCACACCCTGACAGAAAAGCGCGGAGGTGGGGCGAGCCCGGCGGGCGCTTAACTGCGCAGCCCGGCTAGCACTTCGTGCAACGCCCCTCTCAAATCGTAATCCCGGGACCCGGTGTCGTTGCCATGTCTAGCGGCCGGTAACTGGGACCGATAGCCTCGGCTTAACCGCCCGGGCTGCGAGGAAGAAAACCTCTATAAAAAATCACCCCAATCCCAAGTGGCGGAGCAGCGCGAGGGGATGCGTGGCCGATGGGTAGATCGGTCGCTACTGCTACCCCCGCAAGAGTACCGGCCGAAACTCTAAGCGGGTTACGTTAGGCTTATCCGCATACAGGGGGCACTGTGCGGACGGACCCACCCTTCCCCCATACTCGTGGGAATCATATGGATATTTCAAATAATAAAAACAAAAACCAAGATGATGTGCCTGTGACGGGCGGAGAAGATGTGGTGCCAGCGACTGGCGGTGTTGGCGTTCGGCCTGAGATGGGCGGTGTTGTGGTTGCGTCGGATAAAGGTGCGACAGAGAAGGTCGTTGCGGCAAAACAGCCGCAAGTTGTGCTTACCCGCATCCAACTAGGGGAAAGTGCGATGTCCAGACGGGGCTCCGTGTCCTCGGGCAGTAAATTCTGGGCGGGATCCGGCAGAGACTCCGATGGGGAGAGCTTTGTCTCTATGGGATCGATTGGAAGTCGGGGGAAATCCCAGTATAAGAAGGATGTCCGGAAGAGGCCTAGGGTCAGTCGGGGTAGTAAGACCAGTTCGTCAGAAGACGAAAAGAAACCCAAGGCCAAAGTAGTAGCCAGCCGAGGCAGAGGCCGCCCAGCCACGACAGGAGAGTACGTGGGGCTGGCTGAAGCCAAAGCTGCGCTAAATAAGGCAAAGCAAGAAGAGCTTCGTTTACGGGCAGAGGAGGAGGTGGTTGGAATGGCATTAGCGGTGCAGACCCGTTCCAGTCCGTGCCTTTCAGTGGACTCACTGGTCATAGAAGGGAGTGAGGCAGAGGCGGTACTGGTCGCTGACCTCCAAAAAAGAGTTGCAGAGTGCCTGACAGTGATAGAGACAGTGGCTACAAGGTCAGGAAATCTTAAAGGGGGCTTTGTAAAGGCCCTAAAAGAGGCGGCCAGCTCCATTTCAACGGCAGTGGAAGTGATGGCCAAAAGAACGGCATCGGAGGAGGCGGCTCAGCTGCGGGCGAGTAATGCGCGCCTGCAATCGGAGCTGCTAGAGCTGAAGAAAGAGTTTGCGGCTTTGAGAGCGCAAATGGAGTCCTCGCGGGCTGACCTAGGTCCGTCAACATCTGGGGCCCGGGTCTCGGCAAATTCCTCGCCACAACACCCGGCTGGCATAAACGAATTGGCCCAGACGATCATGGTCCAGGTGGGGACCATGATCAACGCCCGTTTTGAGGCTCTTGAAGATCGCCTCCTGCCTGAGCGGCGAATCCGCCCTCCATTGGCGGCGGACAAGGCGCAGAAAAAGATGCCGACAAAACCGGCACAGACAGAGGCCAGAGTGACAACCCTGGTCGCTCCGGCAAACCCTGCCCCACCAGAAAAGAAGGGAAAGAAGAAGAAGGCGGGAAAAAAGCCGGTACAACAACCGGCCGCGCCCACTACAGCGGGAACTGAGCAGGCTCTTTCAGCCCCCTCCACTGCCGAAGGATGGAACTTGGTAGTGAGACGGGGAGCCAAGAAGTCGACGGCTACCAAGCAGCAGCCGAAAAAACCGGACGTACCGCTCAAGACGAAAAAGGTTGGAAAACTCCGGCCTCCTCGCTCGGCAGTGGTAGTAATCAAGCTCCAGCCCGCAGCTGTCGAGCGAAATATGACATATAAGGAGGTTTTCGCTCAGGTGAAGACGAAAGTCGACCTGACCGAGATGGGCATCAAGGATGTCCGCTTTAAGGTGGCCTCGACGGGAGCACGAATGCTCGAGATACCGGGGGCGAATAGCGGGGATAAAGCGGGACATCCTGGCGCAAGCGCTAAAGGGGGCTTTGGACCTGGAGGACGTCAAGATCTCCAGGCCCACAAAGTGTGCAGAGCTCCGGGTAACTGGTCTGGATGACTCAGTTACCCCGGTTGAACTGGTGGAGGCGATCAGCAGGGCAGGGGGCTGTAATGCGGAGCTCATAAAATCGGGAGAGATCCGCAGGGATAGGTTTGGTCTTGGTTCGGCGTGGGTCAGATGCCCGGTTGTAGCCGCTAAAAAGGTGGTGGACGGTGGCCGTCTTCTTGTGGGGTTAGTGTCGGCGCAGGCAAAACTACTGCAGGTCCGACCACAGCGCTGTTATCGCTGCCACGAGAGTGGCCATGTTGCGGCGCGGTGCACGGGGGCGATAGACCGCAGTGCGGAATGTTACAGGTGCGGGAAGCCTGGCCACCTGCGTAGCCAATGTGCATCTCCACCTCACTGTGCAGTCTGCGAAGCCGCGAAGAGGCCAGCGGACCACACGGTGGGAAGTGCGGCCTGCACTCGGTCCCAACCAAAAAAGAAGAAGAGGGCGACACCTGGGCAAACGGCTCAGGAGAAGCCGGTTCACAACAGGGCTGAGGTGGTTAAGGCCATGGACACTTAATAATGGCCTTAAAAGTGTTGCAGGCGAATCTGAACCACTGCGCCAGAGCCCAGGACCTGTTTGTTCAAAGCCTGGTGCAGTGGTCGGTGCAGGTGGCGATAGCGGCGGAGCCTTACTCGGTCCCCCCGCGTGACAATTGGGCGGGTGACAATGATGGACTGGTGGCCATCGTCTCCCAGGTCGCCGCGGGCTCTCCACCCTTTACGCGTATTGTGAGGGGCTCGGGATGCGTCGCGGCACTGCTGGGTGACATGGCGGTCGTGGGAGTATATTTCTCCCCCAATCGGCCCGTCGCGGAGTTTGAGCAGTTCCTGGACGAGGTGGCGGAACTCTCTCGGACCTTCCAGGCCCGGAACCTGGTAATTGCGGGGGACCTCAATGCAAAATCAAGCATGTGGGGCTCGCCATCAACGGACGCAAGGGGGAGGCTGCTGGAGGAATGGGTAGTTGTCACCAATTTGACTGTCCTCAACCAAGGGACGGCAAACACGTGCGTGCGACGGCAGGGCGGGTCCATCGTGGATGTCACGTTCGCGAGCCCGGCCTTAGCGCGCCGTGTTCAGGACTGGCGAGTGCTGGATGATGTGGAGACTCTCTCGGACCACTTGTACATCTGCTTTGAGATCTCCACACATCCGGCGGTGCCGCCAGGTCCCAGTCGGGCCTCGGGAGAGGACGGCCCGAGGTGGCAATTGAAGCAGCTCAATGGAGAGATGCTGAAAGAAGCGGCAATAGTGGCCTCATGGCTGCCTTATAGCCACCGGGGATGTCGAGACTCTGGGAGAGGTTGACAGAGCTGATTACACGAGCCTGCGATTTGTCTATGCCTCGTTCAAAGCGCTGCCCGTCTAGGCGCCAGGTGTACTGGTGGACGGCGGCGATTGCGCAACTGCGCGAAGAGTGTGTGGCCGCCAGACGTCAATACACGCGATGTCGGAGGAGGCGCTTTAGGAGCCGTAATTCTGCTGATAGGGAGAGGCACCAAACAGAGGAGGAAAGGCTGTACTCCGTACACGGCCACAAAGTCCAGCCTACAAGTGGCAATGCCGAGTCGCAGACCACGTCTAGGGAGCGGATGCTGGATGAGCTCAACGCGATCCCTGGGGGACGCCCTACAGGATGGTGCGAAACAAGCTCCGTCCTTGGGCCCCCCCACTTACGCAGTCTCTCCAGCCGGGTGTGGTCCGAGAAGTGGTCGCAGCTCTGTTCCCACACGGTGTGCAGGCAGAATATCAGCCGCCACCTATGGCCCCACAGGTAACGAGGAGCAGGAAGAGAGAGAAGTCCCGGAAGTTACCGAAGAGGAGCTGGAAAGTGCCGTAGCTCGTCTCCGGGCAAAGAATGTCGCCCCTGGCCCTGATGGTATCCCAGGGAAAGTGTGGGTTCTGGCCATGGAGTTCTTGGAGCAAAGAGTTCGAGGACTATTTACTGCCTGTCTGGCTCAAGCCATAATTCCACAGCGGTGGAAGACAGGCAGACTAGTCCTCCTCAAAAAGGAGGGGCGACCCGCGGAATCTCCGTCAGCGTATCGCCCCATCGTCCTCCTCGACGAAGTGGCCAAGCTTTTCGAGCGTGTGGTGGCCGGGCGTTTAGTGGCGCACTTAGAGCAGGGGGACCCAACCTCTCCGACGTCCAGTTTGGCTTTCGCGGTGGCCGTTCCACCGTGGATGCCATTCTGCGCGTCCGGTCCCAGGCGCAGGAAGCAGTCTCCCGGGGCGAAGTCGTTATCGCGGTGTCGCTCGACATCGCGAACGCGTTTAACGCGTTGCCCTGGAGCTGCATAAGGGAGGCACTCCGCTATCATGGGGTGCCGACCTACCTCCGTCGCGTCGTGGAGGCCTACCTGTCGGAGAGGTGGGTGACGTTCCCAGGACAGGAAGGGTGGGAAAGTCGGGAGGTGATGTGCGGTGTTCCACAGGGGTCGGTGCTTGGACCGCTCCTGTGGAACATCGGATATGATTGGGTGTTAAGGGGCGCCGGTCTAAGAGGTGTTGAGGTCACATGCTATGCTGATGACACACTAGTTACAGCTCGTCAGGCGACCTATAGAGAGGCGGCGATTTTGGATACGGCGGGAGTTGCACATGTTGTGGGGCGAATCCGGCGACTGGGTCTGAACGTGGCCCTGGAGAAGTCGGAGGCCGTGTGCTTCCACGGTCCTCGGAGGGCGCCGCCTCCGGGATGCACACATTGTTGTTGGAGGGGTCCGCATAGGGCGTGAAGAGGACATTGAAGTACCTCGGCCTTGTGCTAGACAGCCGGTGGGACTTCCGGGCACACTTCAGTGCTTTGTGCCGCGGTTACTGAAGGAGTCGGCGGCGCTATGTAGGCTCCTGACCAAACATAGGTGGGCCAAGTGTAGCAACGCGGAGGCTATACACAGGAGTGCGTTCGCTCGATGGCGATGTACGGTGCCCCAGTGTGGGCGGATGGCCTGTCTCGCGAGAACATCGCCCTGCTGCGGAGGGTGCAGAGGGTGATGGCGATTAGGGCCATAAGGGGTTACCGTACGATCTCGGCGGAGGCGGCGTGCTTGCTGGCCGGTCTATTGCCTTGGGACCTGGATGCGCGTTCCTTGGCGTCGATTTATTGTCGCGCGTCGAGGCCTAGCGTCCGGGGACCCCAGCACAGCGCCATCGAGCAGGAGGGACGAGCGGGTTGCCGCGTTGCAAGAGTGGAGGTCCAGGCTGGAGCGCCCTTGCGCTGGCCGACGGACCGTCGAGGCAGTTCGCCCCGTTCTCGCACAGTGGTTGGGTAAGGCGTCATGGCCGTCTTAACCTTCCGCGCCACGAAGATCCTCTCGGGGCATGTTTGCTTCGGGGGTACCATGTGTCGGGTCGCCGGGAGGGAGCCCTCTCCTCGCTGCCACCACTGTGACGACTGCCCGGACGAGTCGGCCCAGCATACGCTGGAGGTGTGCCCGGCCTGGGAGACGGAGCGCGAGGCGCCTCCAGAGGTGTCATAGGGGCGGACCTGACGTTGCCGGCTGTGATCTCAGCCATGGCCGGTAGCGAAAGGTCCTGGGATGCCGTCCTCGTCCTTCTGCGAGGTGGTGATGTCGCAGAAGGAGGCGGCGGAGAGGGCGAGAGAGGCCAACGCCGAGCTCGCCATCCGCCGCAGAAGGACCGGGCGCCGGAGAGCGGCGCACGATCGCCGCCTCCCCCCTTAACACCAGCCAGAGGGTGGTCGGCTTGGGGAAGTCGGCCGCCCACTAATCTGGCCCGAGTAGGCGTGCGCGGAGACGTCCGCGCGCCTCTCGAAGAAGGCCATCGGGGGTTAGCCCCCTGATACGGGACGGGCCGTAAGAGGACTCTCGCCGCTGGGGTCTACAGAGGAATACGGATACCTGTGACAATCTTTGTGGCGACAAGGTGGCCTTTCGTCAGGTTTTAGTG